>CM053259.1:3273646-3731146 GCA_028583405.1 Pogonophryne albipinna | reverse complement strand
ATCGACACTACAAAGGACTTGTATTACTCAATTGTTGCCTAAACAGTTCTGTTTTATTTATGTTTTTGTGCATGTAAATGGTCTGCAAAGGCTACATTTCTACCACACATACCCTGCTGGCCGGAAACGCCTCCGTTGGAATCCTTTGTTTACTTTCATAACATAGTGACATCGCTATGTAACATTCACGCTTCTATTTGCTAGCGCTCCAACAAAATGTACGTGATAGGCTAAGGGGCGGGACATCTCTAAGAGGTGTACCAATCACAACAGAGCCGGCCAGCTAACCAATCCGAGCAGACTGGCTCTGGTTTCAGACAGAGGGTGAAAAGAGGTGCTGCAGCAGCTTTTTGAACATTAAAGCATGGAAACATGTCACAGTAGGGGCACAGAATACAAATATCTCCCTGAAAATGAGTAGAATAGGGCCCTTTAATGTCATGATGACTGATTGGCGATAATGAACTTCGGTTCAGCTTTTTCAGCAAGTTTTAATCTTTAATATATACACATTATATTATATGTATATCTCAGAAAATGTGTCTATTAAGAGAAAATGAGGAAGAGAAATGTGAATAAGCTGCTGATTATGCACATTCAAATAACTAGACACATACAAACTGAAGATAAAATGCCTGTGTAGAACTTTATTTGAACAAACAAAATGCCTTATATAATAGCAAAGACCAAACCACTATATCTCATGTAAACTGTTGCATATGGCTGCATATAATTAAGCTTCATCACTTCTCTATCAATAGGTCAGAGTTAGAACCAGTAGAATGAGCAGGAAGGCGTAGTTGCAGTGGAGAATTATCCCATTCCCTTTGAGACAAGCCAGCAGTTCATCTGTGGAGAAAGAAAGAGACTTTTATGTTGTCGTCTTTTGAAAAAGGATTGTTTAAAGGTCCCCTATCATACTGCTTTTCATCAATATATTATAGGTCTCAGATATATACAAAACATGTCTCTGAAGTGTTTGGCTCCAAACACCAAACAGATCATTGCAGCATTACCCATAATCCCCTCTGTTTCAGCCCTGTTTCCAAAGTGCTGATTCTCTGTCTGTGACTTTAGATGAAAATAAGGAGCCCCTCCCCACGCCCCTCTGAGAGAGATTTGGTTACAAAGAACACAATGGTGCTCTAGGAGGAGATTCAGGTGATAAGGGGGGGGGGGGGGGGGGGGGGGGGGTTACCTTGGTTGGTGATTGGCTAATGGTGACACAAGCCAAAAAATTGTTATGACATAAAGTGGCCAAAATCTGATCAGATCATTTTCAGACAGGTTTGATGCTGACGGAGAGTAAATGTGCTGCCGATGCTCGTTGCCTTGCTCATGGACAAATACTGGTAACTCCCCAGCTCAAACTACATTGCTATCGGGACTCTAACCGGCGACCCTTTGGATTCCAAGCCAAGTCCCCACAGACTGAGCTACTTCAGGTATTTTTTGGGGTTGTATGTTTATTGATGTCTTTACATGTATTTTGTACTTAATGTTTAGGTTATGTCGCTCACTTTATATAAAGTTGCATGTTCAGACTACTCGACTTAAAAAGCATAATGTAATTTAGAAAAGGGATAAAGTGTCATTCTGGATGAAGCATGTGATAAATTGATAACAAAATCGTGACAGTGCTTTGTATGGGATCAAACATTGCGTGTGTGTTTTTCTGTGTGTGAATAATGACCACAGATGAGAAGTGCATTTGTATTATTCACTCTGTGTGTGATCAGTGTTCATGGAAGTGATGACTAACCCTTCTCTCCTCCCACTCAGACCTCCAGAGCTGTGGTGAGGTGGAGGGGAGCGAGCCAGGATACACATCTCCTCCACAGGCTAAACAGCAAAACGCCTCCCGCAATGCCTCCTACTACAGGTAACTATTACGGGCTGTGTGTGTGTGTGTGTGTGTGTGTGTGTGTGTGTGTGTGTGTGTGTGTGTGTGTGTGTGTGTGTGTGTGTGTGTGTGTGTGTGTGTGTGTGTGTGTGTGTGTGTGTGTGTGTGTGTGTGTGTGTGTGTGTGTGTGTGTGTGTGTGTGTGTGTGTGTGTGTGTGTGTGTGTGTGTGTGATAGACTTATGGAGGGATGGATGTATAGGTGGGTGACCAGACAAATGGATGATGGATTATTGGATGATAGATGGATATATTGGTCGATAGATGGTTGGACAGATGGACGGTTGCATGGATGGATCAATTAATGGATGGATAGCTGATAGTTGGATAGATGGATGAATAAATTGATGGCTAGTTGGATGGATGTGCAGTATGGATAGATCGATAGAGAGAGAGAGGTATAGTTGATAGATAGATAAAGAGATGTCTAACCTGAGACTGCTTGTACTTTTGGAATTAGTTTATTCCAGAAATAGCATTCTCTAGCTGATATCATATTCCTTTGTTCAGGATGGTTGTAGTTCAGAGTGACGTACTCCTGCTTTTCAGGGGTGAACACGGGCCAGCTAGCTCCATCAAGGCCTGGATTTCTAAAAAAGAGAAAAGCCAATCAACACATTTCGACAGTACCATTAAGGTTTCAACAGTGCCAGATGATTATGCTTACCCTACACGAGCAAAGTTGGCCCAGTGTTTCATAAAGTTCTTGGTCATGTTCACTTCATTCTTCGTGTATCCCAGGGATGCGTTCAGAGGCATACCAAAGACGAACTCTATCTCATAGCCGTGCATAACGCCCATCCATTTTGGCCATGGATTTACAGAAGACTGGTGGTCAAATGAATAGAGGAAAGTCTTACCGCCACGGTTTGAGTAGCTGGGGAGAAAAAAATGAAGTATTAAAAATGTTTTCGCTGCACTAGGTCAGATTAATGAGAGAAATATAATAGACATACTATGTAGCCGCCACAAGAAACAAACATTTACTATTATATTTTTGATAGGAGTAATGTACTGGTACAAAGGTGCTTAAGCAATTAAAAAAACTGATGCTGCTTTGGCAAATCAAATATAGATGCAAGTGCATATTCTATGAAGATTAGAATATATTTAATTGTTTTCTTATATTCATTGTATATTTCTCCTTATGTTTAGTATATTTTCCCCACGTTTACTTTTATAAAGTTAAATGAATAAAAGGAGAACCCTAACCCTATTTTAAACATAATATTCAAAGTTAAATGCAATGTGGCTTAATCCTAAATTCACACTGAAATACTAGTGGGAAAAAAATAAGATATTTTAAATATAAAACAATTATAGATTGGACTGAAGAACCTGGCAACATTTTCAAAACTGCTTCTGTGGTTGTTCCTGCTACAGCATATTCACATTTGGCCATTATGCGACCCTGCAGTACAGTAGACTGTAGAGAAAAGGACAGCTCTGATGGCAGGCAAAACATATATATACATGCTTGGATCTAGTATATTATACATAGATATATCTTGGATGTGTTGAGAATTACCTGCGAGCAAACTCTAGTAGAGGACAAATAAACAGGTGGTCTCCAACCAGTCTTCCCAGCAAGTCACGATTCTTCATCCTGTTGTTCTCGTTTGTCCACTCAGTGTAGTGGAAAATGGCCGCATCTCTTGTGAGGGTGCTTGCATTTGCCATTACAAGTGCCACTCCTTTTAGGAATTCATTCCTGGTGATGAGACTCTGACCGTGGACGTTAAATCCAGGCAATCCATAAACGAGGAAGTAGGTCCCTTCGTTTTTGTTTAAACCAAATAGAACCTCTTTTTTTGGAAGGTTGCCGGTGCTAAGCAAAATCTGCACAGAAAAAATAAAAGGCGATTGTGACGCAATATGTTTTTCAATTTGTGTCAAAGACTTGTGTGCTAAGTACCCGGTAAACTTCATTTGACAAGCATGCAGTTAAGTCAATGTTGTTAGATGTCTATATGCCTAATGACGTCTTGACACAGACACACACAAACACCTACTTCAACTTTATCTGGCAGGAAGTCCCCATCAACATGAGGAACAAAGTGTGCTGAAAAGAATGGAGTTTGTCCGAGAACATTGAATTGATTCAATGAGATTTGCTGAGGATCGGCCATTTGCATACAAGTTTCCATATCAGCCGGAGGAGACGTGGGGCACCCCAGTAACGTCACTAGCTTCAGGGACCTTGATATTGATGCAGAGAGAGAGCAAGGCAAGAGACAGAATATGTCGGCATGAGAGGGAGTGTTATGATCTTGGTTTTTGTTGTATTTATGAAAAGTGTTCTTCCTTTGTCATGTATACTTTCACTTTCAGTCCTTGTGAGTTTTCCCATCTGTTATGATTGATAATAGTTTTACGTGTTCCAATGAACACTGCAACCTCCTAACCTTCGCTGCACTCTCAATAGTTCAGACTGTGTTTACGCCGTGTTTTTTCTGTTTATACAAGGTTCAAGGCTTCTATTGGTTATGCGTACATAGCTACAGTGTAGTTATGTCAATGAAAATCTTAGGTCACAGGCTCCTCCAACAGTGCCACACAATAAAACTGAAAAAACTGAAAAAAGTAAATACAAAAAGAAAAATTGTGAAAAAGTGAAATAGTGCAATAAGAGTCTCTATATGCAAGTGATTGAATATGATATATTGGATACATCATTTCTAAATTGCAGCCAGATTAATATTGTGGATGGTGTTTCAAAAGTTCAGGTGTTATTCTTGGTTGGATTCTTGTATGACGTTGTATGGCGTGCAACATGTTTTTCTGTTCTTTTCTATTATTTTCCGTTATGTTCTGTTTCATTCAGTTCTGTTTGCTTCAAACTACCAATTCAACTTTAAATAACCAGCAATGACGGAGGGAGGGAGTGAAAAGCGGGTGAATTATCGAATACACCCTACCTGAGCCCGGCCTCCTCCTTGCTCATTGTTGCCCAGGGTGCATTAGGAGAGGAACTCTGCATCACAGCCCTATGGAAGAGACTCTGGCTGCCCGGGGAGAGCAGGTGTAAGCCAACAGACGCTGACCCAGCACTCTCTCCAAACAGAGTCACCTGGAAACAAAAGCCAACACGTATTTGTATTGTTTGTTTCAACAATTTTAACAAATCTTGTTGTCTGATTTTTAAGGCGATACCATTTTACCTGTGAAGAATCCCCTCCAAAAGCAGCGATGTTGTTGGCGACCCAGTTGAGCGCCAGGCGCTGGTCCAGCAGGCCTACATTGCTTTGGATGTTCTTGTTGTCAGGAATCGACAGGAAGCCAAACGGTCCAAGTCTGCACAAGAATAAGGACAGATGTTGACAGCATTTAACTGAAGAGAAAACCACCTATTGATGTAGATTTACCATACAATCTCCATGAGCACATATTCACCACATTGCTAATTACCAAAAATGTACCCAATCATATTAAAAAAACGTTTCCATATATTTCAGTCCTTACCTGTAATTCATTGATACCACAACAACACCCTCGGATTTAGTCAGGAAGCGACCATTATAGATGTCCAGAGAGGAAGTTCCTGAATTGAACCCGCCCCCATAGATCCAGACGAGGACTGGAGCCAAAGGAGAGGGCTTGGATTGAGTTGTGTTGAATCGTGGGGACCAGACGTTGAGGTACAGACAGTCCTCACTGATAGGAGTGTTTGGGTTCCACATATCTGCTCCTTCAAACCCTGGAAAAGATTACAATAATTATCCAGGTAACAACTGAACGATTAGGGCTGTAATGCAGGTGTACGGAGAAGTCATTATCGGTTCAACCACAGAAATGATCATGACGGTATTTTAAGAATGAAAGTGGGGTGTGGATTATTCTGGAAGTCAAGTTATATATGGCAAATGTGGTATTTTATTAATTATCATTCATTCGCAATGCAATAGTTTCTCCATCACATTGATTTAATATTGGCGTAATTATTTCCACAACCTCATATTGCACTTGTCATCTCTTTCTGTCCGTCTAACTACATTTAAGATCTAAAAATGCTTTAAAAGCTGTATAAACCTCAGTTTACTTTGAACTAGGAGATGAATATTCACTGACATACAGTATAAGGTAAATGTTTTTCTTTATATATTTTTGAGAGGTTTTGTTAATGTAGAACGTGATATACGAATACAGCTGATAAAATACAGGCTTTAACATTTATTTTGATGTCTAGGTTGCAGTGTTTTCAAGTCCTATAATGCAAACAGAATGGGTATTGTTATCCTCTGCTCAACCCACTTTAAAATAAATAAGTAACACCCCAAATAATAATGAGACTAAAGAAGTGGTGGTTTCCATGTGTACTTTCCCCAATACTAAGTAGATGTCCCAAAGGCTGCAGTCTAGCAATTGATAGATACTCTTATCTCAGATGTTTGGAGTTAAACACACTTGTGTGATCAGTCATACAGTAAGTTAAAGTTCACCTTCATTATGACACTTAATTGCAAGCAATTTTGAGATAAGATTTTATGTTGAAGTACCACTTCCATTTGATTTACTAATTCAGGACAAACAGCAAAAAGAATACATAAATAAAGACTTGTTTGGTTTCCTGCCAATTAGCCCCAATTTGTCCAAACAGCCGTCCAACATCAATGCCTTCTGGCCATCCCTATCTGTGTGTCATATCTATATTTGGAGTCAAATGTGGGAGTTTTCTCGTATGTCTGGCACTGGTTGGCTATCAGACAACCCCTGACATGTGGTTGAGTCCACAAATAGCTATGTGTCAATGCCCCTAGCCCCTAGCCACAAGTCAAAAACCCAGAGGACCTTTTTGGGTGGGGTACAACGCCTGTATCGAATGCCATTGTTGTATCTGTGTTTATGTGCTTATGTATCAGTAGAATGGTTTTGTTTTGATAAATTGGTTCAAAATATTATCTTACCATTAATTTCCAAGATGTATAACTGTCTACTATAAAGTAATAAATGGTGCTATCATCTACGGTATGTGTGTACATAACAACCTCCTCCCATATCCTAGTTTAAGGGGTCCTTTAAGGGCATCTTTTTTTAACGATCAACTGACATGCAACCTTTGGGGCCCATGGGATTATTAGAGGGGTAGAGACTGCATTCATATCACTGGGTGGAAACATAAAGTCAATGTCACTGTTGGTAACATTGCAATAATCTTGATGTATTTACTTTAGTTATGTGTGTGAGAGTAATGGTGTAATGTCTAGTGAGAATGGTGACTTTCAATGACCCCTGCATTGTGGCCAATCTCATTTTGAAATTAAATGGTAAAAAATATTTAGATTTTTGCCTAATGTTCGGGTTTTGAGAAGGGAAAACAAATGAAGGGCTGAGAAAGGGGGTGAGGAATATAAATTAGACTGGACTATGTTTGTTCATTTAAAAGTGTTACCAAATTGTGTGCACAGTATTTTCCGAATTACAAACATTACACTAAGCTCAGTCATGTTCTTTATTGCTGTGATGCACTTTTATACATACATATACAATATAATAAAAATAATATAAAAAATATAATACAGTGTATATATATGAATTTCACATTCATTTTAAATGCATGGTTTGTCGTGTCCATTGCCAGTGGTTTATAAATGCAGATGTCATGACAATTCACACACAGGTGTTTTTTTACAAGGGGAAATTTGTCTTATGGATCTCTCGCTGAAAAGGAACCCCTGTTTTAGAGCATCATAGCCTTATGTTCTGTAAACAAGCACTTCAAAATGTAGCTTTTTTCATAATGTTAATGTTAGTATATCTGACTATAAATGTAATAAAAACAGGGGACTTAAATTAATGTGTATGCATTTGGCCTGAGTCTGAGAAAATCACCGCGGTTGTTATCATAATGATGTCACTAGGTTATTTGGGGACTGGACTGAGAAACACGGATGACATTTAAACAAAGTTCCTCTGCTACAAACCATTTGAAATATACAGCATTATGAAAGTAGCATATTTTGAGTGTGGGATCCAATGAATTCAGAGCTTGAAATATTCTGAAAGGGGCTAAAAGTCAAATACCTCGACCTCTGTTGCATTCATTAGGACCTTCTTTTTTTCCTCTTTGTGAATTATCCAATTGTTTGGAAGTTCAGCTGCTCTAGAGGGACACATTCTGCTGAACAGTTTACAGCTAAAGCTCTGGCATTTCGCTATTTTCTCACCGTGCACTCGTTTATGTACATGCACTGTAACACACTGTACTGTACATGCACTCCTCCCCTACACTACTTCATTTATTGTATAAGAAATGCCTTTTTGCTAATACTAAATGTGAAAAATAAAACCTTGCATAACAAACTGTATACATATTGTGTTTGCACATAAATAATAATAACATTAATATTATCTAATAACTATGTTAGGACTCAGGGGGTCCTGGTGAGTCATCAAATACTGGCTGACCTTTCAAGCAGGTGTTTTTAATCGCTGCACCACCACACTTGAATAGTCCATATTGCAAGTACACCATGATATACAGTTCATAAATTGTGACCAAACGTGTGGCCTACCTGGAAATGTAGTATCCGGTGTCTGGTAGCAGGAATTTGGGAAGTTTGAGGCATCCTTCACCCCTTCCCATCTGTCCACTGGCTCTGGAGCTCTGAATCTCAGTTTCCCCACAGGTGGTTTTCCATAAGGAATTCCCAGGAATGATCTAACATCCCCACCTAGCACTGAGAGCAGCTTTCCCTGAACTTGCCCATGCTTAGTGTCGATCAGGAGGTCATCTTGATTGGCGAGTGATACCGCCAGGAAATGAGGCAGCAGCAGAAGAAGAAAGGCGAGGTGTGTACACGGAGGGATCGTCGCCATGGAAAATCCTTGGAAGGGAAAAAGGGCACAAACAACAATTGTTTTATTATTGATCTTCAGATATTAAAATACAGCCTATTGGAGGGAAGGCAGGGATTTTGGCCTTTGCAGAACTTTACATGCACAAAAACCGATAAAACAAACTACAGAAAAGGGTAAATATCAAAAGCATTAAAGGGTCTGTTTAATATTATGAAATAAAAACAATTAAATTGTCCAGCTTATTTACAAAAGTAAAGGCTATTATGCTCTAAGCCAGAGATTCCTTTTTTAGCTTCAACGTCAAAATACAAATGTGCCATGTCCAAACTTAGGGCGGGTCGAAGCGTTCAATTCCCCTTGGCTGCAATAGATTAAGTAAATCATTTGACTGCCTTCACAATGACTCCCGTGTCAGTAAACAGTGTGGTGTGCTGTAATATAAAATGATTCAGTCGATTACAGAATGAATATTATTATGAATTATTTTCGTTTTTTCTTGTGTTGATGGAGTTGGGTTCAAGGATCAGAGTGCAGTATGATACGTTTAATTATTTTACTGTGTAAGGCATAGTCCAAGATTAGATGCTGTATAATTAGACTTGGGAGTGGTCAGGCTGTTGTGGAAAATATCAATATGGATGTTATACTCCAAGAGAGACACAAACAACAACAACATATTTAACATTTTCATAAATGTTTTACAAATATTAATGTGGGTCATATAATACAACTATTAGCTGATATGTTCTGCATTCAATAAAAGATGTATTGCCAAGTATGTTAACACTTGGCAATACATGCCATGTGCCTTGGTGTATAATGGTAAATACTCAAAATCAATGAGAGGAACTTCGTTTTTAAAAAAGAGCAAATATAGAACTATTACAAATATTAATGTAGAAAACACACACCTTTTTGGCTTAGCAAAAATCCAGCGCATACAGAATAACCTATAGAACAGCTCGTGTGTGTGTGTGTGTGTGTGTGAGAGAGAGACAGAGAAAGAGGGGGGAGAAGGGGGGGGGTTCATTCCCGCAGCAAGTGTGTCACTTTAACAGCCTCTTATGATCATCTTGAAACAATAACAGTTAACGATAAGAAAACAATAAGCTGGCCCTTAGCTGATATACGGACGCAATTGAGTGCACGCAGCTGAATCGTGGACGGATGCGCTTTTACTTTGAAAAGACTAACGACAAAACGATCTTTAGTGGATTGACCGGGAGACGCACATTTTGTGAGAGACGCGCTGACTCCGGGATTGAATCTATATCACTAATGCGTTTCCTCATAGTGAATTTTTAAATACTAATTCATTGAAAAAAAAAGAAGCTTAAGTGGCGTCTTACCTTGTGAGCAGTCAATGTGTGGCCGGAGTGAATGTAGACACAGGACTGATGGGATGAAGAAGGCGTGGACACGATGATTGTATCTGCACTCTTCTCTTTTCTTATTTTCAATTCCAATACATTGAAGAAACATTTAGAAATATTATAATTGTTTTATTCAAAATAAAATAATAAAAACAATAGATTGTGTTGGCGGCACCTTGCAAGGGAAGCAGAAAATGCAATAAATACTCTAAAAGGTTAAAAACAGCAAAAAAGGCTTTATATAATTCCCCCCACCCCCCCCCCCCCCATTTCCTACAACATGGTTAACTAAGGGTTAACTAATCCTTATATTGGACAAGTGTTATCTATCATGACCGAGAGATTATTTGGCGTTATGACACTCTCTTTTTCCTTCTCATTATTCCACTTCCTGTTTCTGTCCCTTGTTTCGCTCTCACACAATACGGTCTGCTTAATGCGTCAAGTCTCCAGGAAATGCATGCAAGTCAATGTAATGTCCCCTGAAGTGATGTATTCATGGTGTGTGTGTGTGTGGGTGTGTGTGTTGTACATTTCTGCTTTTTTTTACTTCTTGCACAACAATTTTTTCTCAATGTTCTTCCAATGAAACTTCCAAAAAATGTGTGACTTCCACAGAACTGACAAAAACACTCACACCCTTAAACACACATGATGCTTGGTGTCATTTGGTTTTGATGATTGTTTTTGCATGAATTCAGTATCATTTCCTTGTTGATGCATTCTTGTTATTTATAGTATGCTCATGTGAAATTGGATTAACTTTGCCAAAAGCCTAATTGCGACTGATGCAGACTGAGGCCTGGACCCCACCATCAATATAATATTCTATCATGGTGCACACTGTACATAGACCGTACATTATTCACTATATGACTGGCACCTGCACATATCACTATAAAACCAAGTAAATAACGGCAGTAATGCAATATTGTTTATCGTTTGTGCTTGTGCATGTTTTCACCTGTTGATGCAGGCTGATGGCTGTTATATTTTCATATTTTATACTTCATATGAACCTTAAAATGCAGCTTGTGTAGTTGTTACGGCCCGCCCCCTACTCCGTGGTAGTGGCTCGTGGGGAGGCCCGCAACATAAAAGAAAACACACAAAACCACCAGTACATAACAGCGATCATTTACTAAATGTACAGCCGTTACTCACAGAAGCCAACCAGCAAACGAACGAGGTCTGGAGGACTGGCCAAAAGAAACAAAAAGAAGGAGGGGGTCCGAGCCAGCCACACCACAGGCCGTAGGACCCAGAGCTTCCCTCCCCTGACCAGATAACTAACCAAAACCCTATGGGAAACAAAATAAAGCCACGAAAACCAGGTTGCGTTCCGATAATCCAAAAATCAGCTCCTAAATTCTAACCCTATCTCCTATTCCTTGACCTCTGAGTGAAACGTCACAGGGTTAAGGGATAGTGGATAGGAGAATTCAAAAGGACTTAGGAGAAGAGACTGCGGTACTTTAGAGAATCGACTGCACTTTCACTATCTGACGTGTTTATGATGCGCCAGCGGACGTCATGAATGTGCGTCTGCTGCTGTGGGGAAACTATGGAAACTACAGTTTTCTATACAGCGGACTACAACATGGATGTTTAATAAGAACGAGGGACTCATCTAGAGACTCTGCACCGTGCTCTGATGCTGTTGCTTTATGCTTTATGAACGTGGACAACAGAGAAACATATTCTTCATGACCAAAGTTGGAATTGAAATAAAAAAGGAAAGTGAAACTTATGCTCGTCACCCTCTCCCTCCGGTCCACATTAATACAAATGATCCCAATACGTATGATTGATGAAAAGATCTTAAAATCAATACAAATGTATTTATTATAAACGTTAGTCCTTAACATCTATCACTGTGTTTATCACCATTTAAACATCTTTTAAAAGTTGAACAAACTCCACACAGCTCAGTGAAATGTTGACTTTATTTGATCATTTCAGTCAAAACTAACGTTCATATTTCTCTTTTTGATTATAATACTGATGAACGTTCAAAACAAAGCACTTTGGCAACTTACCACATACGTTTTAAAAAGCTTAATAAGAACCGTAACTTTCATGATATCATTTCTCGGTCATAATCGGTTGTTTTTGTGAACGGCCGACTGTTGTGTGACGGCAAATGCTGCCGCTGCAATGCATTGTGGGGCAGCATTTTCTCCTCTCCTTTCGGTAAGGGAGGTCCAGTGGTTCCTAAGCTAAAGGAGGTTATAAAGGAAGTTTGAAACCTCCTTTCCTTTCATTTGGAGAATTGGAACGGCACTTATCATGGCGGCCACTGACGTACTTCTGGGTCATTTCACTTGGTTAGGAAGGTTCCTAAGCTAAATGGACTATTGGAAGGCAGCCCCAGACTACCAGGCCCTCCGGCTACACATCGTAACAGCAGCAGCAAAGGGGTCTACAGCTCAAAAACAGCAGAGAGATCATCCACAGAACAGAGTGTTCCGGCATTAGGATAGGAGACTGATCCTTCTCCTCCAGTCTCTCCTTATAACCCGGCTGAGTGGAATTTAGGAACACCTGGGCAGAGGCGGAGCCAGGGGCAGGCCAGGTGCACAGAAAAGACAACACGGAGGGGAGCACGTAACAGTAGTAATAAAATAACTTCATAATTTACCTTTAATGCAACAATGGCAGTTTGCAGGACCTCTCTGTTGATCATTATTGTTAGAATATATGTCCAGAAAGCTACACAGTATTAGATTAGATCTACTATCTAATCAGAAGTGCAAATAAGGCAGGAACGTGTATAAAGGTATATACTGTAAATATGACATAAAGTTTGAACACTATAAACAGTATATATTAGTATGAACACTATAAACAGTAGTATCTTGACCATAATTGACACTTCTTAAATGATATGAATATGATATGTTTGCTGTTGAAGATATAGCTGTTTGGACTGTTCAGAGATGTGAAAGAACGTGTGTTTAATCTGTCTAAGAATTCTGCGAAACATTTATTCTGACGTTCATCTTTAATTTTTTCAGAATTCTGACTTTTATCTTTTATAATTAACTTTTGGTTAGATCCAAAAAGAAAGAGCAATGTTATGTAGCCCTAATCTTCAAAATAATACACAGAGTAAATACAATATTAAAAATTATATTGGAAAATATATGGTCTGAAAATCATTGAAAAAAAGTGTCATTATTGTTTACCCATAATACTTTTTATGTATAGGTTTGTACAAGTCCCTGTGCACCGGCAATGACGGATTACATTTCCCTAATGTAATAACTTCAGACTATGGGAAAACATTATTCCCATTGCAACAATTTGTTGAATTTGTAGTCTCTGCCAGTCAGTCTTTCTCTTTCTTTCTAGGCATCTTCCATCACTCCATCCAGCTAGCTGTGGACATCAAGGCAAGAGAAAGGTAGCCATGGGAGGTCTGGCTCCTTAGAGACGTGTGCAGCTTAGCATCTGGATAAATATATATATAAACACAGACGGATGTAGGCAGAGAGACAGAGCGATAGGGAGAGGCAGCAAACAGTTTTGTTTGAGTCGCAAACATAACCACACACCATCAGGGATGAGCCGCTGGAAGGGAGAAACGACAGCCTTTGAGAGAATGTTTCTCCATTTCGTTCCAACATCATCAAAATAGGCTTGGGACTGGAATGCAACTCCCGTTACACACACACACACAAAATAAGTTAATTTCACCCATGCCCTTTTAATGTCAATCTGCCGTTGGCACAGATAAGCAATGGAACAAAAATATAAAAAATAAAGAAGCAAAAAATACATTTAATTTATTCAATTTGTGTGTAAGCTTGGAGCAATGAGATAGTAAATATCCAATCATGGTGTCACAAAAAGGGATATTGGTTTATGTCTGTCTCTATTTTATTTGAATGTGAATGAGTGTGAGGGTTTGTGTGCCATAGCATGTTTGTGTATGCAGACATTTGAGCTTCTTAAAAGGTACTTAAAGTCTTGTACTTCATCATTATACCTTTAAAACAGTCCTGAACAATGATACAAGCACAAGAAGACACGAGAGGCTAATTAAGTGGTCACACACCCAATGAAATGTAAATAAAAAGGAAATATCTCGGATGTTAAACAATAACATTTCCTGATAAGAATAATAGCTGGAAACAGGAAAGTACTCATTAAACTACAACTGGAATTCCTCGACTTCCTCAATCAGCACTTTTCCACATCCTCCCTCTGATTCCCAACGAAATACCATGTGTTGCATATGAGGCGTGACACGTGCAGATACATGTGGATGCACACTTGGCCAACATGCACCAGATTAACCAGTTGAAGAGTCTGGCTTCCTTTAACCTTCAGAGGTAATAGAGCACTTGCAGACAGGGATGCATGAGTGGCAGGTGGTTAACCGGTTTCCGAACACACCACTCTAACAGAATGACTCTGGTAAATGGAGTAAATGGGCTGCAGAATGGAGAGTGACAAGGTCAAGTGGGACAGAGTGGTAGACACCATTTTTTTGGCGGCCTACAAGTATAAAGAACATGAGATACAGCGCTGGGCCCAGGATGCTAAACAGTACATGCAGACATTTGCATTTGCAATGTAAACACTTTGTTTACACATTGGCTGCTCAGTGAAAACAGCACGTCAGCAGCAGCAGGCCTCTGTCAATTGTTCTATTTAAAAACGCCTATGGAAACACCTGCTATTTGTTCATAAAATGTTCATATAGGTTCATGCTACCTCAATCAAACTTTTACTTTATCATAGCGACATCCCAGGCATATATTTCCAGCTTTCAAAATGTTTCATTGTGCATGTTTGTGTTTTCTAAGGAGCCCCTAAAGGGACATTCAAAAGAGAGAGAGAGAGAGAAAGAAAAAAGAAAGTGGGGATAACGGGTGAGTATCTCGTGCGCTTGACAACGGAGGGATAGGGTCTGCAAAATTAGTTTATTTTGGGGATTGAATGGATGCTCTGACCGGTCCACTTCCTGCCCGGCGCTATGCCACGCCTCGCGTCGGAAATAGACTTGCATCCTGTTTTTAAAGGTAATTCAGGACACATTTAAAAATATATATATTTCCATTGTATTCCTATATAGCTGCAAACAGTAATACAAGTTCAATAAAATAAAATAAATACAAATAGTAGATATAAGCTTTATATTAAAAAAAATCCACTCTTATCAATGACAGCTGACACTTTCAGCTGCAGTTAGTGCTGAAGACAAAAGAGACAGAAGAGGAAATTAAAGTTATGCCTGCTTATTGGAATTGGAAACCACTACGAATAAGAAACAAATTAAATCACAATTGGTCGAACAGATATATTTGCATAACGTAGCTAATATCAAATGAAGTCAGGGGAGGAGCATACATAACACCTACATGTACATTCACACAAAGCTAGTAAAAACATGTTTGTGTTTTTCTGTTATCTTAACGCTTATATACAATAACATAGCTGTTTTCATTCAATTAGATTTCTGTTCTATTGATTTTCTATTATTATTATTAGTCGTATTTTTACCTCATTGCAATCCTTGAAATCGTATTTTGCTCCATTGTTTGCAAAAAAGTTTTTTATGTCTAAACTGGCTTTAATTTCTTAAAAAGTGCTTCTTAATCTTCTTGTTATTATTATAATTATTTTTATTTGAAGGTCAATAATAGATATTTATGCAGAAGAGAGCGAGGGTTCTGTCCTAAAAATGTGGATTTGTCAACCTGCTTTATTTTTTAAAATCCCCACCAGCCACAGAGCGGGTATTTAGGTCAGATGAGTGTCCACTCTGCTGATGACACTGTGCATCATTCTGGGTAATTAAGTCTTTAAGATCCCATCAGGACACACAGTCATCTCACACTCGATTCCAGCGTGTCCATTTGTCCAGACAATCTTTGCCTTTATGCTATTATGCATGACATCATATTTCTAAATAATAGGTCACATTCTCGCCTAATGCCCACATCCATATTTGGGTCAGGCTTCGCTCTTCAGAGTATGTCAACACGGTGCTCTTGCATGTCACAGACAGATTACCAGGGATTGGGAGTGTTTATGCTCCAGTGTACTGGTGGCTAAAAGGTTAGAGAAGTGCGAGTGCAGTGTGACTGCAAGTGGACAAGTGTGTGTGTGTGTGTTTGTGCATGTGTGTGTGTGTGGGCATGTGCGTGAGATGGAGAAGCAGCATGATAGATTATACAACCATTCCAGCTATGTAAAAAATTCATTTGAAATCCTTCTTTTGATTCAATCTTAATAAAACACTCAACTGTCTTGCGACCCATTTAGTGTCCCATCGCTCACATACCTATCTCCCAACTCGCTCTCACTGGCTCATGCTCTCACACACACACACACACACACACACACACACACACACACACACACACACACACACACACACACACACACACACACACACACACACACACACACACACACACACACACACACACACACACACACACACACACACACACACACACACACACACACACACACACACACACACACACACGCACACACGCTCGCTCACACACAATGGTCTTATCAGGCTGCCGTGTGTCTGAAGTGTTGTTTTTATATTGCAGCCATATTTCATTTTGGCCTACTTTCTTTAAATTGCCTATGGGGTTTTGTATGGGGAGTGGAACCAACACATTTATATATGAGATTGAAGCAAAGGAAGTGGGAGACTTGTTTATGTTCTTATTCATTTTCCTTTTTTTTCCATGCTGCCCTTTTTGCCATTGTATTTCAGTTGCTCCACTGTCTCTTCCTCTCTTTCATGTCTCTCCTCAGGCATGTGCCACTGTATACATGGTGGGCTTAATTGCTGTGAGGGCTCCTAGGTGAAGTGGGGAATGATGCTTGGAAACATAGGAGCAAAGGTGTGGGAAAGAGAGGAAAGGGAAGATGGGATAGACTCCCAGGATGTTTGTGAAAATTGTCTTTTTTAAAGCGGAGGACCAAATCAAATTAGACAAAAAGTTAAAACTGAAGTTTTTCTTTTATAGAAAGAATGGGATAAATGCACACGTATTGTTTGGGAGGGCTACTTTAAAAAAGTTTTCAGTTAGTTATAATTTATAAAAGTAATGTTTCAACACTTTTGGATATCCTCAATATCAAATGAATACAAGAGAACACTTGTATTAACACTTTGTTTTTACTTCAGTGTATTATGTAAGACAACAGAGCAATGTGACCACAGAAAAGAAGAAACCAAGATATTTAGGATCAAACATGTGTCCTCTGCTCAGAGATTGAATTATAGGAAACCCTCCCTTTCATGAAGCATTTTCAGACAGTAGCCTTTACACCAGTGACCATCAACTGGCGGCCCGCGGGCCACATCCGGCCCGCCAGACATTCTCATCCGGCCCGCACGGCGGGGGTGACTGTGGTGTTGGCGGAGTGGTTAGTGCGTTCTGCTAGTGAACTGTCAACGTTTTAATGCAGCTGTAAAGGACTACAGAGACCTTGTTTTGTATCCTGTTGGTATCCCATATGTCTTTTTAAACATGTCATAAAACGATCTTCTGTTCGTCACATGATTGGAGTTGAGTTGTGCAGAGAGTAAAAACTTCCCCTCAACAACTGTTTCCTTTCCCGACGTTCCATCACACATTTAATTTTTTTTAATGTGACTTCTGCGGTGCAACAAGCAGTAACTCGCTATGAACAAATAAATCATGTCCACAGGAGTGTTCATGAGACACAAAAAGTGGGAGGGAGTTTTGAGCCATTTGAAGTTGACAAGTTTGTCATAGTCTGCTCCATCATTCAACAGTAGTTTTCCATTCACCTGTCTCACCTGTTTTCCACACCCACTCGTTAGCTCACTCTCTTTCTCTTCTGCACCCATTAGTTTCTGCCAGTATTTAAACCCGCACCTTACACACACTCTTTGCCAGATTGTACTTTGCCTCATGCTTGTCTTTCCCGCGTTGTATACTAGATTGCCTACCCGGTTCCGACCCTGCCTGTCCTCGATCTGCCTGCTCTGCCTGTTCCCTGATCCTGCCTGTCCTTCGACTATCCTGTCTGGCCTGTTATCTGACCCTGCCTGTATCTACGCTGACCGCCTCGCTTACTCCCTGACTCTCTGCCTGTCTCTGACTCACCTTCTGCCCGCTGTCCTCCGGTGCGTTAAAACTGCTCGATTGGTATTCCTCAGATCCAGTGGAATCTCCAATAAAGTTTATTACCAATTCTCCTTGGTTTCTCGAGTGCTGCATTTGGGTTCTCCTTAAGATTGTGACAGAACAATCTGGCCAGAACATGGACCCAGCGCACTCCTCTTCACCTAGAGACCGTTTCGAGAGAGTTGAGGACGCTCTCCAGAGGCAGGAAGCCTCGATAGCCGCCCTGGCCACCGAGGCTCATCATGCTAACTCTTCACATGACCAGACTCTAACCTATTTATCTGCGCAGCTACAGCAGCTAACGGCTACTGTGCAGCAGCTAGTGGCAGGAGTGGCCGCTCCAGCGCCTCTTCCTATGCCGTCGACACCCGCTTCTGCATCACCTCTGATGGGATTTACCCCGGAGCCTCGGGTGGGAACTCCGGAGCGCTACGCCGGGGAACCGGAGGGCTGCAGCCCGTTTCTTACGAACTGTTCTATCCTGTTTGCGCTGCAGCCACACACTTTCGCTTCTGAAGCTGCTCGTGTGGCGTTCACGGTCAATCATTTGACTGGGAAAGCCCGACTGTGGGGCACAGCGGAATGGGAGCAACAAACACCCGCCTGCTCTTCGTTCCCCGCTTTTTCTGCGGAGCTGCGCAAGGTGTTTGGACCCGTGTCTGTGGGTCCAGACGCTGCAGGAGGACTACTGAACCTGAGCCAGGGTAATGGATCTGTGGTGGATTATGCCATTGAGTTTCGCACCCAGAGCCGCCTCAGCAACTGGAATTCTGCAGCCCAGTGTGACGCCTATCTGCGTGGTTTGGCGGATTACATTAAAGACGAGCTGGTGTCGTTTGATCTGCCCAATTCACTGGATGGGTTGATTGAACTGACTTCCCGCATGGATCGGCGCATCCAGACACGGAGACGGGAGCGACGATCGGAGGGAGTTCAACATGCCTGGGCGCCCCGACGTCCGAGTTTGGCTGCGACTCCTCACTTCACTCCAGAGCCGCAACCAGGGGGGGATGAGCCCATGCAGGTGGGTCGCACCAACCTCACTTTGGAGGAACGTGAGCATCGCAGACGTCGTAACCTGTGTCTCTACTGCGGCCGGGCCGGCCATTTTGTTTCTCACTGCCCGGTAAAAGGCTCAGCAGTAATGGGGAACATACTGGTGAGCCAAACCCCTGGATTTGTTCCCGCTCAGAGACCATTGAGCCACGCCAGGTTGCTATTACCGGATAGCTCTCAGGCTCTTGCTGTTTTTATTGACTCTGGTTCGGACGCGAATATTATGGACGAGAAGCTTATGCTGCAGTTGGGAATAGACCGGGTTCTTTTGTCTCGCCCAGTTCCAGCCAACGCCTTAGACGGTCACCTGCTGGGGACAGTGACTCATCAGACTGTACCCGTTCACATGCTCCTGTCTGGGAACCATCATGAAACTATTCAGTTTCATGTTCTCCGGTCTCCACATATTCCGCTGATCCTGGGTTATCCATGGCTCCGCCGCCACAACCCTAACATTAACTGGGAGACGGGAGCCATTTTGGGTTGGAGTCCTTCTTGTCATCTGATCTGCCTGAAACAGGCTGCCGCGCCTCAGCGTTCGGTGAACCCCAGCCAAGTTCCAGATGTTACAGGGGTTCCACCGGAATATCTGGACTTCAAGGAAGTATTCAGCAAGTCGGGGGCTACTTCCTTACCACCACACCGGCCCTACGACTGTGCCATCGACCTGCATCCCGGCACCAGCCCTCCCAGGGGTCGATTGTACTCCCTGTCTGCTCCGGAAAGAGTTTCCATGGAGACTTATATCAATGACTCTCTGGCGGCTGGGATTATTCGCCCGTCCTCATCACCTGCTGGCGCAGGGTTCTTCTTTGTGGAGAAGAAGGACAAGACCCTAAGGCCCTGTATCGACTTTCGGGGTCTTAATGACATTACCATCAAGAATCGATACCCACTGCCTCTTCTCTCTTCTGCATTCGAGTTGCTGCAGGGAGCAACCATATTCACAAAGCTGGACTTGCGTAACGCGTACCACTTGGTACGTATTCGCGAGGGGGATGAGTGGAAGACCGCCTTCAACACCACCTCGGGGCACTACGAGTACCTAGTCATGCCTTTTGGGCTTACCAACGCCCCTGCAGTATTCCAGGCGTTGGTAAATGACGTGCTCCGAGACATGTTGGACCGACACGTGTTTGTTTACTTGGATGACATCCTGATCTTTTCCAAGACGCTGAAAGAACACGTGCACCACGTCCAGGCGGTTCTCAGGAGATTGCTCGAGAACTCGCTGTTCGTTAAAACGGAGAAGTGCGAGTTTCACACATCCTCTGTCTCTTTTCTGGGATACATCGTGGGACAGGGGAGCATCGAGATGGATCCTTCCAAGGTTGATGCAGTCACTTCCTGGCCGGTTCCAGAATCCCGGAAGCGGCTACAACAGTTCCTCGGGTTCGCCAACTTCTACCGGAGGTTCATTCGTGGATACAGTACCTTGGCCGCTCCTCTCACAGCCCTGACCTCCTCTAAGGTTATGTTCCAGTGGTCCTCCTCGGCTGAGGAGGCGTTCCAGAACCTTAAGGCCAGGTTCACCTCCGCCCCCATCCTCCGAGTACCCGATCCTGTAAGACAGTTTGTTTTGGAGGTGGATGCTTCTGATATGGGGGTGGGAGCCATCCTGTCTCAGCGAGCAATGAACAGCCAAAAACTCCATCCCTGTGCTTTCTTTTCAAGGCGTTTGACTCCAGCGGAAAGAAATTATGATGTGGGAAACCGGGAGCTGCTAGCAGTGAAGTTGGCTCTGGAGGAGTGGCGTCACTGGCTCGAGGGGACCAGTCAACCTTTCCTGGTGTGGACCGACCACAAGAATTTGGAGTACATCCGGTCGGCCCGCAGACTGAATTCCCGACAGGCTAGATGGGCCCTTTTCTTCACTCGGTTCAATTTCTCCCTCTCCTACCGCCCTGGTTCTCGGAACATTAAGGCTGACGCTCTTTCTCGTCAGTTTGGAGAGGGAGGTAACATTCCCAGGGGCTTCAACACCATCCTTCCGACTCCTCAGCTCGTCGCCGCCCTCATCTGGGAGGTGGAGGAGAGGGTCAAGGCCGCCCAGCAGGACCAGCCGGGACCCAGTGCCTGTCCTCCTAACCGCCTGTTCGTTCCGCAGACGTTGAGGTCTGATGTTATCCAGTTGGCTCATAACTCCAGACTCACCTGCCATCCTGGGATCCAACGTACATGGGAGGTAGTCCAGCAAAGGTTCTGGTGGGCAACACTTTTGTTAATGCCTGCCCTGTTTGCAATCAAAACAAGTCTTCTCACCAAGCTCCTGCTGGTCTCCTACGACCTCTACCTATCCCTCATCGCCCCTGGTCTCACATTTCTCTGGACTTTGTTACTGGTCTGCCACCGTCCAACGGACACACTGCCATCTTGACGGTGGTAGACCGATTCAGTAAGATGGCTCATTTTGTGCCGATACCCAAGCTCCCCTCAGCTAAAGAGACGGCGGAGCTGGTCCTGCTCCATGTGTTCCGGCTCCATGGGCTGCCTACTGATGTGGTTTCCGATCGTGGTCCTCAATTTACCTCGGTGTTCTGGAGGGAATTCTGCACGCTCCTTGGGGCCACGGTCAGTCTGTCATCCGGTTTCCATCCGCAATCCAACGGTCAGACAGAAAGAAAGAACCAGGAGATGGAGACGACCTTACGCTGTATAGTCTCCAAGCACCCAGCGGCCTGGGCTAAACAACTGCTCTGGGTCGAGTACGCCCACAACACTCTGGTCAGTTCGGCCACCAAGCTGTCCCCATTTCAGTGTGCTTACGGGTTTCAACCCCCTCTGTTTCCGGCTCTGGAGAGGGAGGTTACCTGTCCGTCCGTCCAGACTTTCATCCGTCGTTGTCGACGGACCTGGAATCAAGCCCGGAGAACTCTCGTTTGTTCGGCCAACCGGTACGCCTCCTCTGCCAACCGCCGACGTTCCAAAGCACCTGTCTACCAGGTGGGCCAAAAGGTATGGCTTTCCTCCCGGGATATTCCTTTACGGGTGGATTCAAAGAAGCTTGCACCTAGATTCATTGGACCTTTTGAGATTGTCAGGATAATCAATCCCGCAGCAGTAAGGCTAAGACTGCCTCGGACTCTGCGGATCCATCCCACCTTCCACGTTTCCAGGATCAAACCTGTCCGAGAGAGTGCCTTGGTTCCTGCGGTCCCTCCCCCACCCCCCCCCCGGATGATTGACGGCGGGCCTACGTACACTCTCCGACGACTTCTTCGTTCCCGTCGCAGAGGAAGAGGAGTCCAGTACCTGGTGGACTGGAAGGGTTACGGCCCTGAGGAGAGGGCTTGGGTTCCAGCTCGTCATGTGTTGGACCCCCAGCTCATCAGGGAGTTCCATCGGCGTAATCCCGAGCAACCATCTAATCGTCACGTCGACGGGCAGAGACACAGGGAGAGTCTCTCCTCTTACCGTCAGCTCTTCAGAGGAGGACAGCGAGGGGCCGGCTTCTGATGAGGACGCATATTCCCACAGGGGGCAGGAGAGGGAGGCCGAAAGAACTTTTTCAGATGAGTATTAATCCCACCTCACACCCTAATCTGTAGATTAGCATTTAGGGACGTCAGGAGCCGTCCATTAAGGGGGGGGTTCTGTCATAGTCTGCTCCATCATTCAACAGTAGTTTTCCATTCACCTGTCTCACCTGTTTTCCACACCCACTCGTTAGCTCACTCTCTTTCTCTTCTGCACCCATTAGTTTCTGCCAGTATTTAAACCCGCACCTTACACATACTCTTTGCCAGATTGTACTTTGCCTCATGCTTGTCTTTCCCGCGTTTGATACCAGATTGCCTACCCGGTTCCGACCCTGCCTGTCCTCGATCTGCCTGCTCTGCCTGTTCCCTGATCCTGCCTGTCCCTCGACTATCCTGTCTGGCCTGTTATCTGACCCTGCCTGTATCTACGCTGACCGCCTCGCTTACTCCCTGACTCTCTGCCTGTCTCTGACTCACCTTCTGCCCGCTGTCCTCCGGTGCGTTAAAACTGCTCGATTGGTATTCCTCAGATCCAGTGGAATCTCCAATAAAGTTTATTACCAATTCTCCTTGGTTTCTCGAGTGCTGCATTTGGGTTCTCCTTAAGATTGTGACAAAGTTGGCTTTGATTGATTTTACTTGGAGGCAAAAAAGGTAGTCGCACACACACACACACACACACACACACACACACACACACACACACACACACACACACACACACACACACACACACACACACACACACACATACAGTGTCCCTAAAACCCTCACGCTAAAACATTCATAAACATAATGTCTCTTGCTGTTGCGTTTCATTTTGTTGCAGTAAAAAACTCATTTTAAAATCACTTTGGCCTTTAACATGATGCTTATTTGCATACAGACTATATGTTTGTGTGTGTGTGTGTGTGTGTGTGTGTGTGTGTGTGTGTGTGTGTGTGTGTGTGTGTGTGTGTGTGTGTGTGTGTGTGTGTGTGTGTGTGTGTGTGTGTGTGTGTGTGTGTGTGTGTGTGTGTGTGTGTGTGTGTTTGTCACACAGTCTTTTTCCATGCATGTCTATTCCAATCGTGAAGCCAATTTAAAAACAACACACCTCCCCAGGTCGACCTATAGACCATCGAGAACAGACTGTAGGTGAATGTAAATCCAAATACACTTACATGTATTTCTTTCCAATCTTATCAACTTCTAATGGAAACCACTGAAGCCTCAAATTGTCACATGCTTGTAACATGCCAAGCATAGTTAGCTATGTGTGAGTGTGTGTGTTAATGTGTGTGTGTGTGTGTGTGTGTGTGTTTATGCAAGATTGGCAACTTTTGCTCCTATTACTGTAGCTGACTTGTATTAATATGATTTGTGTAACTCAGCAACTCACCAGTGAAAACAAGTGGGAATAAAGCAGCACTAATGACTGTTATTACTTTGAAATTGTATTGCATCATTATTGCTGATGGTTAGACAGTCAATTATTGTATTTATTTTTCTATTATTCTTATGCTGAGTCCAGAGTCCTGAGTCCAGTTGTTGGGAGAGAGAAACTCCTTCAGGAGGGAACTTTGGGATTTTAGATTTTGCAGACCATTTACACAAAAACCAATACAACACACTATAGTTTTCCTTTACCTTGAATTGACCTGCTAGCACAGTATTAAAGCCAGTCACTCAGCAGGACTCTTTTAATTAGAGAACAGAGAAAGACTTGTTCTCACCAGCATGCTACAGGGTTAGCTTTTATAGAGGTATTTAAGGTATAAAAGGGAAAATAATAGGGATGTAACGATACCAAAAACTCACGGTACGATAATATCGCTATAACAAGTCCACGGTACGGTATTTATCGCGATATTGAATAATAAAGAAAAAAAAAAAAAAAATTCAATACAATTTTTACTCGGAAAATGTTTCTTTATTAAATAATAAATCTGATTTGTACAGCATTTTAGTAGGATAGCAGTATTGTCAAAAACAAAGTGACAGTAACAGACTGGAACAAGAAAACCAGTGTTTTTGTACCTATAGTACTACCAAACAAAGTAGGCATTTTCTTTGTGCCACTGCATCTCACAAATAAACAAGGACATTTAATAATCAGACCCTGCAATAAAATAAATCAAGTTTCACTTTAGTTTTTCAAGTAACTCAACTCAAACTCACGAGTCACTCACTCAGCATCATCAGACAGGTTTTTAGGAATATGAGAATGTCCACATTTCCAGCTATTTATAAGATGGGATGTTTGGGCATTTACAATATCCCCTGCTCTGGAAAAAACTCTCTCGCTTGGTACTGATGTTGCTGGTACTGATGTTGCTGGGACAGCAGTGGTCGCGTTAACCGAATATTTTTTTTTAACAATGACGGAAAAATCTGAAAGCAGTCTGTCATTTTGACAGATTAGAACAAACTCGGAACAGCGCCAACGTTTCCCTGCAGCGAGGCTCTGGTGTTATGCCGTGTTATGCATGCCCTCCAAAAGGAAATGATATAGTTTCCAAACCGTACTTTGCCGTACAGATCAACACATGTCTGGGAGGTTTTGTTTTACGCTGTGCGCGCTCCCGCGAGGTGCATCATGCACACACGGCATAACACCGCCCCCCCCCCGTTGACAGTTCACGAGCGTGCTCTCTCGTGAACAGTACATGCTATGTTATAAAGCCGTGGAGGGCGGGAGTTTATAAACCAAAGAGTAACCGCCCTTACGGGACGCTGTAATAAGTAAAGCGAACGCACCCGCAAGGACACCTGGCCTCCTATTGGTTGAGGGATTTTGACAGGATTGTTGCACAAAAGTTTCGAGCGCGCACAGAATAAATCTGAGAGCAGAACAAATCTGTAAGCAGCAATATATCTGAGTGCAAGCGTACAGTTTGAGCAGAAGCAGAGCAAAGTGCAAGCAGGCACTGTTTGAGTGCGACGACAGAGTTTGAGGGAAATAAATACATAAAGTATGCTCTCAAATTTAAATACCACGCTCTTGAATAAAGATAGGGAATAACCCCCATATAAATACGATGTCCTTTTGTGTTCTGTTGTTTTATGTTCATGTTGTAACCTACTTGCTGCCATGTTGGACAGGTCGCTCTTGAAAAAGAGATCGATGATCTCAATGGGACCATCTGGTTAAATAAAGGTTTAAAAAAAAAAAAGTGTTTTAAAAAAAAATATTTTTTTTTTTTTAAAACTTTTTTTTTTTTTTTATCGCGGTAGATTTTGTCAGTCTCACGACGGTATCGGGACGTTTATTTAACGATATACCGCGATATTCGGTATATCGTTACATCCCTAGAAAATAATACAGGAAAATAAGGGCTTTAAGAAGAGGTAGGCTATAGAGGAACCGTTAAGGGAGAGAAGAGGCAAGGAGATAAGAAAGGGTGGTTGTCCGGCATGAGATTGTTGGAGATACAGAAATGGAAAGTGTCTGAGGAGGGAAGTGACAGAGATATAAAAGAAACGGAGCTGAAGCGTTTAAGGAAAGACAGTTGAAACATAAGGAATGTCCCGTCATGTTTTTGTATTTGCACTGTTTTTGAAAGTGCCATGTTCCTCGTTATGGACGTTTTGTGGGGTGTTTAAGTGTTTGCACATTAACCAAGCCTATATAAAGAAATGTTCAGACACCAAAAGAAGAGAAGATTGAGTTGAGATGAGAAAAAATTTATATATTAAAAATGCATTATTAATCTCTTAAACCCCACGGACCCGAGCTCGGATCCGAAAATGCTATATATGTAGCAACAGTGCTATATCTGAAGTGTCATTCATGAAACTATTAATATTCCATACCCATCTGACCGGAGGAAACTTGGCTAACTGACGATACGAAAAAAGAAAAACGTTTTTCGAAAAAGAAGTCTCACAAGAAGCCTCTAAATGAGCCCATGGCAAAAACGGGCAATTGCTATTTCTGCTCATAACTCACAAAAACGATCATTTATAATTCATACTTTCTGCACAAACAACACATTTTCTGAAAGCTGAGATTCCACAGATTCCATGGGTATACACCCCATCACTACAGGCACAACATTAACCGAGCTAGCAGCCAGAACATAGCAAGTAAACAATATCAGTTTTCAAATCCATGACAATAATTAGGTCTTACCTTGGCTGTTTTGTGATCAAAAGTTATGTTCAAAGGAATAAAAACGCTGCTCAAGGTTAATCCAATGTCTCTTGTCACTTTAAAATGATTACTGATAATCAATCCTTTCATTCACAGCAGAAGAGTAGGTCCAACGATTAACAGTCCGTGGCTTCAGCTGCGGGAGATGCAGTTTACGCATAGCTCCCCCTCCGCAGGCGTAACGTATTTACGTATTTTGATTCGATTGGCTCTAACGATTCAAAAAAGGTGTCAATCACCCAAATCGACCAATGGGTTCCAGAGATAGGATCTTGCATAAGTATAAGTAAAGCAGTATAGCTGGTTTAGGCACACCCCACTCTTTTTACGCAGCATAGTATAGTATAGCATGGCATAGCATGTCCCAGCATGTCCCAGCATGTCCATCGGAAGATAGTGATCTCCTCACGCATAAAGGGGACAGTAATGACTCTGATTATGAACCTCCGTCACCGGAAAGGTATGTAATCTCTCTGTTTGTATCTATTACTTATTTATTTGGTGTAAGAGTTTTCCTCTGTTTTTATCTTTTTGTTATTCATTTGATGGAAGAGTGTATTCATCTATAGTAATTTCACACACGTGACAATAACACGACAGCATCCATCTTGTGATATAATGTTCTTTCACACACTCAACAACAAACAAAGAAGATGGATGCCGTTTCTTGTTCTTGTTGTTGAAATAAACAAGACATACATGTTGAATTTAACACGGTATTACATTACATTTCATTTAGCTGACGCTTTTATCCAAAGCGACTTACAATTATTACTTATATTATATATATATATATATATATACACACATGCATATATATAAAATATAAATATATGACAGACGGAATATTATTAAATATTGAAAAGATTATATGAACCCCGTCTCACATAATTTACACGGTATACATTTTGAGTGATATAATGTTATTTCACACACTCAAAATTGATGTTCTGCTGTTGTTGTAGAGAAATTATTTCTGATTTGAGTTACATTTTTGAAAGTACAAGCCAGAGAATTAATCTATTTGTTTTTTCCACATTTGTTTTCACAGTGAGGAAGGCGATGATGATATGGCTTCTGGATGCCCGAGTATTATGGGGAAGATGCCACCAAGGTCAGGAGGTACTGCAGGAGGTGCTCTGATGCTGGCAACAGAAGGGTGAAGACACCTGTGTACTGCAGGAAGTGTCAGGTCCCTCTGTGCTTCACTACCAAAAAGAACGGTTACAGGGCATGGCATGACTTACTGGAGTAATACTGTAACATTCAAGGTTTGTATAAAGTTTGTTTTTTTTACCCAAAAAATGCTTGTTGTATAGTGTGTTGCTATTTTTTTTTTAAATAAATCTGCTCCAGTTGGAGTCAAATGTTTCCTAAATATCCTAATTTTTATTGTGCAAGTAACATGCATCTCATGCAAAGAGGGAACTTCCCACACACAGACACAGACCCACTTAATTTTTTTTACAATTTTTTTTTTAATTATTTTTTATGGAATGAATACCTATGGTGATAATGAAATGTTATACAATGATTTTTACAGTCTGGTACCTGCAAAAGGTTAAATGGCACTGATGGAACCAAATGTGCCCAAAGCTTAGTCCGCTTGGACTTGTTTTTGCTAAATCTCTCTAAAAAGGTCAATTCTCACTTGTTTTGCCTCAATCTTGATACAGGGTACTTAGTATATGTTATACTTTGGATTCCTAAAGCTTTGAGGCTACTAACCCATCATTCAAGGGTGGTTTTCACTATAAGTAATGGGTTTTATTTGGGCAGAGACAAGAATTTACACTTTTTGACTATGTTCCATCTGGATTTACTCTGACACTGAAACATCTTTATTGATTCTGACACTTTTACATCCAACTCACAGATGTGACCTTGCTTTGATAGAAGAAATTATTCATATAACCCTTTTAGAAGTTAAGTTATAGTCCTTTGTTTTGGTCATGTCATTTTCGAGCCTGAAACCTGAAAAACAGGCTTGGGGCTTAAGAGGTTAATGCAGGCTACGCAGTTATGCAGCGCCCCCACCGTCAGTAAATGAAAGTACTTCAAACAACTCGGTTTAAAATGTTGCTGTCTGGAAATGTGTAATGACAAAGAAGAGGGGTAAGTTACATATTGATAATATCGCTGACCAAATTCAAATAAACGATGAGATCAAAAAAATCCCAGCCTAATATTCTGGTAAAGTCCACTATTTTCTCTCCAAAATAATGAATCGACTGCTATAACGGTTTAATCGATGCAATTCAAAAACAAGAGACAAAGCTTTTCTGAACAGAACTCCCTGTTTCTTCAGCTACCTGTAACATCAAGTAAAGCTCTGATATCTTATCTGTGAATCAGCTGACTATATGAAAAGCAATACAATTTAAAAGAAACAGTTACATAACAATTTGTCGCCACAGAGGCTTATTGGCAGGGCCGGCCCTAGACTTTTGGGGGCCCTAAGTGAGCTTTGGCTTGGGGGCCCCCCTCACTCTAGCGCGTTCTCACTACAAACCAACTTTTGTCTTATGATGTTAGCATAAGCACACATATTGTATAAATAAGCATGTAAACACCGTGGACCTAACCTGCTCTAGGGGGGTCCTCACCTCCTCTAAGGGGGTCCTCACCTCCTCTAGGGGGGTCCGGGGGCATGCTCTCCCGGGAAGATTTTTTTTTAAACATTGAAGTTAAAAGCATCAATCTGGTGCACTTTGAGAGCAAAATTAAGAGCAGTGGTGTTTTCTCCTGGAGGCCAAGGGAAGCCATGCTTCCCCTGTTTTTTCGGAATGTAGTTATAATTTTAATAAATAAATAAAAACACTTCGTTTAGTTGTGTGTTGCTGCCGGCCCGTCTCTCCCCCATTCTCATTGAGTATTTTACAAAGAGTGAAACAGCGCCCCTCTAGATGCTATGGTGAAACAGTAGATTGCACTCTCTGTTGCGAGAGGAGGCCAGCCGAAATTGGCTTCCCTTGGTGAAAAAAAATTGAGGGATTGACTAATCAGACAAGGCTCACGTCATGCCCCTGCCAACCTGTGATTGGTCAGGGCCATGCCAAGGGAAGCCAGAGGCGGCTGGCTTCCCTGCCCCACCTAGTGTCAGCAGAAAGTATTACAAATAATGATTACAAAAAAATGCAAAAAATAAATAACAAAATATATAAAATATATTTTAAGATCATGGTTAATCATCTGATTCGTCTGTACATTGCTGTTTTAGTCTGTGTTCTTCTAATTAGTGTCTACAGTGTGTGCCTATTGAGCTGTTGAGAGCCATCCATCCATCCATCCATCTTCTCCCGCTTATCCGTGGTCGGGTCGTGGGGGTAGCAGTTCCAGCAGAGAGCCCCAAACTTTCTTTTCCCTGGCGACATCATCCAGGTCTGACTGGGGGATCCCAAGGCGCTCCCAGGCCAGCGAAGAGATATAATCCCTCCACCTGGTCCTAGATCTACCCCTTGGTCTCTTACCAGCTGGACGTGCCTGGAACACCTCCCTAGGGAGGCGCCCAGGTGGCATCCTAACTAGGTGCCCGAACCACCTCAACTGGCTCTTTCGACGCGAAGGAGGAGCGGCTCAACTCCGAGTCCCTCCCGGATGACCGAACTTCTCACCTTATCCCTAAGGGAGACACCAGCCACCCTGCGGAGAAAACCCATCTCGGCCGCTTGTATCTGCGATCTCGTTCTTTCGGTCATGACCCATCCTTCATGACCATAGGTGAGGGTAGGAACGAAAATGACAGACAGAGAGCTTTGCCTTCTGGCTCAGCTCCCTTTTCGTCACAACGGTGCGGTAAAGCGACTGCAGTACCGCTCCCGCTGCTCCAATTCTCCGACCCATCTCACGCTCCATTGTTCCCTCACTCGAGAACAAGACCCCGAGATACTTGAACTCCTTCACTTGGGGTAAGGACTCATTCCCTACTTGGAGTGGACAGTCCATCGGTTTCCTGCTGAGAACCATGGCCTCAGATTTGGAGGTGCTGATCCTCATCCCAGCCGCTTCACACTCGGTTGCGGTTGTTTAGAGCCATGTGGGACAAAACCCGATCATGCCCCTCCCTCTCACTGTCTAAGTGAACGGTGACTATAAAAACTACACTGCGCATGCTCAGAGTATCGTCCTATTTAATGTGTGTGGCAAAAAAGTAATGTCCATAGGGGCATAGAGCTGCCATCCCCACCATACGTCATCTCACATAATTCAGAGCTGATTGGCTGTAAGTACGTGTGCCGCGAAAAGTGTGGTGTGTGAAGAGGAGGAGAGAGACGCGTCGTAAAACCAGGAAGTAAGCTGCGCATGGGTTCCCTCCACAAAAAAGCAATGATATTTCTCCATGGGATTTTAGAAAATAGCTTGAAATAAGATCTGTGGGAAACGTACCTGTTAGATAAATGCACGTTTTGTTCAGCCGGATAATATTCACATGTCTACCCTACTTTTATAATTTTCTAATCATAAATCTATCGATTAGATTTATGATAGACTTTTGAAACTACAAGAAGATAAGGAGGACTTTTACAAAAAAGTAATAGAGATTTTTGTCCAAAAGGATAGGCAAATGGACTTCATCTTCAAGTCAAGGTAAGACCACAATTTTATTGAAAATGGGATCTTACTAAGAGAGAACAATTCAATATGTAAATGAAAATGAAAATAAATAACATTATTGTATTTTGTTTTTCCCACGGGCCCACCACCTACGGGAAACAGCGATGGGGTCGGGTGCGCTGCCAGAAGGGTGGCAGTGAAAGCGGAGGGTCTCGACGGACCAGACCCGGGCGACAGAAGCTGGCTTTGGGGACGTGGAACGTCACCTCTCTGGGGGGGAAGGAGCCGGAGCTTGTGCGGGAGGTGGAGCGTTACCAGTTGGATCTGGTTGGGCTCACCTCTACGCACAGCGTCGGCTCTGGAACCTTACTTCTGGATAGGGGTTGGACTCTATTCTTCTCCGGAGTTGCTCAAGGTGTGAGGCGCCGGGCGGGTGTGGGGATACTCACAAGTCCCAGGTTGGGTGCTTCGTTGTTGGAGTTTACCCCAATGGACGAGAGGGTCGCCTCCCTACGCCTGCGGGTTATGGGGGGGAAAACTCTGACTGTTGTGTGTGCTTATGCACCCAACAGCAGTTCAGAGTATACGGCCTTCTTGGAGACCCTGGAAAGAGTCCTGTATGGGGCTCCTGAAGGGGACTCTTTAATCTTGCTGGGAGACTTCAACGCACATGTGGGCAATGATGGAGACACTTGGAGGGGCGTGATTGGGAGGAACGGCCCCCCTGATCTGAACCGGAGTGGTGGTTTGTTACTGGACTTCTGTGCTAGTCATGGATTGGCCATAACAAACACCATGTTCGAACATAAGGATGCTCATAAGTGTACGTGGTACCAGAGCACCCTAGGCAGAAGGTCCATGATCGATTTCGTTATCGTATCATCGGACCTGAGGCCGCATGTTTTGGACACTCGGGTAAAGAGAGGGGCGGAGTTGTCAACTGATCACCATCTGGTGGTGAGTTGGGTCGAGTGGCGGGGGAAGCCTCTGGATAGACCTGGTAAGCCCAAACGTGTAGTTCGGGTGAACTGGGAACGTCTGGAGGAGGCCCAAGTTCAGGAGGCCTTCAACTCACACCTCCGGCGGAGCTTTTCAGGCATTCCTGTGGAGGTTGGGGACATTGAACCAGAGTGGTCGGTGTTCAAAGCCTCTATTTCCGAAGCCGCGGCGGGGAGCTGTGGTCTCAAGGTCCTAGGTGCCTCAAGGGGCGGTAACCCTCGAACCTCCTGGTGGACACCGGTGGTCAGGGAAGCCGTCCGACTGAAGAAGGAGGCCTTCAGGGATTTGTTATCCCGGGGGACTCCCGAGGCAGTTGCAAGGTACCGACAGGCCCGAAGGGCAGCAGCCTCATCCGTGGCCGAGGCAAAGCAGCGGGTGTGGGAGAAGTTCGGAGAGGACATGGAGAAGGACTTTCGGGCGGCACCAAAGTTGTTCTGGAAAACTCTCCGACACCTCAGGAGGGGGAAGCAGGGAACCATCCAAGCTGTGTACAGTAAGGATGGGACGTTGTTGACCTCAACTGATGGAGTGTTGGGGCGTTGGAAGGAACACTTTGAGGAACTCCTGAACCCGACAACTCCGCCCTCTATGTTAGAGGCAGAGCTGGAGTATGACGGGGGATCGGCGCCAATCTCCCGGGGGGAGGTCACTGAGGTTGTTAAACAACTCGGCAGTGGCAAAGCCCCGGGGGTGGATGAGATCCGCCCAGAAATGCTGAAGGCTCTGGGTGTTGAGGGACTGTCATGGTTGACACGTCTCATCAACATTGCGTGGAAGTCGGAAACAGTACCGAAGGAGTGGCAGACCGGGGTGGTGGTTCCCATTTTTAAAAAGGGGGATCAGAGGGTGTGTGCCAATTACAGAGGCATCACACTACTCAGCCTCCCCGGGAAAGTTTACTCTAAGGTACTCGAAAGGAGGGTCAGGCCGATTGTCGAACCTCAGATTGAGGAGGAACAATGCGGATTCCGTCCTGGTCGTGGAACGACGGATCAGCTTTTTACTCTCGCAAGGATCCTGGAGGGGGCCTGGGAGTACGCTTATCCGGTCTACATGTGTTTTGTGGACTTGGAGAAGGCGTATGACCGGGTTCCCAGGGAGTTACTGTGGGAGGTGCTGCGGGAGTATGGGGTGAGGGGGTCTCTACTCAGGGCCATCCAATCTCTGTACTCCCAAAGCGAGAGCTGTGTCCGGGTCCTCGGCAGTAAGTCGGACCCATTTCCGGTGAGGGTTGGCCTCCGCCAGGGCTGCACTTTGTCACCAATCCTGTTTGTAATATACATGGATCGGATTTCGAGGCGTAGTCATGGGGGAGGGGGTCTGCAGTTCGGTGGACTAAGGATTGCACCACTGCTTTTTGCAGATGATGTGGTTCTAATGGCTTCATCGGTCTGCGACCTTCAGCACTCACTGGATCGGTTCGCAACCGAGTGTGAAGCGGCTGGGATGAGGATCAGCACCTCCAAATCTGAGGCCATGGTTCTCAGCAGGAAACCGATGGACTGTCCACTCCAAGTAGGGAATGAGTCCTTACCCCAAGTGAAGGAGTTCAAGTATCTCGGGGTCTTGTTCTCGAGTGAGGGAACAATGGAGCGTGAGATGGGCCGGAGAATCGGAGCAGCGGGAGCGGTACTGCAGTCGCTTTACCGCACCGTTGTGACGAAAAGGGAGCTGAGCCGGAAGGCAAAGCTCTCTGTCTACCGGGCCATTTTCGTTCCTACCCTCACCTATGGTCATGAAGGATGGGTCATGACCGAAAGAATGAGATCGCGGATACAAGCGGCCGAGATGGGTTTTCTCCGCAGGGTGGCTGGTGTCTCCCTTAGGGATAAGGTGAGAAGTTCGGTCATCAGGGAGGGACTCGGAGTTGAGCCGCTCCTCCTTCGCGTCGAAAGGAGCCAGTTGAGGTGGTTCGGGTACCTAGTTAGGATGCCACCTGGGCGCCTCCCTAGGGAGGTGTTCCAGGCACGTCCAGCTGGGAAGAGACCAAGGGGTAGACCTAGGACCAGGTGGAGGGATTATATCTCTTCGCTGGCCTGGGAGCGCCTTGGGATCCCCCAGTCAGAGCTGGTTGATGTCGCCAGGGAAAAGGAAGTTTGGGGCTCTCTGCTGGAACTGCTACCCCCGCGACCCGACCACGGATAAGCGGAAGAAGATGGATGGATGGATGGATTGTTTTTTGATTTAGGTCAAAATATAATATTTGTAAACCTGAAGAGTCAGTGCCAGTGCCTCACCAGCCATGAACCTCACTGCAGAAGCTTATATATAGACGTCACATCTACGTTTTTTGTGCCCCACCACTTTTGTACATATAAAAATGCCACTGCGAACACAGGAGGGGGCTTGGCTGTCTACAAATGAAGACGGCTCATTTTAATTCTCCCCAAATATATTGAGGCTGAACCTGAACTTTGCCATATGCCATACATTTTTGCACACATTCACAGTAAATATGTATTCAGTATGATAGCTGTCTAACAGAAGTTAAATCCATTTCTCACTTATTCTGACAATGTACTTAACCCCAAATAAAAGAACATAATACAAAGAGTTGTTAAATAGTGAAGTCACGTTGTAATAACAATAACTCATCTCTCTCTCGTTTTATTTTTGAGCTTTGTCAAAAGCCACTGTGTCAATGTTGTCCTACTTTGGTTGCCGTCCGGAGTTGTCCAATATGGCGGACCATCTCGCACATGCGCACTGCAGATCGGGCAGAGCTGCAGATCGGGTAGTGACAGTGGGCCCTTCTCACTTCTCTTATTTTTCATTTCCTCGCTCCTCGGTCTCGGTCTCACCGGAAGTTGATTTGTCTGCGCCATCTTGAGTAGCGTCCCAATGGCCTTATTTTTGCCGGAGGACAAGGAGCGAGGAGCGATAATGGAGGAGCGATAACCGAGGAACCACCAGACCATCCTTCGATGAAATCCTCAGACACTCGCCCCGTCCCCTTACTGTGTATCGCTCACTGATTGGACGATGCAGTGCATGCACTGATCTGATGCTTCTTGACATGAGAGCAGTTTCCCAGCGGAGTGAAGAAAACACATGAAACTCACGAGAGTCACTCCTCAGTTTATACCGTGTTTTGTTTCAATTCATGTATCATTTAGTTACAAATATGTGATATATCTGAACAACAAAGTGGTCAAAAATCATTTTATTCATTTTTTGGAAACATTTTCATGATCGCTTTTTTCGTTTTACATTTTCATTTATTGTCATTTCCATTCAGTCAGTCATTAAGTGCTATTAAAATGTTAATGTGCTACATATCCAAACAAACACACAAAGTGTGCAATCCAATGAATGTTAATCTAACTGGGTTTTGATAGATAATATATCTCTTTTTCTTCTCTCAATTATTTTATTTCTATTGTGCACTCTAATCAATATTAATCAAACTATTGTTCGTTTATACATTTTAAGAATGGCGTTTATCTTTTTGGAGAATTAGTTCTTATTTGATTTTATTTATTTGGGTCTACAACAGATGATACAAATGTTTGTGTCAGTAAATGTGTGGCGGGGGTGTGTGTGGAAATAACTGGGACAGAGCTGCTGTCAGACGATCAGCTGTGCAGCGTCATCACAAACGGACGTCGCTTCACGTGACGCTCCGGAGGAAAGGACGTCCCATTGCTCTTAAAACTCATTTCCCTGCTTCTCGTGGTTTCCTTGCGTCTCTCCATGCTTCCCTGGAGGGAGGGACTAGACGCAGGGAAACGACGCAAGTGAGGGAAGCAAGGAATCCATTTAACCGAAGTGAGAAGGGCCCAGTGACAACCAGTGCGCCGAGAGCTGTGCCTTTTTACGCACCCCCTTCACTGTGTTTACCTTCATCAGAACAGCTTAAGAGTGACTGCAGGCTGCTACGTGTTAACCATACACACATCTCTACACACATCGAACTGCCAGATTACTCCCCCTTTCAGTGGCGGGTGGCCCATAGGGGCGCTAGGGGCGCCGCCCCCCGTCTTCCCACATGTTTGATTGTCATTAAAAATAAAAAATAAATAAAAAAATATATTTAACAAAAATATATATATATATTTTTTTTTTTATTGAACAAGGTAAATATTATATAGTTGGCATCAGTAAAATGTATAATCTACAATAAAATCTCGTTTAAAATTGTTTTACGATGTCTAAAGTTACTGATAAGTCACATGTTTCCTGCCTGGCCGCAGCGTGTATCATTACCCTCTCTCGTCCGGGCGGTAGAAAGGAGCCCTCAGCCAGAGCAGCAGCAGCCAACAAGCTGACTGTTGCTATCTGTAAACTATGCCGCCGAAACATAATTTCAGCCAATCAGCGTCGTCAGATCTGATGCTCAAAGGGCGCCCTGTCAGCGCCCTGGCCTGTGTGTCTGTGAGTTGTTTAGACTCGTATCCAAGGTGACGCTACAGTAGTTGTCGAGGTTGTCTGCAGGTGGAGACTACGGTGCTAGTCGGTCGCCGGAGCTGTAGATTAACATTTACATGCTTATTGTAGTTGTAAGGGCAATGCCTGTAGCACCATGGAGCATATGTGTGGGCTGGACTTGTATTTTACAGGAAAGGAGTGAGCAGAGCGTCGAGTTGTCAATTCTTGTTCAGTTTTCATCTTCCTCACCCTCTCAGACTTTGAGTTGCGCGCGCTGCTAAAGAGACGCGCTACCATGGAAACCAAACAATGGTGTAGCTGTATTAGAGTCCGAGTCTAAACAGTCGTGAGTAAATCTGATTTTGTCAGAAATCGGGAGAAATGCGGGAGCCTCCCGCGAAGATCGGGAGGGTAGGCAAGTATCACACACACAGACACACACACACAGACACACACACACACACACACACACACACACACACACACACACACACACACACACACACACACACACACACACACACACACACACACACACACACACACACACACACACACACACACACAATGTTCCTATTTAGTCTCCTGATTTTAAATGGGAATTAAATAATTTGAGTGTTCCCAAAGCACCAGTGTTCTGCAGTTTGTGTGGGCCTACTGTACTGTTGCACAGTTTTGGAAGATTCATAGCTAACCACTATGGATTATCTCATATTTTTAAGCCTCAATCCCCCCCTCTAACATCACCAGAAGTCATCATTTAAGGGGTCATTTCTCAAAAATGTCTTCCGGGGGACAGTCTCCCGGACTGCCCTAGTATGGTTTGGTCACCATTTCCATAGCCCCACAAAAAATATTTTCCACCAGCCGCCACTGCCCCCTTTTATTAGTTTTATGAAGGAGATGTCCAGTCACCAAGGCGCATGATGTGTGTGTGTGTGTGTGTGTGTGTGTGTGTGTGTGTGTGTGTGTGTGTGTGTGTGTGTGGGGGTGTGTGTGTGTGTGTGTGTGTGTGTGTGTGTGTGTGTGTGTGTGTGTGTGTGTGTGCTCTGCTCAGCTCTGTGTGTTCGGTGTGTTTGTGTCTGTCCGACACCGGCATTTGTTTTCAAATGACCATGAACAGTAATTTACACACATCTGGCTAACTCCATAGGTAGCCTATATGCGGGTGTTCCCAAAATAAATTAGTTTAATCTTAATCTCGATGTAGTGCTAAATGCTGTCGGACGTGCACCGGAACGAACGTCACTATCATAATATCTTCTGAAAACAAATGCCAGTGTCACACACACACACACACACACACACACACACACACACACACACACACACACACACACACACACACACACACACACACACACACACACACACACACACACACACACACACACACACACACACACACACACACACAGGCGACCGGACATCTCCTTCATAATGCGCCTTCGCCTCGTTTTCCCAGCATTCACTGGATTATCCGTAAATCATAGAAACAAAACCAAAACGTTGATTTATCTATTTTTCCGTTTTGGTTTAAAAACAAAATAACGTCGGTTTTTTGGTTTTTCCCAAAAAACAAAAAAAAACACCGGTTCTTTTTTAAACGCTGTTAATATGTTTTGGATGCATATTGTTCTAGTATTTGTTCAGGCTGTTACATACAATTAGCCTCTGTTGCTACCTGCTGGTGGTGAGTAAATATTAAAATCAGTTAAAATTGACAACCGGTCCGCGATTTAAAAAAAATGTATCCGCCAGTGTCGGTACCATATGTGTTCGGGGTACTATATGTGTTCGGGGGCCGTCTCTTACCAATGACGTCACGCATTGTACGCATTGTGATTGGCTGTACGGTAATTTACCCAGGGGTGCTCTGGGGCAAATCACATCTACAGATCATGACGAACCGAATTGAAGTATTCCTATACTCCTAGCGTGTGAAAATGTTTCTTTCGGCATGAAAATTCAGGAAACTCCCCTGAGTATTTTATTAACCCTTTCATGCATGAATTATGAAAGCCTCAGTCAGGATTTTTTTACCAAGTGTTATTATTGCTCTTGGGGCATGAAAAACAAGATTTGAATTTTTTTTATCTAGTTTTTTCAAAGAGATTTTTATATGTCCACTCAGGTGGACACTATGCGTTCAGGGTTTGAACTGAAGAGATGTACATTTTGAAAAAATGTACTTATTGTAAGTCGCTTTGGATAAAAGCGTCAGCTAAATGCAATGTAATGTAATGATCAAAAAACCCCTCTATACTCTAGACAGCGTCCCCGAGCACCCCTGGGTAAATTACCGTACAGCCAATCACAATGCGTGACGTCATTGACGTCATTACGTCGTGACGTCACTGGTAAGAGACGGACCCCGAACACATATGGTACCCCGAACACATATGGTACCGACACCGGTCCTTGGCACAATAAAGGTTGGGAACCCCTGGATTAGATAACAGGCGTGTGCAAGTCCTGCATCTGTATGATACAAATGTGTGTAAAATGATACCGGGTGCTGTAATCACTCATCTGGTTACGTTATTACATTGACCACCACACCCCCGACCCAAAAGAAAGGATATTATTGGCTTCCCCTCATTTTTTCCCCACGCCACGCTACTGATTAAGAGATCTATGGATACATCTCTCAACACCCATATGAAACAGAACTGTAAGCATATTTTTCTTTATGGATATTTTACAAATCACTTAAACTGTATTCTTGTTTTGTCATATAGTATTTCAACACTGTTTTTCATTTATTCTCTTTGGCTGTCCATCTCATAATGTTCACATAGAAACTAGCTGTCAATAGGAATATCATTCAGAAGAATTATAATTTCTTGCAAAAATCTGTCACAAAAAGAGCTTACACATTTAAATTCAGGTGTTGTTATGGCAACGTCAGTGGCCACACAGCCACATTTACTGCTGCAAATACGTTCAAACATGCTGTCGACACGTAAAGCAGTGGCAACTATGCCACCATTTCAGCTGACTTTTTCTCAGAAATACTGTCACATAACATCCATATCCACACTAAATGATACATGAATTGAAACAAAACACGGTATAAACTGAGGAGTGACTCTCGTGAGTTTCATTTATTTTCTTCACTCCGCTGGGAAACTGCTCTCATGTCAAGAAGCATCAGATCAGTGCATGCACTGCATCGTCCAATCAGTGAGCAATACACAGTAAGGGGGCGGGGCGAGTATCTGAGGATTTCATCGAAGGATGGTCTGGTGGTTCCTCGATTATCGCTCCTCCATTATTGCTCCTCGCTCCTCCGGCAGAAATAAGAGCCATGGGACGGTACTCAAGATGGCGCAGACAAATCAACTTCCGGTGAGACCGAGGAGCGAGGAAATGAAAATAGTCGACCTGAGACAGGGCCCTGGGGTAGCAACGCAGTGTAGGCGGGACGATCGGCTTTTTGGCGGGCTTTTTGGGCAGAGCGACTGCAGGCGTCATCTTCAATGCGACACAACTCACAAAACACACACAACAATGGAGGATGTGGAAGCGATCGTTTACTTGTTTCTTGGTGTGTGGCTCCTCCGTTTACAAAAATGCTGTGTATAAAAATGCTGCAAGCTTGCTTCTAGATATATATGCGACGCTAGGGATGATCTCGCGCACGATCTTGTGACGATTGTCTCTGTCCAATCAGCAGTCGAGAGTGTTGACGTCACTAGTTCAGCCCTGGCCCTGGCCTGATTGAACCACGATTTTATGGGGCCGGAAAAAGAGGGAAAAAGTACCTGCTAGCCGGTGCTACGCTATATGGAAAGGCCACCAAAAACTGGCCTGGCCGCTTGAAGACGATTAAGGACGCTTAAACAGGGCTACCCGCTGCAGTGGAAATGCGCCATCAATGGGTCGGGCCGGCTCTGCTTATTGGTTTATTTGATCTGACTTTTTGCATGGCCTTACTTTCAGAACACCTTTTACATTTAGAGATTGTCATTCTAAAAACACCATAAACATTGATCTCATACATTAACAGTGAGTGAAGTACTACTATCTTCGTAAAAGCAACATTTTTGTATAGCTATTATAATGGGGAGCATCATATCGCACAGTCCATTCGTTTGTGATATTGTGGCCTTCATCATGTTCGCTTTCAGAAAGATGGAATGCACCATGCACCAGAATATTTGAGGGAAAATCATGGGACCCTTGCAGTGTCTTCCACATCATTAACTTTGCCTGAAGCTCTATCTCATAAAGATACTGTATTTCTGATCTTACATGTGACCAGGTGGGCCCTGCTTCTTCCTATAACTTTGTGTGAGGTTATAACATTATATATATTTCTTAACCCTTATGTTGTGTTCGGGTCTCCCGTGACCCGTTTCAAGTTAAAACTATATAATAACTACGCTCTAGTTTTTTTTTATCGGAACAAGGCTTCATGATCCTCCACATCAGCTATATAAACACTGAACTGATTTTGACAATTTTAGCCAAGTCTGAAGGTCTCTAAAAAAAAAAAGTGTATAATCTGGTGTTGGGGTCTGGGAAGACCCAGCAGAATTGTTGTGGGTCACTCGGGGTCAAATTTGGCCCAATCAAGATTCATCTTGAGAAGCCTTTCTGGTCTTCCATCCCTCTGGTGGGAACTCGACCTTTCTCAAAGAATATGTACACTAACACTTGAACCTGAACAATACAATTACAACAGGATTGTACCGTTATGAATGCATAATAAGTTAGTTATGATGTAGTTAAAACAATATTGGATGATAGTAATTTTTTTGTTGTGTTTTGGACTGAAATAAATTATGGGTCAAAATTGACCCGCGAACACCATGAATGTTAACAGCTTTCGAACAACACAACAGTTAATCCAATTTGTATTTGGTAAGAAATTGACTGTTGTGCACCGTCAAAAGTGTTAATAATCATGTTTCATATTTATGTGTTATTATTGCTCACTTCCTGTTTTGTTTGTTTCACGCCTCATTTCAGGTCCCTTGACTCACTTCCCTCATCAGTATCAGCCCCGCCCCTGATTGTGTTCACCTGTGTATGGTTGTTGAGTGTTTAAAGTCCCCAGTCTCCCAGCATTCAGTGTCAGTTCGTTTTTGTCCTGTCCTCATGCCAGAGTTCTGCTCTTCAGCGTTTGCACTTTTTGATTCAAGCCTATCTTTGCTCCTGAAACTTATTATAAGTTTAGTTCCTCACGTTGTGAGCGATTTTCTGTTGTACCTTGTTCAAGCCTTTTTTGTCATCTCGTAAGAGTGATTTTCTTTTGTTACCTTTTTTGTACAAATAAAGTATATTAATTATACTTTACCTTTGGCTCCCGGGTCGTGCATTTGAGTCCTTATCCTTGTGTAACCAAGTTCATAACAGAACGAACTGACCACAATGGACTCAGCCGACCCAAAAGCTCTTCACGCCGCCCTGTCAGCCCAAGGCGTGAGGATTTTTCGTCACGAGGAACAGCTGGGATTAATCAGCCAAGGAGTGCAGGCACTGGTAGGAAACCAGGCCGAGCTCCAAGTTTCCTTCTCTGCACAGATACAACAGCTGACGGATCAGATGCAGCAGTTCATCACTCACCTTCAGACTGCTCCGCCGATGACGTCAGTCACAGCTGACCGCCTGCATGTCGCGGATCCTGTTGACGCTGTCAATCCGAGCCAGGCTGTTTCCTCCTCACTACGGCTGGCTCTCCCGGAGAGGTTTTCCGGAGATTCCATAAATTGCAGAGCCTTCCTGGTGCAGTGCGACCTGCATTTCCAACACAACCCAGGCGCTTTCTCATCAGACCATGGTAAAGTGGCGTTCATCGTGTCCCATTTAACGGGAAGAGCTGCAGCCTGGGCTACTGCAGAATGGTCCAGAGACACGGAACTATGTTACTTATTACCCGACTTCACAGACACTATGAGTCGTATTTTTGACCACTCATCACCTGCAACAGAAGCCAGCCGAAGACTACTTCAGATGCGGCAGCATAAGCGCCAGGTGGTGGATTATGCTATCGAGTTTCGCACGGCAGCAGCGGACAGCGGGTGGAATATTCCGGCTCTTCGCGACGCTTTTCGGACTGGATTAGCAGATTCAATCAAGGACCAGCTGGCTCCCCTGGAGGTACCCCGGGACCTGGAATCTCTCATCGCCGTTTCCATCCGGATCGACAACCGACTTCGGGAAAGAGAGAGAGAACGTCGACACAGCCGTGACGGACATCCCAGTTTCCGGGGCTTTTTCCCACGAGCCGTTCCACCAGAGGAGGTTTTTCAGCAAGCTTACCAGCCAAGAGGAGGGCGCTGGTGAGCAAGTTTTCCACAGACTTTCCTTCTCGTCCAGTTACCAAGGTAAACATTTGTATTAATGATCAGGTCATTTCCCAAGGAGTGCTAATAGACTCAGGAGCGGACGAAAGTCTTATGGATTGGGGCATAGTCAAACAGCTTGGTATAAAAACTGTCCCTCTATCTTCTCCCATTACCGCCAGTGCTTTAGACGGACGTTTGTTGTTTACAGTCACCCACTGCACAGAACCTATCCAGATCACTGTAAATAATGACCACACTGAAGTTATGCAGTTTCACATTTTTGAATCTGCTCAGCATCCGGTTATTTTGGGTTTTCCGTGGCTAAAAATCCACAACCCACACATTGACTGGCGCTCAGGAAGGGTTAAGGAGTGGGGAGAGGATTGCATTAACAGGTGTAAACATTCACGCTCTGTTAAAGCACCAACAGACCCTAGTAGGATCGTCATTGATCACCCAGACTATCCTGACCTACAGAAGGTACCGTCATGTTATCATGATCTTAAGGAAGCATTTAACAAATCAAAAGCCATGTCGTTACCTCCTCACCGACCTTTTGATTGCCCCATTAATCTCTTACCGGGGGCTCCCATTCCCAAGGGAAAACTGTATTCGATCTCAAGGCCAGAGAGAGCGGCAATGGACGACTACATTTCCGCTTCTCTCAAATCAGGGATTATCCGTCCTTCATCTTCCCCAGCTGGAGCGGGGTTTTTCTTCGTGGGAAAAAAGGACGGTTCTCTGAGACCTTGCATAGACTACAGCCCTCTTAATGACATTACGGTAAAAAACCGCTATCCTCTGCCACTCATGTCCTCTGCTTTCGAGCTACTTCAGACTGCCAAGATTTTTACCAAGCTGGACTTAAGAAATGCTTATCACTTGGTTAGAATAAGGGAAGGGGATGAGTGGAAGACAGGATTTAATACTCAGAGCGGTCACTATGAGTACCTTGTTATGCCTTTTGGACTGTGTAATGCACCGGCTGTGTTTCAGGGTTTTGTGAATGAGGTTTTGCGGGAATTTTTGAATGTTTCTGTGTTTGTGTACCTTGATGACATTTTGATTTTCTCACCAGACTCTAAGTCCCATGTTCACCATGTCCGTCAGGTTCTGCAGAAACTACTCGAGAATCAATTATATGTCAAGGCAGAGAAGTGTGAGTTTCACGTAGAAAAGGTGGCCTTTCTAGGATATATAATCTCACCAAACCAGATGCAGATGGAACCTGCTAAAGTCAGTGCAGTTTCCAAGTGGCCAACACCAGACTCCAGGAAGAAGGTTCAGCAGTTCTTAGGGTTTGCAAACTTCTACAGAAAGTTTATAAGAAACTTCAGTTCTGTAGCTGCTCCTCTGCATGTTCTGACTTCTTCCAAAGTCCCCTTCAAGTGGACTCCCCAGGCTGACTGCGCTTTCCAGCTCCTCAGGGAGAGGTTCACCACAGCGCCGATTCTCACCATTCCGGATCCCCAGCGCCAGTTTGTGGTCGAGGTCGATGCTTCCAATGAGGGAATTGGAGGCATTTTGTCCCAAAAATCCTTGAAAGACAACAGGATACACCCATGTGCCTTCCTGTCGCGGAAGCTGACGGCGGCAGAGAAGAACTACGATGTGGGAAATAAGGAACTGTTAGCTGTAAAAGCTGCTCTGGAGGAATGGAGACACTGGTTGGAGGGGGCAGAACAGCCGTTCTTAGTTTGGACAGACCATAAGAACCTGGAGTATATCAGAAAGGCTAAACGCCTCAACTCTCGGCAGGCCAGGTGGACTCTATTTTTCAGTAGGTTCAACTTCACTCTCTCTTTCCGTCCCGGATCTCAGAATCAGAAGCCTGATGCCTTGTCTCGCCTTTTCGATCCAGAACCTTTTTCGGTAGAGCCCAAGACCATCCTTCCATTAAACCGTATGGTCGGAGCCTTTTCCTGGCAATTAGAATTGGACGTTAAACAGGCTAACGCATTAAACCCAGCACCTAGCAAAGGTCCAAACCACCTGCTCTTTGTTCCTGTGTCTCTCCACTCTAAGGTCATCCACTGGGCCCACACGTCGGTGATCTCGTGCCACCCTGGAGTTAAAAGGACTATGTACAGGATTAAGCAGCGTTTCTGGTGGCCAGCCATGAAGAAGGATGTGCAGGAATACGTAGCGGCTTGTCCGGTGTGTGCCTGCAATAAGACCTCGTCCCAGGTCAAGATGGGTTTGCTCCAACCACTGCCGATTCCTCAACGTCCCTGGTCACATATATCTATGGACTTTGTGACAGGTCTTCCCTCGTCCAGAGGCAAAACTACGGTTCTGACAGTGGTGGACCGGTTCTCCAAGATGGTTCATTTCATTCCTCTAACCAAGATCCCCTCTGCCAAGAGTACCGCAGAGGTCATGATGAACCAAATATTCAGGATCCACGGATTTCCAAATGACATTGTTTCCGACAGAGGTCCACAATTCATTTCAGCTTTCTGGAAGGAGTTTTGCAGACTCATAGGCGCTACTGTCAGCTTGTCTTCAGGTTACCACCCTCAATCAAATGGACAATCGGAGCGTCTGAATCAAGAACTGGAGACTACACTACGCTGTCTCGTGTTCCAGAACCAGACCAACTGGAGCGACCACCTCACTTGGGTGGAGTTTGCACACAATACTCTTCCCACGGCGGCCACAGGTCTCTCGCCTTTCCATTGTGCCAATGGTTATCAACCGCCGCTGTTCTCAACCGACGAAGGGGAAGTTAAGGTACCATCAGCTCACGCCTTGATTAGACGCTGTCGCCGAGTTTGGGCTGGAGCTCGCCAATCTCTGCTACGAAGTTCGGCTCGGATGAAGGATGTAGCAGACATCCACCGCAGGGCCGCTCCCAGTTACAAACCGGGTCAAAAGGTGTGGCTTTCCACCAAGGACCTACCACTTCAGGTGGCGTCCAAGAAGTTGACTCCAAGGTTTGTGGGGCCTTTTCCGGTGTCAAAAATCATCAATCCGGTATCTGTGCGCCTAAGACTTCCCAGAACCATGGGGGTACACCCTACATTCCACGTCAGCAAGATTAAGCCAGTTCATGAGAGCACGCTGATTCCCGCCTCCAAGCCCCCTCCACCACCCCAGTTCTTCGAAGGTGGCCTAACGTACAAGGTCCGCAAGTTGCTGGAGGTCCGCAATAGGGGTCGAGGCAAGCAATTCCTGGTGGATTGGGTGGGTTATGGTCTCGAGGAAAGGTGCTGGGTTCCTGCGAGATTCATTGTGGACAAAACCCTGATTCAGGATTTTTATGATCGGCCTGGGCCGTCAGGAGTCGGCCCTAGAGGGGGGGGTACTGTTGTGCACCGTCAAAAGTGTTAATAATCATGTTTCATATTTATGTGTTATTATTGCTCACTTCCTGTTTTGTTTGTTTCACGCCTCATTTCAGGTCCCTTGACTCACTTCCCTCATCAGTATCAGCCCCGCCCCTGATTGTGTTCACCTGTGTATGGTTGTTGAGTGTTTAAAGTCCCCAGTCTCCCAGCATTCAGTGTCAGTTCGTTTTTGTCCTGTCCTCATGCCAGAGTTCTGCTCTTCAGCGTTTGCACTTTTTGATTCAAGCCTATCTTTGCTCCTGAAACTTATTATAAGTTTAGTTCCTCACGTTGTGAGCGATTTTCTGTTGTACCTTGTTTAAGCCTTTTTTGTCATCTCGTAAGAGTGATTTTCTTTTGTTACCTTTTTTGTACAAATAAAGTATATTAATTATACTTTACCTTTGGCTCCCGGGTCGTGCATTTGAGTCCTTATCCTTGTGTAACCAAGTTCATAACATTGACCAAGAGAAAATCTAATGACGTAAATGTAAACCCATAATAGATTACTATCCCAGGGTAACGCTGTGAGTTCATACTTTTGTGGGGTTAACTTTGATTAGACAGCTACAGTTTACCATGTGATTCGCTATTTGATTTTAAGAATGAGAGGAAGTACTATCCCAAAAGGAAACTGACTTCGAGCCATGCAATGAAAGTACATTAATCTGTCCAGCTGGGGTCACTATTGTGATGTGTTTGAGAAGTAAATAGTAATTAAATCATCTGCTTATTGTTATTTAAATGCATTTACCATGTGTAAATACATACTTTATGAGTTTACTTTAATATTCAATTGAATTATAATGGATGTGACTGATTGTAGTCTGGATGAATATGAAAGATAACATAATTCAAATTAAGTTTGATAAGGAACTACATCCACAATAGATACTTGTACAGTACCTTTTGTAAGGGATAATAACCATTGACTGAAGTAATGGAAACCTTGTACAACTGTAAAATAATAAATGCAATGTAGACTGTATCACGTTATGAATGAAAAATAATTTATTTGCACAGTTTTCTCTCGGGGTTCCTTATTTACGCTGCGTTGTATAACTTTCAATGTTACAGCTTTGTAATCAACATTAGATCACGCCGCTTTACACAAGGGCTTTTTATTAAACAAACAAACCAGATTGTTCCCACAGGATTAAAAGCCAACACAAAATACGAGGCTGATAAAGAACATGTCGCCCCTTCGCCTCCTGATACAAACAGGTAACAAGTCCCCAGGTCCTCCCCTTCTCCTCAGACAGAGTGGACGAGTCAGATAAAAGAAGATTTGCCTCTTACAATATTCTGAAATACCAACGGAAACAAGTGATGGATACACCTGGAAGTGCTGAGCAGATGCAGGATGATGAACCTAAAGACATCGCTGAAAGACCAAAATGGGACAATAAAGTTCAATACTTGCTAACCTGCATAGGTTTTGCTGTGGGACTCGGTAATGTGTGGAGATTTCCGTATTTGTGTCAAACCTATGGAGGAGGTAAGAGCATTTTGATGTTAACAAAACAGTGAAGTGGGTCGCAAATATTTGACTTTCCATTTGGTTTGACAAATATGTTGTATTAATATATCCAAAGGCTCTTACAACACAATGATAAACTATTTACACTGCTTTAAAAGCTGTTACTATCATTTTAATTCCCTTACTAGAAAATAGCCTACAACCTTTATTTCCAATATGTTAATCTCACTATACAATCAGATGCACACACTCCATACAACAGTTATACTGAAATGCTTCACAATAGTCACATCTTTTCAAAACAATTATTTAACCATAACTATCTCACTCTCTATTTTGATGAGATGTGGTTTCAGAAATTATGCAAATATGACTTTGCTTCTATTTTCATGTTCTTATCTTGTTTTTACAGAACACAATTAAGGTTTCTGAAGAAATCTAGTTTCGAAGATAAACTCATCAAGATTGATAAATGATTAACTAGGGGAATCAGTTATGTCTGGTGTTGAGAGCTATTGCTGGGTGTGATAAAGCTCAGATTGTTGATAGTCAAATGTCCAGTAATCATAAACCGAATGACCTTCAAAAGTAAAAGGCATTGCCAATGTTTATTTTGAAGTCAACTGATTACTGAATATCTCATGTGTATTGTGTCATTGTCCCTTATCAGTCATTCTGGCCATTGTTATGACTTTGATTTGCCCTATTTGAAGGGGCCTTTCTGATTCCTTATGCCATTGCGTTGGTGTTTGAGGGACTTCCTCTGCTGCACATGGAGCTGGCCATCGGACAACGGCTCCGCATGGGAAGTATTGGAGTGTGGAATTCAATCTCCCCTTACATGGGAGGATTAGGTGAGAAGGTTCAATCAATACCATTTACTCAGGAAAGCAATAAGCCAAAACAAGGGGATGTACTGTACAAAATAAAGTTGTGTGCATGATTATCTGGAAATCACTGCCTTTCGTAACATTCATACATTTCTTTGTGAATGTGTAAATGTGGATATACAGGTGTTGCTTCCTTGGCAGTCTCCTTCCTAGTCGGCCTGTTCTACAACATGATCCTGGCCTGGATCCTCTGGTACTTTTTCCACTCCTTTCAAAGCCCACTTCCTTGGAGGGACTGCCCAATGAACTTGAATCATACTGGTATTTTCTTACTTATCTTATCTTTTCATAATAATATAATTGAAAGATAAATGTTGAATGAAAACTCAAGTAAAAGAAAGACAGTCCCATCAATGATTTCATGATGAACACTCTCTTTGATACAGGCTATGTAAGTGAATGTGAGAAGGGCTCGGCGGTGAACTACTTTTGGTATCGTGAAACACTGAACATCACACCAAACATCGAGACCAGCGGCTCCTTTCAGTGGTGGCTCGTACTGTGCCTCGCAACGGCTTGGTGCCTCGTGTACATCTGCTTCATACGGGGAATTGAGACTATTGGAAAGGTCATTTGTACTGTTAGACGTAATGCTAACACACATTTGTAACGTTATATCTATTTGTTGTATCTTACAGCCCAACTATTGATTTCAAAATGTTGAAACTATAAGAGTAACACTGGCTTTCTGTACAAAGATCTATATGATGTAAACATTAAATGAATATGAAATGGAATATGCAAATAGAAATAAAATGCTGGAATAGATTACATGTCACTTGTTAGATGCTTTTATCCAAAGCGACTTACATACTCAATACTGTGGGCAATCCCCACAGGAGCACAACGACATGCTGACTGCAGTGGGGTTTGAACCTGTGACCCCCTGGTCCCAACACCTACGCACAACCCACTGCACCACACACCTCCCTTTATAGAGAAGTGCACTGTAGATCCCTCCAAAGTGAATCATCACTGGCACAAATCCACCAAGCATACAAGTTACAAATCATGGTATAATGGGATCAGCAAAAACAAGCTCATCAGTAATCTTATTTAACATGTGATATAGCACTCGGATAGAGGCTGCATTAAAGGTGATGGACGGAAGACTGTCTTTATCACCTAAACAAGTGACAGAAGAGCTCCCCAGCCGTAAGAACACACTTTCAAAACCCTACACACATTAGGAGTGCATATGATAAATGAGGTTAGAAAAATCTGTATTTCCGTTTGATTTGAATATGAAATATTTGATCAGCATTGAACTGTTTCAACAGGCTATTTATGTCACGGTCACCTTCCCATATCTGGTTTTGACCATCTTCTTGATCAGATCACTGACTCTGCCTGGGGCCACAGATGGCTTAATATATCTCTTCACTCCAGATGTAAGTTTGATATTAGCTTTATTTTGAATGAATGATTGACAGTAATGAATACAAATGGATGTCTAACTAACAATTAGTATGTTCTTTGCAGTGGGAAACTCTTAAGAATCCTGATGTCTGGTTGGATGCTTCTACTCAGATCTTTTTCTCTTTGTCTTTGGCCTTCGGAGGACTTATTGCTTTTTCCAGTTATAATGTTCAGAAGTAAGACCTTTATAAACACTTTTTCATTTTACAGCATTATGTACACAATAGAAAAATACTATAAAATAAAACTGAAACGTTGCTTTATCTTTGCAGGAATGATTGTGAGAGAGATGCCCTAATTGTTGGATTGGTGAACAGTTTCACGTCAATATATGCATCCATTCCAATTTTTGCCATTCTTGGATTTAAAGCTAATGAAAACTTCAATAAGTGCAGAAATGGGTATGTATCATAAAGGGAATTATGCTGTCAAAGTTTGTGTTTTTACTTATAATATTTATCAATTAATCAGTACAAAAAAACCCATCTATTTTCACAGTTGATCAATGAAAAGATGTCCCCACTAGTTTTCATTATAAGATGTGATGCTTGTACTAGTAGTGTTAACTCATTTCATTTCCTTTGGCTTTAGGAACATACTAAGATTGACTAATTCCTTCAACATTGGGGATGAGAACATAACTCTGGAAAACTATGATGACTGGTTTAACTATTTCAACAATACTGATCCCTCAGAGGTCGAAAGCCTCAATATAAAGACGTGTAACCTACAGACGTTCCTGGATGAGGTACAACGCATCTGTTACTTTGATAATAATTGTAATCGTTTTCTGATGAACCTTTGTGAGGTTGTTGTGTAAGAGATAACGTCTCAGATCCAACCTGTAGAGTGCGTCTGGAACCGGACTGGCCTTCATTGTGTTCACTGAGGCGGTGATACATATGCCGGGCTCTCAGGTGTGGGCGGTGCTCTTCTTCATCATGCTCTTCAGCCTGGGCCTGTCCTCCATGTTTGGGAATCTAGAGGGGGTCCTTACTCCTCTGCTGGACCTCAGCATTATTCCAGCCTGGATTCCTAAGGAAGTGTTCACAGGTAAACCAAAATACCTGAGGAGTTTATATGACTCATCACTAGTTTGTATTATAAAATTACAAAAACTGCAAGTATGGATTATTTTCATTAACAGTTCATCTGTTGATTATTTTCTAGATAAATCAATGGTTCTATAAAATGTCATAAACCAGTGAACAATGTCCATTCCCGTTTCTCAAAGTCTGAGGTGATGTCTTAAAATGTCTTGTTTTGTCAGTCCAAAACCAAAAATAATGAGTTTAATATGATGCAAAACAAAGAAAGGCAGGAAATCTCCATATATGAGAGGCGAAAAACTGCATTTTAATCAATATTAGCATGAATAATGATTTTGCCCTTCGAATTCAAAAGTGTCTTTATCTGTCGGAATGCACACACTTTCAATTCACTGTTAAACAAATACCTTTGTATGACTTCATTCACCATTATTAATCATAACAGCATCAAACTAAATCCATTTCCTTTATTGTCTTTTGTGTCTAAAAAGGGCTAATTTGCCTCACCTCCTTTACTGTGGCTCTCATCTTCACGCTGGGCTCTGGAAACTACTGGCTGGGGATTTTCAACAACTACGTGGGATCCATGCCTCTGCTCATCATAGCCTTCTTTGAGATCATCAGTGTGGTATACATCTATGGAATAAACAGGTGAGGTTGTAATGCATGGCATTATTATACTTGCAATATGAAAATATAGTTCAGTTATTTGACTAAGGGTCTCCTTTTCCCTCAGGTTTAATGATGACATTGAATGGATGACAGGTAGGAGACCCAACATCTTCTGGCAGGCCACATGGCGCTTTATCAGCCCTTTGATGCTTCTGGTGGTTTTTGTGGCATACGTTGTAGTCGAGGCTGAAAAGAGACCAACATATAACGCCTGGAACCCAGATTATGTAAGAAAGTTTCGACGGTTTCTTTTCAACATCATTATGTAGTGTTCGACCTGCTGGATGTTGAGAAAAGACATTGACTTACTCCTTTCCCCCAACAGGTGAACTTCCCCCTTGCTGACGTTCAGCACTATCCTGAATGGGTTTACGCTATCTGTGTGCTCCTATCTGTCCTTCCTATTGTATCCATTCCTCTTGTAGCTTTCTACAGATTCATGGGCTTCTTGAAGAAGTACATCATGAACAGGAACAACCCAAATCCATACCAAGATGAATCATTTCACGGAGAATTGTAAACGAGCTGTTTTATCTGATTGGCGGTCAGGACTACCAGTAGTACATATTTGTGTGATGTACTGTCTTGTTATTTAATAACGTTTGTGATTTTTTCATACCATTTTCAATCTTTTGTATATTAGGGTATTACAAGTCTCTAATTACATAACATTATTGCTAAGATAACATATTAGCAGTCGCAGCTGTAATTTCAATGTTTTCGCTAACCTAAATCAAAAAATGGTTTTCTTAATTTATACAACTCTATTTATATTGGTGAAGGAAATGCAAACACTGTCAACTAGATGAAATCAAAGCAAGACAATATCCCTGAGAAGAATATTAAAATCAGGATAGCAATGTCTAGAGCTGAATATCAGGCTTTGTTAATATTTGATTAAAGACAGACTTTACAACTCCTGTGTTGGCGTTTTAAATGGGATGAAACGGAGTGATGGATAACTGTTTGAAATGCTTTGTGATAAAGACATTATTGATTCTCAGATTGATTTTCAGTGCAAATGCTTACAATCTCTGCCACATGAGTTTATGTTAGCAGCCATTTTGAGTTTCTAGGTACTGTTTACATCATCATCTCACTGTGAACAATATGCATCATCTTGTAAGTCACATTCCCGTCTGTATAAGACATATCTTTTGTTATGTTATATAATAATGCTCCTACACTCTGCTAGCTGCAAGACTGATGTAGTGTTGCATGATGCTACCTTTATGTAACTTCCTTTGCATGCCTACAGTGCATGTGGGTGTATGAGCGTAGTAGGACAGGGCTTGTGTGGCCGAGGCTGCATGCGTGTGCTCACTGACCATGCGCATGTGTGTATTTTGAGCCATGCGAGTTACACAGTTGTCCTTTTTGTGGTGTGGGTGGACAGTGATATTGTCCCCCCGGTGTCACGTGCTTTGGAATAATGCTGGCTGCCTTTGTTGTCCCTCTGCCTGTTCTGCTTTTCTGGCACTTTCATACAATGGTGCACTTGAACACTGTGATGTTATTAAGCCTTTCAAACTACTACAGCTTGAATTCCAGCTCTCAGGAAAGACTAGCATCCCAATGTAGGATACATGGCACAAGATACATCATCGAGGGACAACAGCAAGGATTGAGTGTAAGATCAGAACAAAGGTGATGACCCTGCAATGACCAATGAGTGCTTTCATTACTGCCGGTTTGAGAATGCATTTATAGAGCTATGCAAGGAGTCAAGCTAATGCTATTGGGAAGTCTGTTTGTTGGACACGTCTTTTCCTCATTTTCTTATTTGTTCACTATGTGATTTGTGTTGACAAATGGCAGGCGTTATTTATGTCTTTTATATTTAAAAAAAAAAGTACTTAATAACAGTGTGTTGCAAACCAGCTGAAGAGGTTAAAGCAGTTTGCTGAGGTCAAAAGGACACTGTATATTACCTTCAGGTGCATAAAGTTGCTGGTTAAGACAAATAAGTGTATTTAATTTGTGAAGACAATATCATCATAAGTTGGTGTTTGGCGATCTCTAAAGAATTGCTTTCTAGCATGTTAATAAGTAAAACAACAGTTATCCCAAGCATAGTAACCTTGGTGTCGGTCCAAGCATCAAGTGATGCTGTGACCTTCAATAATGACACGCTGTAGTATCAACAATGGGACAAGAGTGCAACCGTTCTTTTGACCTTTGATCCTACACTAGGAAATGTCCCAGCGAGCAGGTGCCTCCCAGTGTGGGGGGGTTGTGGTGGAGTTTGAGTCTGGCGACATCAGGGATGACAGAGCCAAAAGAGATGTGAATATACCAGGTGAACTAGAACTTGTGCAACATATTTGCAGCAAGCATCATGTGTGCTCATTCATTTTGTATGCCTTTCCTCACAAGGTTCAGCTCTAATCTACCTCAAGGGTCCCAAGTTTCTCATCTATGTCAGTGGAGCGTTGTCAATGTGGGTAAGAATCTTTCCCTGAAAATACAGATTCCTGGAGAAATAGATAAGACTTAAAAACGTAAAGAATGGCAAGGTTGTCGAGATGTGACAGCCTACAAAGATGTCTTAGCAAAACAATACATGATGAAACTATTTTATGTCGTGTTAAACAGGGAGACTGCATGTGGCACTTTGCAATTTCTGTGTTCCTGATTGAGCTGTAGGGCCGTAACCTGCTGCTGACTGCGGTGTCTGGGTTGGTAGTGGTCTGTGCTCCTGCTCGGGGCTTTGATTGGAGACTGGGTTGATCGCAATCCCAGGAATAAAGGTATGCGACAATCTCACACCCATTTGAAAATGTGAGCATGCAGTATATCGTAGAGCAGTGATATGTCAGCGGATTTCAATCTTGGGCTCAGAAGTCTGCTGGTTTCCTATCTCCCCAGGTGGCAAAGTGCATTCACACGATATCTCAAGTGTAAATCAGTCCCTGATTTGATAGCTACACTCAACACCTGGAGGAATGCAGGCTCATATCTGTCAAGGCTAGCATTCATTTTGCAGAGAATATATCATCAATGTTGTGAGAGTCTAAAACTGTTTTTGTTTGTTTCAAATTTCAGTTGCACATGCGTCTCTTTTCATTCAGAACATCTCAGTGACAGTATGTAGCATTGTGCTCATGTTGGTGTTCTCTTATAAGCAAAGGACTGAAGAGATCTGGGATGGATGGCTAACTGTGAATAGACACTAAATGTTCAAAATCTACATTTCATAACTTGATACCAAACCGAATACTCACCATGATTATTACACAGAGGAGTTATTGCTGCTGTTGCTCCCTCTGTCCTGACTCCTGTGTCCTTGTTTTCTGAGCTTGTGGCTACTCTGTGCAGTCGTAGTAACATGTTGCATCACAAAACTCACACAAGGTGGTTTGTTATACGGTGGTGATCACCCTGGTTATCACAGGCTTCAACCGAGGTCATCTAGCTGGTGAGGGGATTTGTTTTCTGTCAGTGCACATTTGTTGCATTCCATTTGTCACATATCAGTGGCTATGCTTCAGAAAAACTTAAATCACTGAGGTGTCGGCCTTTTTCTGCTCAGTGACCGTCCTCTAGTAGTGGAAGCGCATTAACCTCTGTGTCTTTGATCCTAACAAAAGGAATGAATGCAACCATGAGGCGGATTGATCAGGAGACTAACATCCTGCCCCCACTAGCAGTGGGACAGGTCATGACCCTGGCCTCGTGTCGTTGGCTGTGGCTTCATCCTGGGCTGGAACCTTGTGTCTCTCATTGTGGAGTTCTTCTTCTTGTCACGGGTGTACCGCATCGTCCCTGCTCTTTCAATCAAAGCACCGGTGCTGGAGGAGGATCAGGTGTTCTTGCAGAGGACAGAGAGGAGAATGTCACAAGGTATGGATTGAGTTATTTAAAACAAATATATATTTGTGATTTTAACTACCTTTAGAATGTAATGAGATTACTAAATTGTGCATTAAGGCCAGTGAGCATCATGGAGTCATTCACCTGCTAAGTGAGCTTTTAAATACACAAATGTTTGTACATATCTAGATACCTCATTACTCCTCCGGCTCAAGTCCGGACTTCGGAGGTTTGTTGATAAAACCATGTCGTCTTCTTCTGACGACATGGCTAACAGTGTGTGAATATTTAGCTTCCTAGAGCGGCACGGCTGTGTGAAAGGGTGAATGACGACATGTAGAGCGCTTTGTGGGGTCGTAAAGACTGGGTAAGCACTGTATAGTCCATTTAGCATGTGGCAGGGGAGCAAGTGTCTAGACAGTCTCAAACCCTGAACTGCACTGAAGCTTGCCATGTGAACAGAGGCTAATTTGCCATTATAGCATGTAAAAACTCCACTGACCACAGTATGAGGTCTAAAGCCACCAGACTCAGTTTCATTCCACAGGCCATATGGCTGTTAAACACCTGCACATCCATCTGTTTGCAACTTACAAATTAATATATCATATTCCAATTACATGTACTCTCCTTGCACCATTTCTATTCAATTCAAAGGAGCCTGTGATATAATATTTTCATTGACATATGACCACTGTAGCCATGTACAAATGACAATAAAAGCCTTGAACAGCTCAGATACTCCACACTCAAATTGAGCAAAGCATAGCCCATGACAAACAGAACAGATTTCCACTTGTTGCCGTTCATAATGTTGTAATAACAGGAAAAAGGCAGTGTTCTTTGTCAAACATTTATTTGAAAATTCTTCAAATACAAATTCATGTCAATGTAGTGAACAGTTTAGATGAATAGCCTTGTAGAACAAGACGGAGGACAGGAGAGTCTGAGTTTCACTCCATGCCCCTGCAGAGCCCAGTAGAACTGTTCCACCCGGCTTTTCATGAGTCTGCACGTCCTCCAGATCCAGATCCTTCAGTCACACCTGTCGGAGCGAAACAGTTAGTGACCTGTGTTTGGCTGCCACACATTCTCAACAGGAGCTGAACAGTCCGAGTGTCTCAGTGCGCTGCGAGTAAACTTCATTTTGCATCAGTTGAACCAAAAAACTGACTCATCATAGACCATCTCGGACCAAAGCTCTTTCAAGTCCCATTAGATCCATTAAGCCAGAGTCATATTTACTGCACTGGTCCATTTATGATGAGGCAGTGCAGTCCGAGATTCAACTACTTTTTAATAAAGCCCAGCATTATTACACTCACCCTCATTAGAACTCCAGCCTTGGAGTCAGCATCCAGGTTTGTGTGGTTGCAGATGTGGCGTAGTGAACTCCACGCTGGGACTCGTTGTAGATCTAAAGAACAAAGAGCACATGTTGCAGTCAGCTCTCCCTCCATCACAGTAACCAATGGCTGCCACACATTCTCAACAGGAGCTGAACAGTCCGAGTGTCTCAGTGCGCTGCGAGTAAACTTCATTTTGCATCAGTTGAACCAAAAAACTGAATCATCATAGACCATCTCGGACCAAAGCTCTTCCAAGTCCCATTAGATCCATCAAGTCAAGGTCATACAATTCCAAGATCACATGGTCCATTTATGATGAGCCAGTGCAGTCCCAGATGTAACCCTTTCTAATAAAGCCCAGCAACAATACTGCATTATTACACTCACCCTCAGTAGAGCTCCAGCCTTGGAGTCAGCATCCAGGTTTGTGGTTGAGATGTGGATATGTCCCAGCAACTCCTTCCATCAGTGTGTGGACGAGCTGCAAGGCAACGGGACATCAGTACCAGCACATGGCAAAACAACGAGACGTTTAGAGAACACACCTGATGATGTTAAGCCCATCTACTGCAATCACACCTCAAACAGGTCAGTAGAGGAATTTCACCAGCTGTTATGATTCTTTGAAGTCTACATGATAAGCAGTAGGTGGGCTCAACATACTGGTGTGGTTATGTGGTCAGTGCACTGTGAAGACATCTTCATCTTTTGTCAGAGACTCTAGTCTATGAAATCATCATCCCACATAGCAGAAGATTAAAGGAAACTTGATTTAACAGCACACTTACCTAAGAGAGAGTCTCCAACATCTTGAGAAACCTGGTGATGAGATCAGAGAAAAGTATTACAACATGTTCTAATGTTGGCACTTTGTCTACAGTTCATATTGGGCATACTCAGAGCACTGTGAAGATATCTTCATGATTTATCAGAGACTCTAGTCTAGTTGATCATCATTGCAGCCTTTTGGTTCTCATTGCACTGCATCCCAACCCAACACTCACCATGTGCTCATGGCTGCAGGAGGTACCAGGAGGGGGTCAAATGATCTTTCAGAGCATCCATCTTCAGGCAGTGTGATCCTGAAACAGCAGGGAGGGTCATTTCAATCAAAAATGGAAGTTCTCAGACGCCCATCAAAAAGGCATGCACACTTTATAAAGTTACAAAGTATACAGATACTAAAGAACAAAGAGCACATGTTGCAGTCAGCTCTCCCTCCATCACAGTAACCAATGGCTGCCACACATTCTCAACAGGAGCTGAACAGTCCGAGTGTCTCAGTGCGCTGCGAGTAAACTTCAGTTTGCATCAGTTGAACCAAAAAACTGAATCATCATAGACCATCTCGGACCAAAGCTCTTTCAAGTCCCATTAAGCCAGAGTCATATTTACTGCACTGGTCCATTTATGATGAGGCAGTGCAGTCCGAGATTCAACCACTTTTTAATAAAGCCCAGCATTATTACACTCACCCTCATTAGAACTCCAGCCTTGGAGTCAGCATCCAGGTTTGTGTGGTTGCAGATGTGGCGTAGTGAACTCCACGCTGGGACTCGTTGTAGATCTAAAGAACAAAGAGCACATGTTGCAGTCAGCTCTCCCTCCATCACAGTAACCAATGGCTGCCACACATTCTCAACAGGAGCTGAACAGTCCGAGTGTCTCAGTGCGCTGCGAGTAAACTTCATTTTGCATCAGTTGAACCAAAAAACTGAATCATCATAGACCATCTCGGACCAAAGCTCTTCCAAGTCCCATTAGATCCATCAAGTCAAGGTCATACAATTCCAAGATCACATGGTCCATTTATGATGAGCCAGTGCAGTCCCAGATGTAACCCTTTCTAATAAAGCCCAGCAACAATACTGCATTATTACACTCACCCTCAGTAGAGCTCCAGCCTTGGAGTCAGCATCCAGGTTTGTGGTTGAGATGTGGATATGTCCCAGCAACTCCTTCCATCAGTGTGTGGACGAGCTGCAAGGCAACGGGACATCAGTACCAGCACATGGCAAAACAACGAGACGTTTAGAGAACACACCTGATGATGTTAAGCCCATCTACTGCAATCACACCTCAAACGGGTCAGAGGAATTTCACCAGCTGTTATGATTCTTTGAAGTCTACATGATAAGCAGTAGGTGGGCTCAACATACTGGTGTGGTTATGTGGTCAGTGCACTGTGAAGACATCTTCATCTTTTGTCAGAGACTCTAGTCTATGAAATCATCATCCCACATAGCAGAAGATTAAAGGAAACTTGATTTAACAGCACACTTACCTAAGAGAGAGTCTCCAACATCTTGAGAAACCTGATGATGAGATCAGAGAAAAGTATTACAACATGTTCTAATGTTGGTACTTTGTCTACAGTTCATATTGGGCATACTCAGAGCACTGTGAAGATATCTTCATGATTTATCAGAGACTCTAGTCTAGTTGATCATCATTGCAGCCTTTTGGTTCTCATTGCACTGCATCCCAACCCAACACTCACCATGTGCTCATGGCTGCAGGAGGTACCAGGAGGGGGTCAAATGAACTTTCAGAGCATCCATCTTCAGGCAGTGTGATCCTGAAACAGCAGGGAGGGTCATTTCAATCAAAAATGGAAGTTCTCAGACGCCCATCAAAAAGGCATGCACACTTTATAAAGTTACAAAGTATACAGATACCCAGACGTTTGCACAACACCAATGTGCCCATCTTTCAGTTTTTTTTTAAAGAGTTAAATTAATCAAAAGGACATTTAATGATAAAAAAAAAAACTAAACTCCTTTTACATTCATTTGAACATTACTTAGGCTATCAATTGAGATCATTTCAAAATAGCCTCCATGCAGTTTGAAGTCACATTGAAATGTGTTGGCGGGCTTGCACCGAGGCCTAACGATCTGCAGAGGGAGGTAGTGCAGTAAACCTACTAGAAGTTACAGTTTAACTTTATTTATAATAAATGTATATTAAATGCTATTCGTGTAAACAAAACACGCTTCTATAAAATAGGGATTACGGAACATTATATAATTTGTTCAAATCCCTATGGTCAAATTAACACTCACTTTGTTCAACCATCTTTTAACTTGGTTCTCCTGGAGTTCCTTGGGCACTTGGTGTTCTGCGTAGTGAACTCCATGCTGGGACTCGTTGTAGATCTAAAGAACAAAGAGCACATGTTGCAGTCAGCTCTCCCTCCATTACAGTTACCTTTCTTTTTCTAAACAGTGATGACATAATTAACTACTGCCATGTACAGACGTTTACAGTCAAAATGAAGTGCACAACAAAATGATTAGACATACAATCTGAACATTGAACGACAGGGGAGGGAGTGTATTCCGCCAATTAGTTGTGAGTCAAGGACTTGAGCCAAGCTACAGTGGAGGGCCGAAAGCTTCTCTACCAAGGAACATTCAGTCCCGCTCCATCACTGCAGATGGGAGGAGAGGGAACCCTGGAAATTACAGTGACCATGTGCTCGGCATGGAAAAACTTCTGAACACGCTGCTGGTCGCATCTCGCACAACTGACTACTACGCTTATATATTGATGTCATAAGCCTTAAACACAGACGCATAACCAGATGGAATCACATTTACCTACCCGTGTTTCCTAGGAGTTACAGTTCTGAGCAAAAATCTGGTTAGCTGGACGTCCACATCCAACAGAGAGCAGCCAGAGAGACTGAAAAATGTCCGGCCGTGGTTTATATAGGTGGGTCCTGGTCTTCCACAGCACCCTCGTGCCTTTGGTGTCCTGAGTATGCCTGTTAATAAATACCCTGAATTAAATGTACATTCCGAAAAAGAGAGAAAGTAAAATAACAACTTTTAGCACAGTCAGTACTATTCAATAATTACCATGGACATAAATGTTTTCCTTTTTTGGGTGACTGAGATTATCTTGAAGACATCTTAAGTACACGTTGTGTGTCATTTCAAAGTGTGGGTTCATCTAACTTTAAATGGAGCCAATTGCAAAAACGTAAGCTCATACATAGCTGTACATGTACATATCATTCATATCCGATAGAGTAACGTTACTAAGAAGCAAGACATGTGTAAGTAGGACATTTAAATACAGGTTTGTGTGTACATATGATACATATTACTTTACTTAAACTCTAGATCAGGATCCATCTATTTAATCAGTTTTTAAGCGTGATTTATATTTTTACAGTTCAAATTGAGATTCAAAAAGGGCTATTTTTGTTCAATGACATAAAAACTACAAGTCCCACCACCCATCGTCTCGTATTAAGTGGATGCCAGGTTCTCTCGGACTGCAAAGGAAAAGGGCGTTTAAAGCATGCGCCCTCTATGGGTTCTACAAATTCTATCTGGCAACACAGTGTCCACTCTCACTGTTGTCGTCACTGAGGTCAGGTAGACGGAGCGAAGATGGCGACCGCCTACGAGAGATACAATTTGTAAGTACATGTAATATAGTTTTTCAAACGTCAATTCTTATTTCTGCGTCTGATAAAAGACAAGCAAGCGGCTCAGCTTATGGCTGGTGTAAAGCCGAAGCTGGGGTTCAGAGGCAGCCATAGCGCTAGGTCAGATGACACAGCGGCTGAAGTTCGCTGACAGGCTCGGATCGTAACGTTAGAACCCGGGGTTAGGTTCGAAGAGGAACCGGTGAGGCTCCATTCAACACTCATTCATTATGAAGGACATAGTCCCCCCTCGTTAATTTTCTTAAAATAGTGGAGAGGGTTGTTGTTCAGTGCAAACTAACAGGGCGGCAGAAAGTTAGTTAACCTAGCTAGCAGCAGAAGGCGTTTCGGCTGCTCGTTCATTTTTAATCTGAATGTATTGTCTGTTGCATTCTGAGATGGTTGTGTGATGTTTATGACCCACATTTATTTGCAACGTAAGGTTTTTTTCTCTCTCTAATGACATCATTCAACTGTATGTGAACCAAACACTGAAACATGTTTTATTAAACGTTAGCTATTTCCTATATACAGACAATTCAATTGAGAAGTACTCAAATGTTGCACTTGCGTTTGAGCAGAACTATCAGGGTGTACGAGTCAAAGTCGTGCATTCAAGATGTTACTCAAGTAAAAGTATTAGAATCATAATATACTGTAATTTCCAAAAGTAGTCATTGTGCAGATTGGTCCATTTCAGAATAATATATATGATATGTTTTATAATGATTGATCATTAAAGTGTTCTCAAAGCTGGTAAAGGTGCAGCTAGTTTGAATAACTTTGTATACTGCAGGGTAGCTTCTGCATTTCTCTGCAAAGTACCTAAAGGTATTCAATAAATGTAGTGGAGTAAAACTACACAATTTACCTATCAATTGTAGAAGTACAAAGTAGCAAAAAAAACTCCTCAAAATTGTACTTAGGAACAGTACTTGAGTAAATCTCTGTCGTTACTTTACACCGCTAAAGTTGACAGAACTGGTTGTACTTTTCCAGACACACCCTTGTTCAAACATGCCACCTTATTGTTCATTGTCCTGCCTGGTCCAACCTGTCTGTCTCTACCCAGTGTTTCCTGCAAGTGTTCGCTACATAGGTTAGCTGCTTACGATCATTCCTCCTTCCACAATGAACACTTTAATAATAATAACAATGATTCAAAGGTTTTCTTTGTCATATGCACAGCAGCTACAGTGTAGTTTTGGAAAGGAAAATCAAAAATGTCAGGCTGTTTCTAACAATTCAACCTACAGTATACTTAACTAATGTAACTAATGCAATAGAATATTTCAAGATGGTTTAAGTAAGGTGCAGCAATACAAATATATACATAAACAATGAAACAAGATAAAACAGAATTTAAAATGAATAGAAATACTGTACAGTACAATGAAAACGGTATACTGCAATATCATGTGGATATGAGGAATATAAATAAATCAACAGTGAACAATGGACATGGTATATGTGACTGGTGACACTTGACAGCGCTCGGGTGTTCAGCACTCTCACAGCCCGTGGGATAAAAGTGTCTGGTGGTGTTGGTCTGGATGCTGCAGTGTGTCTGCTTCAGAAAGACCCGTTTATTGCTGGGGTGATGGGGATCTACATTGCTTAATATCCCTCTCAAAGTGCCATGAAATACCCATGATGACTTTATACGTTTCTTAAGCCCAAATGTAGGCTTAAAATAAAGGAATGTTATGTCCAATCTATTCCTCCTAATCTTTTTTATGGCTCTAAATGAGACTATTTTCAAAGTAAGGTAAGAAACAGGGAAATAACTATCTTTTATTATTATATGATGATGCAATGCAGTGTTTGAAAATCAATACACACTACTTCCACATCTGTGATGTCATTCTTGGAGCAAAGAACCAGAGCAGGATACAATGCAGAGCTCTGAACTGACGTCAGACACTGAAGATCTATTGGAAGTTACGGCTGGAGACTTGGCTGAGACAAAGCGTCTGCCCATCCAACTCTCAGTCTGTCCCTGCAACAGCTCCTTTACCCACAGACAGTCCATAATCCAACGTTCCAATCAGAAATACCTTTCCACTCACGCTTATGCAGAGAAGCATGCTCCAGAAGGTGTTGGATCAGATTAAGTTTACTCTCTGACACATGGCATGTTAAGTCCTATCACTATCTGAAGAAGAGAATGCTAACAACCGTGCTGTAGAAGGAGGTCATCGATGTCATCGCTCAGTTCATTGTTATACAATACGCTGCCCAAGCTCCAGTCCAAATGCCTGCTGCCTGTACAGACAGAGAAACACCACCTAAGGCCAGGACAGAAGTGGAGAATGATTAGAAGGAGACTAGTTCAATCATTCTCTATCAACAACATCCAGGATGTTGACATGATGTAATACCTCACTCGAGAAAAGTTTGAAACGTTTTGATGTCGTACTGAAATGAATGGAAACCAGTACTTTCTTGGAAATGAAGAAGAACCCATCCTAAAGACTAGAAGATTTCCACTTCATTTGGAAGTAATTTAAAGTCCACATGATCTGTAGTAAATGTCCTAAACCATGCAAGGCATGTCCAGTGTTTCAGTAACACTACTGAGTGTTAGTGTAAAGCAGCCATGCTTTCTGTGGTCTATGATGGAGGCCAACAATGGGCTGTTTGTGTGTTTGCGTCAGCAGCACCACAGCTCACATTCTCTTGCTGCAGGGATTTAAAGCTGTGTGTTACTCAAGCAGTCACTGTGACCTCTGATCCCTTAACACAATGAGTACTTTAGAGGGAAGCAGGTTTTTTTGGGTCATTCAGGCTTTCTGTTTTTGTTTTCACAGTAGAAACAGACAGCAACTTAGGGAATGAGGAAGAGGCAGGATACCATCACAAAAGGTGCCTTCCTTGAATGATACTGGGACTGTAGATGGTATGCATCTCAGACCACTTTGCAAAGAGATCATTGCTGGACTTTTCATAGGCTAGTGTGAGTTTAATATGTAATGTTTCCCCTGTAGGAAAACCATATAGTTCAAGGAAATACTTCCAGAGCCAGTGGTAATCAAGGCTGCGTCCAATTTTCAAAAAACAGTATAACATTTTGATTTCAATCTGCTCGACATTTTATAGAAACTCCTTGCTTCCAATGAACCTTCCTCTGTTAGGATCCTTCCTTTTTAAACTGCTCTCAGTTCCCTGCTCCACACCATCTCAGCTGGATGGATGTGATGTTGGAGGGCTGGAGGTTAATCCTGGTGTTAACAGCAGTCTCTTGGTCCTTAACATTCCATCTATAGGTTGGTTTCTTTCTATTTCACAGCTCCCATGGCTTTGAGACTCCAGTTGTGCCCTGGTCACGGAGAGGAAGCATGTGGAGGGTCATTGCATTGCACTTCAGGAGTAGTTTGGGAGTCATTTGTTGGCTATACAGATTGATTGTGCCTCAACCTGGGCATCACTGCCATGTCCGTGGTTTACATGATAACATGTCATTCCCCTCTGTGATTCCTGTCTGTCTATGCTGACTGTCCAATTACAGGAAAACCCACATGTGATCAACTTGTAGGAGCTTGAAATAGCCAGGGGTGTGCCCTTTATAAACAAAGGCTAGTGGTTAATAAAGCTGGAAATAGCTGTACTAATGTCCTATCATAAATGAGTCATAATATACATTTCCACAGCATTACTCCATGTCATACTCACCAATATGCTACTGTCTTTTATATACAATTACTGCTTATTCACAAATGAATTCAACTCCACTTTGCAGTTCTTTTAGCACTGCAAAATAAACACCACCGTCCTGATGTTTTACTTTGTGTTGAGTGTCATTGGCAGTAGCTTGAAAGCAATTAAAAAGGCAGTGAAGCAACAGGGAATAATATATGCAAACACTAGTTTTTATTAAAAGAGAAACTTTTTTAGCATAACCTGCCTCTGATGTACTGATGGAATTACTGCTTTGGAAATGACCATTATAGCATAAAAATGTATCATGACAAATGAAAAGGAAGGAAATAGGAAAACTAGGAGCGAGTGTATTTGTAGAATGTTGGAAATAGGTAAAGACTACCAGGTTCCTTCGGTACTTGAGTTGAAAACGTTTGAATTGACAATGCTACCCTCTTCTGTTAGACATTTCCTAGGACTTATTAATTGGTCTTTCATTTGATATTTTGCGATGCAGAAGAGTCATGCGTCTTTCATCGTTGGTCACATTAGCAGGTGGCATTTGTTTTGAAGCAGGAGAACTTTATCATCCTAAAGCTTTCTCTTTAGCACGTTGTGATGCTGTTGAACCTGACTAACCCTCTGAAAGCTGTACTATCAACCATTGGGTCAAACCTGAACTGGATGCCCTTCTCTCCCAGGCACACGACCCCAGAGAAGTTCTACATCGAGGCCTGTGATGAGGGGGCTGATGCTGTGCTGGCCATCGACAGGGTCTCCAATGAGATGACCCTCACAGGTAAGAAGTTTAATGATCGTGCTTCACTGTCACTACAAACACAAAACGCTTTCATCTGTGGTTAAAGCAGAGAGATTTAGAGCTCTCACCACCTGTTCAATTTGAGGCTGTTGAGCTTTGTTGTCTCTCTCTCCACATGTGTTTGCTAGACATGCCATCGTTTCTTTTCTCACAATACATCAGAACTGAAGTTACCTACTGTAACTCCAGCTTGGTTGTGAGGAAAACTTTATTATCCTCACAACCCCCAAAACGTCAAACGGCTCCGCTTCCTCGGAGGCTCTCGCGGAGCAGACCAGGAGCGGGGGTGCCTCTCTCCCCTTCGACTCGCCGCCGGGAGACGCTGTCTCTGGGGTGGTGGGGGAGCGGAGACGTGGGACGGAGCCCCTGCAGCCGCCGAAGGGCGAGCCTGACGCCGTGGCTGCGGTTGCTGTGGGCGTCTCTCCGCTTGCGGCCTCTGCTGTGGCCGGTGTGGACGCCGTGGCTGCTGCGGGCGTTGGTAACGCTGTGAGCGCTCAGCAGGCTGGAGCCAGCTGGCGAATGCCGTCCGCCTGTTCCGCGGCCGTCTTCATGGACTCCACCATGGCGTGGAACTGGGGTCCGAACAGCCCGTCTGGGCTGATTGGAGCGTCCAGTAGCACTTTTCTGGCCGTCTCCGTAACAAATGCCTGCTGCAGCCAGAGGTGGCGCTGGATATATAGACATTTTTATTGATTGGGATAAACCCCTTGAGATGCACCATCTCGTTTTCAAGGGGGTCCCGATCTGTGTCCCCCACGCGGCGATCCTCGCCTGGGAGACAGCGACGGACGCGCACAGAGTGAGCGCCGTGCTGGCCGCCTTGCTGATTTCCTCTGCCTCGGTGGTGGACCGCTCTACCAGTGTCACCACCGAGTTGGAGAGCAGCGCAATGTTATTCGCTGCCGCCGCCGCCTGAAAGGCACACTGATGCACCCGGTCGGCCTGGCGGGCGACATACTGGTCTCTGGGGGCGGCCAACGTAGGGCGCCGTCCGGCGATCATGTTGCCCTGTCTTACCCCAAAAAACGCCGTCAGGCTCGGCTCCAGAGAAGGGGCGGCTGGAAAACCAGCATCTGTGAACCCCTCCACCTTGGTGAGGGGAACAAATGTGGCCACCGGAGCCTTCAGGGTCCTCGGGTTCGCCGCCGCCCCCTCCTGGAACCTCCTGATGGCCGGGAAGCGTGGCCAGATCGGGTCACTCCTGACCGTCTGCACCCGCGAAAAAACTCCGGCCATGTCGGAGCACACCTCTCCTGAGCTAGGGGAACGGGGAGATCTCTGCAGGCGGCCGCCTTGCATATGATCTGCCACCTATCGCCGGTAGCGCTGTGGTGACGGAGAAGGGGAAAGTGTGTTCGGCTGGCACCCTGCTCCGACTCTGTCTCCCCCATCCGGGGGAGAGGAGGGAGGGGAGAACCGAATGGTGAACCGTGGAGGGAGGCGGGGTAGGAGTCGTCCGACTCTTGCCCGACACTCGGCCCCAGGGACACGAGGACCCCGTCCGCGGGCTCGTAAGCCTGGACGGGCCAATCGTCCTCCTCGGCCGCAGCAGCGAGAGCGTCGGCTCTCCACTTCCTGTCGCCCGAGGGGAGATGGGCGCAGTGTGTGCATGCTACCTGCTGGTTTAGAGCCGCGTACGCGTGCTCTGACCCCAGGCAGGATTCGCATACTGCTTTTATCTGTGCTGGTCATAACTCATTATGAACCCAGAGCCACATGAGGGACAATCTCTCACACAATTGTTACTCATGTTTACTCTGCAATTGAAGTGTCTCTTGTGCTTCAGTAACGGTGTGCTGAAGAAAAGAGGGAGCAGATTGTCGGGCCTCCTTCCTATTTATACCGGAAGGGAGCCCGAGGGTGGGGCCCACCTTGCGGGTGGGCGTGGACTACAAGTGTTTCAGTGCTGCGCGGGTGCGCAGAGGGATTACCCAATAGTGATAGCCTTAGAGGGCGAAGCCATATGCGAAATAGAACAATTGACCTTACAGCTAGACATCATTTGGGACAGCTTTAAGAACAAAGAAGGTAACAACGAAGCGGAATGATTATCAACAGAATTCTCCTCGATAGAGATTCGTTGATTCTTTGTTTACTCTTCAAAGAATCTCAAAGAACTGTTTGGATAATCAATAAATCGCTTTGAGTAATTCTTTAAGAAAAAGCAATTGAAAACATCTCTATTTACAGGTTCTTAAACTTGAATCTTTTCTGGTTTATTTACTCCTTTATGACTGTCAAATTCATATCTTCGAGTTGTGGACAAAACATAACATTTGAGGAGAGATATCCTATATAACACACTACAGGAGAGGGGAAACTCCAAACAGTTCCCCTTCTGAGAATATAAATGTAATGCGAAGTGTCTATATCTAGCGTTCTCCCCATTGTGCTGCTTTCACAGGCAAGAAAGATGTCCCCCCCTCTGCGGTCACCAGGCCTATATGCGGCATCATGGGAACCATCCGTCTGGTAGCAGGTAGGTACCACAGTGATGCAGCGTTTGTGTTTCTTCTGAAGCCTGAACAGCTAACCACTGACCCCCCCCCCCCCCCCAGGGATGTACCTGATCGTCATCACCAGGAAGAGGAATGTGGGCAGCCTGCTGGGCCACTCTGTGTGGAAGGCTGTGGACTTTGACGTGATCTCCTACAAGAAGACAGTGCTGCATCTCTCAGAGATCCAGGTCAGCAGGACTCACTCAGCATCTGACAACCACTCCTTAGAAAAGACACCTGTGATACATTAGACACAGATTCACTTCAGACTAATGTTGGTTGTGGTGTTGGGAAAAGATTTTTATATATGCATATGATCACATTTGACTAAAATAGTTCCTTTTAGTTCAAACTGAGCCCTCAATACAGAGGACATTATTTTCAGCTATTTAATGAGCATTGCTATTACATGTTCTACACATTAAAATCCCAATGTAGCTTTCTCTGAATCTAAAAGCCAATACCAATGCCTATATGTTGGTCTTTTGACACTCTTCTGACAGATTTTGAAATTGCTATATTTTGGGACCACTGGCAGTCATAATGGAACTTAAATGATCTTACAATATCCTACGACAGTATGACATGCACACTGTCACAGGTACTGTTTGATAGTGGACTGGACTCTTCCAGACCCTCTGTGTAAGACCTTGTGTTACAGGATCAGTTATTCTTTGCTGTCTGGAATCACACTGTGCTATCGCATGTCAGTGCATTATTAATTCTAATCTTGGTTTATTGAAAGCTTTCTAGCTACCCCGATAAAACTCTGTATGCAGTGGAGAGCTTATAATGGCAAACACTGGACTGTTGGTGGTAGTGGATTAGAGAAGCAAGTACAAACTAGTTTAAAGCACAATCACTGTGTAAGAGCTGCTCTGGTGAGAGGAATGTAAGAAAGCAGGTGGAGGGAGTTAGACATGCTAACTGGCTTAGCTGCCCGATCCTATTAGCCAGGCAGAGATGCACAAAGCTGGAAAAGAATAAAAGTCAGCTCTGATGCCGACTGATACAAATCAGGCCCTTGGTGGATTTAATTTCGACCCGCAGGATCATTTGTAATTACTATTAGACCTGGTCCGCAGGTATATTGCACCTTCACTCCATCCTGAGGGTCTCCTCAGCTCAGAGCCTGAGCCCAAACATTGATGAACTTGCACCCAAGATGAGATGCCAAGTGTCTGAACTAGCATCACAGAGCAGCACACTGAGTTTAATGGATGTTTCCTTCTGCACTTTCTCACTCACGACAACGGGGCATGTTTGTTTTCTCTTTGAGGAAATAGTTTTGTGAAGCTGTTGTTGGCCTGTGGGAAAATGTAATCATAAGAAATGACTCTGCATAAATGAATGCATCATGGGAACTGATTATTTAATGTTTAATGTTTTTATTGGCAATCATTTAAGCTTTGTTAGTTCCAGGTTTAATATGTGCAATAAGTTCATTTCAACAAGTTTTGCAATAAACATTGAACCAGTCCGGCCCTAGACTAGTAACAATTTATTTTGGCCCACTGTGTATTTGAGTTTGACACCCCTGCTCTGATGGCACCCACACTTAACAGGTTTATCCCTCAACAGTAGCTACTTTCAACTTGATGTTTTATCTGTAAGTAATCCGGTTATTGTGCAAAGGCAGTCCTAGGCTTCATGTTAACTGGCGAAGGTGGTCCAATGCATTGACGTTTACAGATTTGATTGTGCGTAAAGAGAAAGCTGGTCTTGGCCTTGGCTAGAGGTGTTGGGGGAGAAACTGTTGGGTGGGTGCATCCCTGTGTCACACGGCAGCAGTAAAAACACACAAGTGTGCACTTTTCCTGAAAGCTAAAAGTCTGTTTCCTTTCCTCCTCCAGTCTCAGGAGAACAAGACCTTCCTGTCCATGATTAATAATGTGCTGACTACAGACGGCTTCTACTTCTGCACCGACTACGACCTGACACACACACTGCAGAGGCTCTCCAACACCAGCCCCGACTTCCAGGAGATGAGTCTGCTGGAGAGGGTGAGACACACAACACACTGCCTCACAGAAGGCACCACTATATTTATTTAAATAAGTCACAAAGACTGATATTTCAAAAATAAGACCTCGTATAATACTTGAGTAGATGTACTTTAGTTACTTTCTATTACTGACTTTACATGATCACTCACCTCAATGGCATTAACAAGATGGACTCCAGTTAAAGAGGCCCTTTTATGCTTTAGCTGGGGCAGTAACTATAATTATGCAGTCAAGGCCGGATTAGTACCTGCAGGGGCCTCTGGGCACTGAGCGCTCATGCCCCCCCCCCCCCCCCCCCCCCCAACCCACGTAACACCACGCCTACCCAATCCTACCAACATGACCAATATTTAGAATTTTCAGTCAATCTGGCATGTCAATCAAACACCTATTTGTCAAAAGCAGGGACGCAGCCACATAGTTCAACCAAAGTAGGTCTAGCCTTTTGCCCTTTTAGTCAAACATCACAAGACAAAATACAATGGATAAGATTCCAAGACGGTGTATGGCTCAGGAATACCTAGGTAATATCACTCAAAACCTCAGAGTAGCACCCCACTTAATGCCAACATATGACTGGCTGGCTGTACACGAGGAGTTTTATTAGTTATAAACATTGAGAGTTACAAAAGGTGTGTGTGTGTGTGTGTGTGTGTGTGTGTGTGTGTGTGTGTGTGTGTGTGTGTGTGTGTGTGTGTGTGTGTGTGTGTGTGTGTGTGTGTGTGTGTGTGTGTGTGTGTGTGTGTGTGTGTGTGTGTGTGTGTGTGTGTGTGTGTGTGTGTGTGTGTGTGTGTGTGTGTGTGTGTGTGTGTGTGTGTGTGTGTGTGTGTGTGTGTGTGTGTGTGTGTGTGTGTGTGTGTGTGTGTGTGTGTGTGTGTGTGTGTGTGTGTGTGTGTGTGTGTGTGTGTGTGTGTGTGTGTGTGTGTGTGTGTGTGTGTGTGTGTGTGTGTGTGTGTGTGTGTGTGTGTGTGTGTGTGTGTGTGTGTGTGTGTGTGTGTGTGTGTGTGTGTGTGTGGTCCTTGCCTTTCTCTTTGAAAAGTCTGTGATCAGGTCATCAAAATCCAGATCCCTCACAAGATCAGACTCGATGGCCATCAAAGAAAGGGCTGAAAGTCTCTTCTGAGCCATGGTTGTCCTAAGTTCATTTTTGATGCGTTTAAGCTGTGAAAAGGACCTCTCACCCTCGCAGTTGGTTACAGGCAGTGTGAGAACAATCCTGAGCGCAACAAAAACATTGGGGAGTGTTGTCTGTAGTCCATGTTTTAGCACCACCTGCAGTCTGTTTGCAGGAGTGTTATCTGGCTCTGTGCTGACAAAAGCCCTAAACTGGATCAGCTCATCTCCTAATGACTTATCCAAGTCAGTAGGATATGATTAGGAGAGAATATTGGCCCGTCTGCGGAGATCAGTGTCATCACAGCACATGTCAAATAGGACTCCAAAGTGATCATTTATGACTTCCAAAAGTCGCACAGCGGTCATTAGGTCAATGTCTTTCTTTTGCAAGCCAGTGCTCGTAAGCTTGAATTGGTGCAGTACAGTGTCCCAAAATATTGTCAGCAGAGCAGTCTCTAGTTTCCCAAGTTTGCCACACAGCGCAGAGGCCTCTCGCCGTGTGTCCTGGCGCTCTTCGTCATCAGCCGCCAACATTTGTAAAGCCCCTCTTATTGCAGTGTAATTCTCACAAAGAGCTCTTGTGGAGTCTCCTCTGCAGCTCCATCTTGTACAGGAGAGAGATTTTAGCGTCAGTGTGATGTTTTCAGTGAACACTTTATTCCATCGGTGGGTAGAAGCAGAGCAAAAAGCATAAAGAGCTTGAAGTATATCAAAAAACTGGCTTCACGACAACTATTTTCAACACAGTTGACACCAACCAAATTCAAGGAGTGTGCTGCGCACGGAATGTAATGTATGAGTGGGTTGCTTTTCTTGAGATGAGCTTGCTGCCCATTATATTTTCCTGACATGTTGGATGCGTTGTCATGAGCCTGGCCACGGCAGTTTGAGAGATCCAGCCCCATATCAATGACCATCTTCATCACGCAGTCAGCCAGACTTGACCCAGTGTGACTGTGAATGGGTTCAAATCCAATAAATCTCTCAATGACTTTTCCTTTCTCACTCACAAATCGGAAAACGAAAGTTAATTGGTCGACGTGAGACATGTCAGGTGTAGAATCTACGATGACAGAGAAATACCTTGCTCGCTGTAGTTCTGTTGCTATTGCTTCCTTTGTTCTGTCACCCATCAAACCAATAAACTCCTCACAGAAAGTTGATGACAAGTATGAAGTCCTACCACGTCCCTTCTGGCCAAACTTCTGCAAATGATCCTTTAAAAATGGATCAAACTGCGCGAGCAGCTCCAGGATTCCCAGGTAGTTCCCGTTATGTGCGGATCTTAAAAGTTCGTCATTTCCCCGGAAAGGAAGCCCCCTCTCACTCAAGAATTTAATCACCGCAACTACACGTCTCAATACATCCTTCCATACTGACTTTCTGTGTCGACCTGCATCCCTAGAGAAGCATCCACAGTGCCCATGAGTTTAGTGCGATGAATAAGTGAAAGTATGCATTTTCTGTGCTCACCACTCGTCTCATGTTCCGTTATCCTCTCGGGATGCTTCCAATCACTAAAGCCGAGAACAAATGCATTACTGTGGCTGTGAGTGGATAAAAGTTTGCAGGCAAAACAATAAATTGCTCCGGTAGATGGAGAATAAATAATCCAATCGCGTTGAACGATTTCTCCATTGTGAAGCTGTCTGGTCAGCATATCATTGGTCAGTAAGCGTGTCCGGCCGCTAGCATCGGTCTCCCTCCGAAATGCTGGATACTTCGTTGCCCGATTATGAAAATATGAAACCTCTTTCATCAAAGTCTCCTCCCGGACATTTCCAGCAATTAATCCCCATTGTGCAGGGTCCTGAGAGACACAGGGAACTTCCGATGAACTCGAACCTTCACCCTGCTCTGTGACGTCCTCGTCAGGCTCGTCTTCATCTTTATCTTCCTCTTCTACTCGCTGCTGCGTTAGCATGCTAGGTTCAAGGCTAACATTGCTCGCTAGCTCAACAACATCCTCCGTGACCGCCGCCACTGTTCCTTGTGGTTGTTGCTGGCCTATTTCGTCACTTTAATAATAAAAGCTATTTATTGTTGGCACATTTTTTAATGCAGCCGCCACTCTCTTCTTTTTCTTTCTTTTCGCAGCCCCGCTGGGCGTTTGGCTACCGGCACCATCCATTTTTTCTGCTCACGTGAAAAAATGTGACATGAGTGAGGGTGGGGCTGTGATTCGGCTATACACTGCCGCCGCATAGTAATACATTTGAGCGCATACATAGTGAGACCTACAGTACAGAGACGGTTTAGAAAATATATTAATTTGACCCTATAGAAAAGCTGTTATTTATAGCGAAGAGTGGGTGTCATTTAAAACAATGTATGATGAGTGAGGTTGTGCCCGAAAAAAATTGTCACTGAGGGCCCTCTTTGCTCAAGGGCCCCTGGGCACTTGCCCAGGTTGCCCATATGGTTAATCCGACCTTGAACGCAGTGTAGACGGAGCCGTGACGTCATCTTCAATGCGAAACACAAAACCAACATCAGCCGTTAGCTGTTAGCACTCAGAGCTCACAGCTCCTCATATCTGTTCAGAAACTAGACAAAAGTTAAACAAGTACAAACCACAGACTGTCTGTGTCATGGAGAATACAGTCGCTGCTTTATTTATGTCTGTATAGGCCGTTGTTGTGAGTGTGGACGGTCGGAGCATATAAAACGTTCAGAAAACACGCATTTTAAAAGGTTTTTCGTCTGTCTGCAGACTTGTCAAAGCATTAATTCATGTTTTTTACTAACCGGTATCAGTATGTTCGGCATCATTTTGAAAACGTGTATTACAATTAAATCACGGTCAAATATTTTCATTTTTGTTGTAGTTGCCAGCGATTCTCTCACTAGTTTATCATACTCAGCCCGACTCAGCCCGGTTGTTGGCCCGGAAAGAACCTCGATTTTGGAGAGCCAGAAAAACTGTGAAAAAGTACCCGCTAGCCGGAACTACCCCTAGTGGAAACGCAACCAAAAACGGGCCGGGCACGGCACGCTTAAACCGCGCTGTAGTGGAAATGCGCCATAAGTGTTGACCAATCCCAACAGAGCCGGCGAGCTAACCAATCAAGATGAACCTGAAACCTGAACATTTTCATCGTCATAACTACACTGTATTCGTATGACAAAATAAAAACCTTGAACCTTAAAGGGCCCCGTTAATAAAAACTATTGTCTTAATCTTATTACTCAGTATTTGTGTGCATGCATTGAAACATTCATTATAAAAAAAAATGACATGTAATGTATTTCCAGAAATGTTTATTTCTTATCTTTAATTTGACTTGAAACTGTTATGTTCATTTTGCACTAAAGCTTTAAAAAATATTGTACATTTGTCTCACTACTCATACTTTTAGTGTTTTTTGTCTTTTCTAGCGATATGTCAATAATACAACTTTTTTTGTTTACAAACATTGCAGCAGGTCATAATGTAGAGGATTCTTCTATGTATACTTTTTTTCAAACATATACGTGACAATACATTTGTTTATTTTCATATTATTCACAATTCTTAGTAATTATAAATGTTACTATACATTCTTGCAGTTAATTGATAACGATGTTGTGTTTCTCAGGCAGATCAGAGGTTTGTGTGGAACGGCAACCTCCTGAGAGAACTGGCTGCACAGCCTGAGGTACCACTTCACTTTCTCACTCAATGTTTTTGTACTCATTTAATGAATGATAATAATCGTACCCACTTCTCCACAGCTTCACAAGTTTGCACTTCCTGTTGTCCATGGATGTATCCTTTTCACTGAGAGTTAAACATTTTCTAATGGAGCATGACTGCAGATAAGATCAGACGCATACCTGTGCCAAGCCTTTCCTTAACCCTCCTGTTCCAGTCATCGTCATGAAGCCGTGTCGAATCAATGGGAAGATCTTCGAGTGGATCCTCATCTCCAGGAGAAGCTGCTTCCGGGCCGGCGTCAGATACTACGTCAGAGGTAAACATGTCTGCTGTACTGCACCAAGCCTTGTGGATTTGGGCTTATTGACCATTACAGAGTGCAAAGTAGCAGCTGCCAACTCCGGCCCAATTCCAATCCATCCCCTAGGGCAGGGGTGCCCAACCAGTCGATCGCGATCGACCGGTCGATCGCGGGGAGATTCCCAGTCGATCGCGAGATGTGTCTAAAAATAGAACAACAATATTCTGTTATATCGTTAATGTATACCTCCTAATTCTGCCCTACGCTCCCAAAAGGGGAGGGGCCTGAGAGGACAGCTAAATGCATAGCAGTCCATTTTCACCAGGCCCAACAACAAGAGCAAGGCTGCTACCAGAGCATCTTATCGTGTCAGTCACGTTCTTGCGAAACACATGAAGTCTTTCAAAGACGGCGAAGTTGTGAAAGAAACATTCCTGGAGGCTGCCGACGCGCTTTTGGGGGACAGTAAAAATAACCGAAGCATTTCAACAGGTTTTTGATATAATAAAAACTCAAGTTAGATACCATTAATGGTATAAGAATGCAAACTTAAATTGATTATAGTCCATCATCAATTCAGGTTAAGAAACTAGTGTTGCTTGTATCCTATTTAAAAGGCATTTCTTTTTATACTCTACTAAAATGCAACAAAAAAAGTTTTTGTCTTTTTTATTGCTCTTTGGCAACAGATTCCTGTGTAGCTTCAGATCTGAGTTGTCTTATTAGTAAGCCTAATTTTCAGAGTCTTTTCTTTTTTCCCTGTGTCATATGTGGCAGCACTGTTCAATGTTTCTTGAAAACATTACCCACTGTAGTGACGTGAGAATAAACTCCAACACTGTATCAACAACACTGTTGTGTAACTTCAGTTAAATACTTGTATGTGTGTAGTTTAGAAAGAGGTAAGATAAAGGATCTGCAGTATTTTATGAAGTATTAATCGTACAAAGGTCAGTTTTATACAAGTAGAAGTGTGCATTTACCTGGTAGCAGGCTGTCAGTAATGGCTACGCCTCTCTATGTGGACTGGTAGATCTCGGCAGACTGGCAACTTTAAAAGTAGCTCTCGGTTCAAAAAAGGTTGGGCACCCCTGCCCTAGGGTGAACTCTGTCCTTAGTCTCACTCTCAGCTGAATGAGGCTACCTCTTTAAGACAGAGGGTGTAAAAACAGCCGCAAGTAAACGGGAAAGGTGGAATCTTTTCGTAACCGTTATTTTAAGTCGGCATCTCTTGGATGAAAAATAATAATTTAATTAATTTAAAAAAGTGGCATTTCTTTTTGTAGTAGACATCTTCTTGTTTTTAAATCTGATGATTATGAGCTGCATCTAGATTGCAAAAGTTCCTGTAAATATACAAAACTTCTATCGTTTTTCCTTCTGAAGGGTTTAATAACTTCCTATTGGGTTTAATAACATCCTGTTGGGTATAATAACTTCCTGTTGGAGGGTGTAATGACCTCCTGCCCAAGGGTTTAATAGCTTCCTGTTTGAGGGTTTAATTATTTCCTGTAGGAAGGTTTAACAACCTCCGCTTTAACGGTATAACGACTTCCTGTCGGAGTGTCTGAGGGTGTAACATTTTCCTGTCTGAGGGTGTAACGACTTCCTGTCGGAGGGTGTAACGACTTCCTGTCGGCGGGCGTAATATCTTCCTGTTGGAGGGTTGGAGGATGTAACGACTTCCTGTCGGAGGGTCTAACGACTTCCTGTCGGCGGGCGTAATATCTTCCTGTTGGAGGATGTAACGACTTCCTGTCTGAGGGTGTAACGACTTCCTGTCGGCGGGCGTAATATCTTCCTGTTGGAGGGTTGGAGGGTGTAATAACTCCAACTCCCAACTAGTTGGTTTGAAATGGAACCCTAATGTGTAAACGTAGTAATAGGGAGAGGGTGTTGTAGGCCGCAAGGTGAACCTCGAAAAGTCCTTTAGAAAAGAAATCCCGCTCCACAGAAGTGGAACTACATAATCTTTAGTTCATAAAAAAGAACGAGTCATGCATATCCACCAAAAAAAAGTTTGTCGCTAAAATTCCTGTCAATTCTTCTAGGCACGTAATTATTGGCTAAACTAGTCCCTTCAAAGCGTAATAATATCTTGGTCAAAAGTAGTGCCACGGTTCGTCACGTGATCGTGCTACACCAATTGGGTAGCTGCATATTGTCAACAGAAGTGAAAGATGGCCGCCTACATGGTTACGCTAAACCAGACCAAATGGATTCTAAACAGTGCTGTATGCTTGTTTTATGTCATGTTTTGTCATATGTCTTAATACATCACTAAGTCCGAGGTATTTGCGTTATATACGCGGTATTTGTGAGAGGTTTTACTATCTGGGAACAGAGTTGACCATCGAATCAACATTGGCTAGCAGCGTTTATCAGCCAACTCCAGCTACAACAACATTCCTGGACTACCATGTTCGCATCGCTAGGTTCATTGGCTGAGCTCGTGGATTATTCCATTAGACTGAGGACTTTTTGTCTGTCTGTTGTTATTGTTACCCTGTACACGTTAAATGCACTCTTAAAATAAACATGACTTGATTTCATACATAGCTGCGTCCAAGAAGAAGGTTAAGTAATTTAGATCAATAAAATGCAGTACTTATACCAATGTCCATTGATTCATTTATTTACTCATTCATCCCTCCACAAATGAAAACAACACTGATGAACCATAAAAACGAGATTTATTACAAATATAAAAGGTATGACATAGAAAACAGTACAAAACAGAATAAGGACACTCCTATTCCTCACTGTCAGTGTCAGGGCAGTCATCGTTCTCTTCCTCTGTTTCTTTTTTATTTGCACAATTTGAGCAACGACATAAGTCTGTGCAACAGAGTCCTGCAGAGAAGCATGAACATCTGCCTTTCTCACAGGCAGACTCTTTGCAGCTGCAGTGTATCACATTCAACACACTGTCAGGGGCAGGATTGCTTGTCATCCAGGTGACGTGTAAGTTCCCATCCTCTATTTCCCAACCATATCCAGCAGGTGATGGAGCATTTATTTCTCTTTTGAGACAGGACCTCATTATTGCTGCCTGGTCATTTGCCCTTTTGCAGTGCTGATGGAGGGCATCAGGAGTAGGGGGAATGCTTAATTCTGGCAAGGCCGATGATGCCATACAGAAAGCCTTGTACCTAGCATCATTTACATTTTCGGCTGCTGGCTGATCATATAGGTGACATACATACCGGCAAAGAAGTGCAAATGTTGATTGCTCCAAGTTAAAGTTAGTACCTGAACTTCTAAAAGCCTTAAGGTAGTCATCTTTCTCACATGCAACAGCAAATGACTTTCTTTTACCTCTCACAAATACCGCGTATAAAACGCAAATACCTCGGACTTAGTGATGTATTAAGACTAGGGCTGTCAGTCGATTAAAATATTTAATCGCATGATTGTCCATAGTTAATCGCGATTAATCGCAAATTTTTGATCTGTTCTAAATGTACCTGAGAGGAATATTTTTCAAGTTTTTAATACTCTTATCAACATATGAGTGGACAAATATGCTTTATGCTAATGTTTATTATCATTTGAACAAAGACAAATATTCTCATGAATATTAAACGCAACAACCTCTGAACATTACAAATATTCGCCTCAATTCAACCTCTCGTGTGTGTGTGTGTGTGTGTGTGTGTGTGTGTGTGTGTGTGTGTGTGTGTGTGTGTGTGTGTGTGTGTGTGTGTGTGTGTGTGTGTGTGTGTGTGTGTGTGTGTGTGTGTGTGTGTGTGTGTGTGTGTGTGTGTGTGTGTGTGTGTGTGTGTGTGTGTGTGTGTGTGTGTGTGTGTGTGTGTGTGTGTGTGTGTGTGTGTGTGTGTGTGTGTGTGTGTGTGTGTGTGTGTCTGTCAAGGCATATGCTGGAACGGGAGCTGCCTGGACGCTGCAATCATGTTGCGCACTATCCGTGCTGAGTGTGCTGACTTCTCGTACAATGTCCCACTGTCTGGCTTCCTGCATAAAGTCAAGTGCTCGGCACAGTTGTGGCGAAATGTCGCTCCTCTGTTTTCATTTAAACAGCTCCTTATATCCGTTAGCGCAGCTAGCTAGCACCAGATGCTAACACCAACAATGCACGTAAGGTCTCTCTCTCTCTCGCTCGCTCGGGCCACACATACACACACCCTCCCGGTCCTCCCGATGGCCAGTCGGTGCCTGCCGGTGAGCATGGAAGTGTGGTCTGCCACAAGCGGACGGCAGGAGCGGGGCTGTCATTATCAGCTTGTAGATGGTATTTTAAACTCGATGCGCTCTGAAACTACGGGGCGGCCGATTTTTTTTGTTGCATTAACGCGTTAACGTGACAGCCCTAATTAAGACATATGACAAAACATGACATAAAACAAGCATACAGCACTGTTTAGAATCCATTTGGTCTGGTTTAGCGTAACCATGTAGGCGGCCATCTTTCACTTCTGTTGACAATATGCAGCTACCCAATTGGTGTAGCACGATCACGTGACGAACCGTGGCACTACTTTTGACCAAGATATTATTACGCATTGAAGGGACTAGTTCAGCCAATAATTACGTGCCTTGAAGAATTGACAGGAATTTTAGCGACGAACTTTTTTTTGGTGGATAAGCATGACTCGTTCTTTTTTATGAACTAAAGATTGTGTAGTTCCACTTCTGTGGAGCGGGATGAAACGATAACAGGGTTCACCTTATGGCCTATTGGGGCTAGATTGGAATTGAGCTATATAAGGTAAGGTTATACACCTCACAGTACTGAGACTACTGACTGCTCATGGATGTTTTCTGTGCTGCTCTCTCTCAGGCATCGACTCTGAGGGCCACGCTGCTAACTTTGTGGAGACGGAGCAGATCGTTTTGTATGAGGGAGCAAAGGCTTCATTTATACAGGCAAGTATGAAGGCTCATAAACACACGTTTCTGTGCACCCTTTGTTCAGATATTTAAAGAAGTTGAGAAGATTTCAGAAATGACCTTTCAAGGCAAACATTTTTTCCCCTCTCCAGACTCGAGGCTCCATGCCCTTCTACTGGAGTCAGAGGCCCAACCTGAAATACAAACCTAAACCTATAATCAGCAAAACCACTAATCACGTAAGAGCAGCTGTTTTCATGTGCTTTTTAATGGTGTGGTGGGAAAAATCCAATGCTAAACTCTTAAACTTTGTACAGATGGATGGTTTCCAGAGGCATTTCGACTCTCAGCTGCTTATCTATGGGAAGCAAACCCTTCTGAACCTGGTGAGGATAGTTAATAACCTGTATACATGTTTTGTTTAAGGTCTTCACTCCATCCCTCCCCATTACAGACCTCTGGTAGGATAAAAGAAAACCACATGCTGTGCTTTAGAATCTAAAACATGGGGATTGCATGGTGAGAGCTTCTGTTCTGAAAACTGTTTAGAAACCCTCTTTTTGTCGTTACATCTAGTAAAAGCTTTGCATCCCCTGAATGCCCGCAGGCTGTAGTTTGTGGCTGTAAAATGTCATGAGGCTATAACTATCCTAGAGCCCACAACTGCTCATGTTACGCAGCGAGGTCAGGTTTCTCACTACTACAGAGACTAATGTCATCACACATGAATACAAATTGTGCTCATTGATCAACAAAAGTTTATTTTTCCTATTGATACCTAGTTTGTGCAATTTAAGATGCAGGAGTATTCTAAAACGACATATTTATACTGCATGTGAACATTTTTTCAATCAGATATCTTGAGGTGAGCTGTTAAGAAAATATGGCCATGCTACAGGGTTCGTACGGGTGCTGGAAATCCTTGAAAATGCTTGAAATTTTACGAGGTGTTTTCAAGGTTTGAAAAGTGCTTGAATTTTGGGAATGGTGCTTAAATTTGGGATAAAGTGCTTGAAATTGTAAATGCTTTACTTCGCTTTTTAGATTAAAAGAAAATAAAGAGGTCGGAGCGCGCTTAATTGCTTCGCTTTTACATAAAACAGCTCCGCTCCGGCCTTCCTGCGCAATGCGCGTGACCTGCAAGTGTTTTTGTTACGTGTGACCTGGGCTGATGAGTGATAGATGACAGTATGCCAGGAGGTTGCAGTTTCAACGAGCGTTGGCTAGCAGAAGACAAATGGCTAAGACGAGGGTCAAGCCCACGAGTAGCCTCCTACCCTAAACAAATAATTTCAGTTGTTCACGATGGGAGAGTCTGCGCTGACGAGCCACATGAAAGGTACGCCGTAGTAGAGCATTTTGGATTAGGCTAACGTTGCATGTTTCGTTTGTTTAAGCTAGCGTTAGCTAGTTGAATAGCGAACTCGATGAGGGATAATAATAATAATTGCAGGGGACAATCATTTCAGAGGAGCGTACCTATGTTAATATGTGCGTTACAGTCACCATCCTGTGGTGGATGAAGCACTCACTGGTGTAATTCAACCCAGTCTCACGGCATTTCGTGTTATAGTCACGAAATATAATCTATTGATTCGACACAGAACGATTTTGAAAGCAATGTATTTCTACTGGTAGTATGTTTTGTGCCTAAACCAAATGTGACTTGCTCTATCAAAATCAGTCACATTGACCCGAAGACACATTTTCGTTTGTATTACTGGTCTGGGGGAAGCTCACGAGTGTGTTTGTGTGTATTGTGTTTGTGTACCGGGGAAACACTTACAAGAAACACCGGCTGTTGTTATGCTTCTAGCATTTACATGTAGAAAACCTAAAGCTTTACGAGAGCAGAAGTCAGGGAAACTCAGATCATTGTGACAAAGATTGACATCAGGACACAGGTCAGAACTAGGGCTACCAGGGCCGTTTCTTCCGGCCCTGGTATAGAAATACAAAAAAAGTTTAATTCATACACACAAAGATGAACAAAATTAGTAGAAGCGGGAGGGCTGAAGCATAGCTTGTGGAAAGTAGCCCTCCCGTGCATCATCCTAACCCCCAGTTTCCACCGGGTCCGTCTGCGCCGCGCTGTGCCGCGTTACGGCTGCGCCGCGGTGGTCGCAAGGATCGCGGCCACTCTAGTCAATGGGTGCGGTTGGAACAAACACAGTAGTGATGGCTTAAAGCCCACCTCTGCTCCGCGCCGTCCGTTAGATGAGCCTGGTCAGATTAATAAGAGAAGGAGTTCAAAACACCGGCATAAAAGTTATAACAATAATCTGATTTTTAATGGTAAAAAACACCAATACAAATTACAGAGTACTCTGGACTCCCAGCTCTACTGCTGTGCGATACAGGTATCGGGACCAGCCAGTCAGAAACAGGGGGCCCTTTGCATGAATAAACAACAGTATATATGGACATATTTGGGGCGGAGATGTGGGTCGGCTCTTCCGTCCCATTTTACTCCTAAGTGAAGCGTGAGAGCCTCGGAACTAGTCAAGGTCAGAATCACTTTTTATCTTCCACCTAACTTCACTCCTTTACTTTCTCAAGGAAGATTTCACACAAACTATTCTTTCCCAAAACAATCAAACATTATACACAGATATATTAGTATCAAACATTGTACACAGAGATATTGGTGCTTGAGATTATATTGGCCCCAGGAAGAACCTTGAAAGAGAACATGTGCGTGCTGGTATCTGGGTCAGTGAGTGTATGTGTGTGTGCTGGTGAGAGGAAGTGTGTGTGGCAGGGTATCTGGGTCAGTGAGTGTAGGTAAGAAGGTTTATATATATATATATATAGGATTACTTTTTAAAACAGTCCCAAATAATACATGTTCACTTCAATACAGTTCAAGATAATACCTGTTTACTTTAATACAGTTTAGAACAATATCTGTTTGCTTTAACCCCTCTTTTGATCTCACATTCAGAGATCAACTTATACACAGCATTTGAAACATAACCACTGTCATTCTTTTCTACTGTCTGTTCCCCAACATTTATATAAATCCATCAGTCGCTGGGATTTAGAGCACTTTAAACCTTTAGGAACAGTCCACCATAACAACTTCTTATAACAGTGGAGGGAGACCAAAATATGTTAAAAAAATTGTCCTTGTCGGCTGAGTCATCGTGCTCGTCCTCCTCCGACGCGTAAGCCAACAAGGGCATTTGGTACGAAGGGGAAGGGGCAGCTTCTCCCTCAAAAAATGGGTTATTAAAACATAGTTCCTCAAAAAATGGGATATTAAAACAAAGTTCCTCAAAAAATGGGTTATTAAAACAAAGTTCCTCAAAAATGGGAAAAACAAAGTTCCTCAAAAATGGGATATTAAAACAAACTCCACACCGGCTATATCAACCTGTTTCAGCGGAGAGTGTAGTCCCCTGTGCCGTCCTGGCTTGCCGTGTCCGCTGATGGCGCCTTCTGGGTCGACTGCTGGAGGGATGTCCTCCCGATCCTGCTCCTCCAGTCCGCTGATGGCTGCTTCCGAGTCGACCTCCTCGTCGAGGGCCACGTCCGTCCTGATGTCGTCCACGGTCCTAGCAGGTGGTTTCCCCGCCGCACACTGGCTCCAGCTGTCCCCCTTTCCTCCTAGACCTAGACGGACGGCATGAGAGATCCGCTGGGTCACTCGGTCGGGGCCGGAGAGCCTGGGGTTGAGCCACTTTGTCCTGATGACCTTCAGCCAGACAAACTCCGCTGTGTCGGCCTCCTGGGTCCCTCTTTGGCATCACCAACCTGTGTGGAGAAATCTGATACAAATCCCTCAAGCCTACGCTCAGGGCTCCTGGGCCCTCAGCTGTTTGGAGCCTGTTGGTGGGGTGTCTTAAAAAACAGCCGTCTGTGAACAGGTTTTCTAAATTAATTGTAGACCTCCTATCTGCCAGTGCAGCTTCAGAATCTTAATACTTGGACTGTGGCAACAAAACAAAACAACATCTCTAGGTGAACCAAAATAACATATTTCAATAGCTCTGAATTTCTGACAAGCGTCTGTGTTATTCTTAATGAAATCCTTGAGATCTCATTTAAAATCTAAATATAATATGAACTGCTAATGTTTCTGTTAAAGAAACACACTAATGTTATGGATTCAAAAACAACCAAAATCATGATACTGACAAAGTGAATGATTTCCTGGTGATACTGCTTTTACCTGTCAGTGCTGAGATATTATCAAGCTGAAAAAATGAATACAGAATTCCAACAAACTGTCATCAAATGTCTTTCTATTATGAATCTAGATGAAATGTATATCCCCATAATGACCTAAACAATAAAGTCTATGGCTTTTACTTCTTTACCAGGCTAGTTACATGGTGTTGTCTAAATTAAATTCTGTCTCATTAAATTACTATGTTTTAGCTTTAACTGTAATATGTTCTTTGTACATTTCAAACCTCAGTTACTTTAATACCTGTTGAAATATTACAAAATTGTTTCATCATCACAGGTCAACTTCCTCAGTAGTCCATTCTGGACTTACATCACTCACAGTAGCCCCTTGGCCACTGATTCTGCATCTATGTTACCTGTTATAACTCAATCAATATTAGAAACATGTCAACATTCATCAAACAGTATCTTATCCCCAGATATGGAGCAGGTCAATTCTAAAACTGTCAATCAATGGTCAGATTGAACATCCGAGTTGGGGCAGCAGGTTCCTTTCAGTCCCTAAATGAAAAATGTACATTGTGAAGTTTACACTCCCCCTTTTTACACATGAACCTCATGTGTAACCAAAATCCTGTATGGGAAGAAAACCTTCAGGTAACCATTGACTGAGTTACTCTCCCACAGAGCCCCAGAATAATGTGTTAGTCCAAAAGCATGCTTGATTAGTCATTGTTTTAAATCATGCAGTTGCACTGATCACATGCAGACATACACTCACATTCACACTGTCAGGTTGTAAAGTCAAGTTTGGTCAGGTTCACCCCAGAGTCAGTCATTGACAGTGCCTTCTCAAGTTACACTGTCGGTCAGGGTCAAAGGTCATTTGGTCTCAGTCCTTTTGGCCATGTGTCGTGCTCTGCAGAGACTTTGATATGTCAGCATAGGCCAGTATCCTTTGTCTACAAAAATCTGTCATATATGGAGCGCCATCATTTATTAATTCACAATTACAACTATAATTTTCATGATATCTCTAACTTTTCATCGGGACAGCTGTTTCCCACATTCCCTGAAATGTGTTAGCCAAAAATGTCACTTCCTTATAGTACTACTGCTGCAGTTTATTAACACCTAATCTATATTAAAATGTCTAATAGATCTATTTCAGAAACTTGTGCATATAATTATTATCTTGAGTCAAAACATTATCAGGATCTGTAAAGCTCTGCTATGTATTTCATAACTCATATTAATTTATCTTCAAATCTGGTCCACTTAAAGAAAAACGTTTAACCTCCCTAACAGTGAGTGGAACCTTGGGTGTCCGAACATGTAACAATCACTCCTTCCTTTATTAAGGATTTAAAAACGGAAGTAATTTCATCAATGGTTTGTAGTTGAATTTAGGAATTATCACTTATGCTAGGTATGTTTTTACTTTTTAACATCTCTAAATGTCAGCCAATTACTAATTAAATAGATGTCCATTAGGAGGTGGTGACACTTTGTCTTTTAAACTCATAATCTGGTGCCGTGCGCTCCCTGTGAAGCTGCAAGTAAGATTTTAAAAACCACTGCAGGGTGGGTCAAGTGACCATTACAATGGGTGATCCAAGGCCCCACATTTGTTTACTCCCAATTATATTGCTTTTTCAAAATTAAATTAGCTGTTTTTAATTTTAATTTAATTTTAAACTCTACATTTTGGACGACAAACAACAGTTATTTCCCCATAAAAAGTTCTCCTGTAGTAATATATGCTACAATGGTGAAACCAATACCTCAAATTGAAGTTTAGAACTAGCTTTCCCTTCAACATGGCCTATATAAATAAATATTTGTCTGATCTTATAGAGATGTTACTAAAACTCTCCCTTTGAACTGATCAATACTGTAACAAATTAAAACACTACCAAATTCACACATGAATAAAAACTCTAAAAGAATAATTTGTAAACATGATGAAAAGATTGAAGAATATGGTTCTACACTGTACTCCTAACTCCCAAACACCCACTACTTAAAGTCTAGTGCATACTTCCATCACGCCTCCCCCCTCTTCCATCAGTGTGTTTTAGGATGATTTTTCACTTCACTTTAATAGTTTCCTTTTTACCGCTATTTTTAATTTACCAATTGATTAATTCATGGTTAATACATCTTCTTATCTTCACTTATTTATCAAGTCAATTCAAGTTCTTTAAATTTGGTTCTTTAAAATACATTAGTAGATACCTTGTGGAGTATTCACAATAACTAATCCTCTCTAGGATATGAAATCCGTTCATCTTTAAGCAGTTACTATTTCCTTATTTATCTTTTGTTCATGATAACAATGGTATAACAACCACACGTTTTACCCATAGCTAGTTTCTATGTCAAGATTATTATGTGTGACATAATAATCAGATGTCTTGTTTGCTAAACAAGAATAATAAACTTTATTCTTTTCAGTATTCCAGACCATCATTTAAACAAGCAGCCTCTTATCTAAACACTAAGCATTAAGGTTTCTACACCACCCCCTGGGAAACTCTTGCACAATTATGCTGAAAAATCATTGCATCATTCCTTCAGAGTCTGAACCATCTGAGACAAGCATGTCTTAAGATCTTGTCATAATGAGCACAGTCAGTGATGCAACTGTAGTCAGTGGCAAGGTCCCCAAAAACGCTAGGACCGGCCCTGGTCAGTGGGCTCCAAGTAAACTCTCCCTGGCATTGGGATGAGGGAAGGAATCACTTGGCAGACACACGTTGTCCTCTGTACAGCAGAAATCCCCCAAAACCGCAGTACCTCTTCACACCACTGTTGCCTTGACAACGAGGCACAATCATAATGTCAATACCTCCTCAGAGATGCGTTCTTTGCACACTTCTTCTGTTTGCAGTGAGCAACTCTTCACCAACACACTGATTCAGAGAACCCAAAAGGTGGTGCACAGCTATCCAATGCTGCTGTAATCACAGCCATTCAGCTACTGAGAAAAACTCAATTTAAATCTCTCTCCCAACGGGTTACAAAATAAAACGGCTGAGGTCAGGAATGCTGAAACAGGTGAATGTTAAAACAAACTAATGATAGTAGTCTGCCTATTCTTTATTACTTCAGTTCTAAGTTAATAGGCAAAACAAGGAAACTCTCCCTAACCACAGATTAATCTTTTATCTACTTGGTTATTCTATTCATTTTCAAATTGTTTATCTAAGTTGTGTTACAAGCATGGTGAGGTTGTAACAGAATACACAAATAACTGTATTCAATCCGCGCCGTATTTGAAAACTGTAATGAATTAAAATCAATGTTTAACGACGTAATATAAGTTAAATATATTGTTAAGCTAATTACTGTTTTATTGTGAAGGCATCTCTGGTGAACAGCGGCCTGTGGCTTTTATTTTGAAAGGCCGTTCCGGAAATATACTCCGTAATGTGAACAGTGAGTTTGACTTCTAGAAACACGGAAAGTTACGATAACAATCGTTCTAATGCATTAAATAAAGTCATGAAAGAGACAAGGAGGGGAAAAGGCGTGTGGAAGTAAGCAATGAACTGAAAATGCCACCAATCCTCCGTTTTAACCATGGTTTTAACGTGATGGCGGACATTGAAAACCGAAGCGGGCATAAGCACTCCTGTCATACACACACAAGATTCCTTCTGACCGACAAGAGCTCAAAAACCCTTCTGCTTATCACTTACTACTCTTTGTTTTATTCATAACCTAAAAATACAATTGTGGTGAATAGCTTGCGTCTTCCTACTCTCAAAACTTCTCATAAAACCACAAAGTGACGTAACTGTGTCCCACAAAAACTATGCTAAAAACACAAATTATAGTTTCTTATTTATTTCAATATCTACCACCTCAAATCACACATTGATCAATTAATTTTCAATGTATTCACTCCAACTTCAGATCACTCGATCTTTCACTTCTTCCATGATTGACTTCGTATCTTTTATCTGACTAGGTTGATATGTGTTCATTTGTATTTATTAATACACTGGACAAATCTTGTCATAACTTAATGTCCTTATTCTATTAATTTGAATGTTCTTAATTCAGACGTGCACACAGCATATGGTTGTACACCCTGTTCGCCTCCAGAGGGCAGCAGCTGACCACGAATGAACTTCCTCTGTCTGATGAAGCTCCCAGCTTCTGCAAACCTTGTCTCCTGTTCTGCACTAAACTATACTTCTGCCCTTTCCTCTCAATTATTACACAGATTTGACGTAAAAAATCACACAGAGTTTATTCCCTTATACATTCTGTCTGGCTTTTTTTGTGCGATGTATTATTTCAACAGATAATCCTGGCTTTTGGGGGCGCTTCGACACCTCTCTTTAGAGATGTGACCCTCACATGGAGATTAAACCCAAGCCAAAAAAATCCTTTATCGTCACGTTTAGCTGTTCAGATCAACCACACAGCAAGAGTTTGTGAAATCCGGTCCTTCCAAATAGATTTTGAAATTTGCGTATTTCCTCTTGGATACCCACATATAATATCGACTTCAGCTTTCTGTCAGCCTATAGTCTACAGAATTTCCCCAGCGAGTCAGCCGTGCAGGACTAGACTACCTCACGGAGACCTCACTGGTTCACTTTGCTAGGTCAAGAATGCTCTACTTGACTCTACAAACACTTTCTTAAATATAACTCGATGCCTCTGGAAGGTCTGGAATGTCCTACCGGACTCTGAGCACCGACTTTGCTTTAGTGAGCTAAGGACTGGAATGCAATACCAGACTCTTACACACACTTAGTGCCCAAAAAGGTCCGGAATGTCCTACCTGACTCTTATACAAACACTTTCTTAAGTATTGTATTTTTTACCGTGACTAAGAACACTGAGAACGCCACTGACAACTCTAAAATTTTGTAGCAAAGCCAAATCACAGATTTTGGTAATCAACAGGTATCTGTTTTACCTTTGTATCATGTAGGACGTCCTGGTTTAGTTGTCAACGGTGTCCCGGGTGTCCTCCCCTGGACAGAAATTTGTCCGCTGGCTGTCGGTGGTCCTTCTAGAGACCAGCACTCATCACGTCGGGAGGTCACCAGCTTGTTGGAACAAACACAGTAGTGATGGCTTAAAGCCCACCTCTGCTCCGCGCCGTCCGTTAGATGAGCCTGGTCAGATTAATAAGAGAAGGAGTTCAAAACACCGGCATAAAAGTTATAACAATAATCTGATTTTAATGGTAAAAAACACCAATACAAATTACAGAGTACTCTGGACTCCCAGCTCTACTGCTGTGCGATACAGGTATCGGGACCAGCCAGTCAGAAACAAGGGGGGCCTTTTGCATGAATAAACAACAGTATATATGGACATATTTGGGGCGGAGATGTGGGTCGGCTCTTCTGTCCCATTTTACTCCTAAGTGAAGCGTGAGAGCCTCGGAACTAGTCAAGGTCAGAATCACTTTTTATCTTCCACCTAACTTCACTCCTTTACTTTCCCAGGGAAGATTTCACACAAACTATTCTTTCCCAAAACAATCAAACATTGTACACAGATATATTAGTATCAAACATTGTACACAGATATTGGTATCAAACATTGTACACAGATATATTGGTGCTTGAGATTATATTGGCCCCAGGAAGAACCTTGAAAGAGAACATGTGCGTGCTGGTATCTGGGGCAGTGAGTGTAGGTAAGAAGGTTTATATATATATAGGATTACTTTAAAACAGTCCCAAATAATACATGTTCACTTCAATACAGTTCAAGATAATACCTGTTTACTTTAATACAGTTTAGAACAATATCTGTTTGCTTTAGTGCTATTCCACCACACGCGCCGCGTTACGGCTCAGACGCATCCCAGAAGCGTCCCAAAAGTGGCTCGGCGCAGCGCTCCTCTAAAATTAGGATGAACTCTATTTTTGCCGCGGCGCAGCCGTAACGTAAGGTCGGGCAGGCAGCCCCCCTCGCAGGGAGTGGAAAGGTGAGCATCCGGGCCAGGCCCATCCCCCACATATACTAATTTAGCAGACCGCCCTCCTTCATCACAACACCTCCACTACGATACGCACAATGGACGACGAGGTTTTCATCATGGAAGTGGATTATTACAAATATTATTAACTGTCTGTAGACTACAACACAACAAAATAGGAAATTTATAACAACAATAAACACAATTTAAACAGACACAAAAATAAAACATTTAACTACGTAGCCTACTTACTTTCTTGTAGAAGTACAAATGTCCAGGATGCCCGAATCAATAACGAAACTGCGAGCCTGCACGCACGACGCTACGCTTCTGAAACGCTTCTGGGATGCGTCCGGTGGGTTATGGCGCCAGAGGAGGTCGGACCAAAACCGCGGCGCAGCCGTGACGCGGCGGAGCGCGGCGCAGACGGACCCAGTGGAAACTGGGTGTAATACAGCGGCATTATTGCGTCAAAAATGTATAGAAATGAAGGAGTATAAAGAAATAAAGAAAACAGGAGAAAAAATTAAATAAAAGTTAGGGCAGGAAAACAATAAATGAAAACTAGATATAGGGTCATTTTCTGCACATGTCAATAGCAGTTTCAACTATGATTTTTTGGAAATTAAAATACTATATATAAATATATACATAGATACACATGTACTTGGCAAATGAAAAATAATAATATATGCATAATTGCATATAAACATTGTGAACACTTATTTTCAAGTGACTTTTTTTACATTCATATGTTCACGCTGTGTTGGAACTGCTTTTGAATGTTATTAGGCATTTTCTTATGGAAAATGTTGTGCATAATCAGTACCGTTTTAAGCTGTACTATCTCAACACATTTTAATAGATTGAGTTTTTTTAAATATGGGAGTTGTGTGTTCATATTTACCAACACCACAGACTATTCGTAATACTTTTTTTGGGATTTTATTATTTTTTGTAGATTTGTTGAGTACGTGTTTCCCCATATTTCGGAGCAGTAGTAAAGGTAAGGGAGAAATAGACTGTTATAAAGAGTATATTTTCTTCAAGAATGTTCTTAGTATGATACAAAATACCTATTGTTTTTGACAGTTTAGTCTGTACATAATTTATATGGTGCTTTCAATTGAGTTTTTCGTCAACAAGCAGTCCTAAAAATGTACATGCACAAACTTTTTCTATCTCTGTATTGCAAATCCGTATAATGCCGTCATTTCTACTCTCAGACTTTGTATTGAATAACATGTAATTTGTTTTGGCCACATTAAGGGATAATTTATTAACTGCAAACAAGTTACATAGTATTTCTAATTCTGCATTCACAATTTTAACAAGATCGCCAAGATTATGATGGGAGCAGAGAATTCAAAGTTCAGGTTCAACCTCAATATATTTGGGGAGAATTAAAATGAGCCGTCTTTATTTGTAGACAGCCAAGCCCCCTCCTGTGTTCGGTGAAGCATTATATGCTTACACATCCAATGTAGGATATAAACACGACTACACTGCAATGATAGCAAAGCTGTGGCTTGTGTTTTTGGGGTAATAAAGTCCAAATCATTGTTGAGCTGTCAGCCAATGAGTGACGTCTGAGGAAGATGAAAAATGTAAATTAAACATTGTTGAGAAAATGCTGCATCTCTTGCATTTATTGACATAGAGGAGCCTTATTGTTTACCTTTTTAATATCATTTTTTGTAATTTTCAATTGCTTGGTTTTTGTGAAATTAGCCTGTTTTCCTATTAAAGTGTAACAGATTGATGCATCTCCACAGATCATCTTAAAGGCTTTGGAATCCCGCCCATTGTAGTTAAAAAACTGTAAAAACTAGGGCCCCCAAACAGCATCTTGCATAGGGCCCCCAAAAAGCTAGAAACGGCCCTGAGGGCTACATACAATAGAAGGTCCAGGATGAACATGCACATTGCCCGATATCATCAGTAGTAATACAATCGGAGCACGGCCAAGAGCTAGCAGTGAGTCACAATGCCTAGTTTGTTTTGTGCGCACATTGACAGTGGAATGTAGCGTAATCATCTTGTGTAGAGACCTCATACTCACACATGATAGTAGTGGCGGTTCGCATTTGTTATGTGCAGGAGGGGGTAGGGAGGCGGCGAATAACGCAAGGAAAAAGCAGTACAGTTTGGGATTAGCCATTGTTAGTCCAGTGAAGGTAGGAAGCAGAGGTCAACAGTCCTTGGTTGTCCAAGTCCTTGGTTGTTTATAGCATAAAGAACATCTGATTTAATGTGAGCTACGGAACTAATCATTTGAGTATAAGTATGTGTATATAAATATGTAATTTACAACAGCTGTAAGATGCTTGAAAATGCACCTTGAAAATGCTTGAAAAGTGCTTGAATTTGACTTTGGAAAAGGTGTAAGAATCCTGATGCTACTTGTTCCCACGCTAAAATGTAGCCTTACTTTGGAGCGTTATTTAGCCTTCTTTGCGACAAGCTGACACAACATGATCATGCCGTTTCAGATGATACCAGCAGCTTTTAAATCAAAGACTGTAGCAGACATTAATGCCCTAGCAGAGTGGAAGAGGCCAATTTGTGTTTTCTTGTTTTTTGCAGGTGAATCAGAAAGGCTCAGAGAAGCCTCTAGAACAGGCCTTTGATAAGATGGTGTCTGGCATGAACAACGGTATGCTCAAGTAAGTGTCACCATTAAGGTATTATGTAGCGTATATCTGTGTAAACATGCAGCTGCCCCTGAACTGCACTTTGTACTGCTTTTCTTCTGTGTGCAGAAAGAGAGAGAGATGTGCTGACACACAGGGACAGCTCATACTTTCCTCCCAGCACGAATGTGTATACATTTAAAAATACTAAAACATACTTATTAAGATTATTTGGGAGGCAACTTTGTGTTTGTTTCACTTTGAATTAGATTGATTTATGTCTAATTGTGTATCCTTTCATCCACCTACTTCACTGATAATTCCCCCGAGGACAGAAATCAGCTGAATGCAGAGGGCTGACTGAAAAGCAGTTCCTTTTGGAGATGTTTCATTTGAAATGAAACAAAAAAGGCTGCTGCTTATATTGCGATCCAGGAGGGCTGCATACAAAGATAAAAGAGCAACATAAACTTCCTCCATTCAATAAGTAACCACAAGAGCTTGGGGTCAAACAACTTTACCGCTTCCCATCGATCATCCGCTGTGTCCACATTGTCCCTGTCCATTAGACATTCATGTCATATCCTGCCTCATTGAAGCCACAGCACATATTCATTGACAGCAGAAAGACTTAAAGGTCACCTGTTGTGCAAAATCCACTTGTTCACGTCTCTTCTACATCAACATGTGTCCCCTCTTCTTCACGTCTCTTCTACATCAACATGTGTCCCCTGTTCTTCATGTCTCTTCTACATCAACATGTGTCCCCTCTTCTCCATGTCTCTTCTACATCAACATGTGTCCTCTCTGTGGAAAGAGACTCTGAAAGTTTCAGGAACAAAGATTCTCTCTCTTTTTGTCCTGATCCATTTCTATAAAAACCTGTCTGAAAATGAGCTGATCAGATTTTGGCCACTTTATGATGTCATAACGATGTGTTGTCTTGTGTAACCATTAGCCAATCAGCAACCAAGGTAACCCCCCCCCCACCACCTTATCACCTGAATCTCCTAGAGCACCATTGAGTTCTTTGTAACCAAATGTCTCTCAGAGGGGCGTGGGGAGGGGCTCCTTATTTTCATCTAAAGTAACAGACAGAGAATCAGCACTTTGGAAACAGGGCTGAAACAGAAGGGATTATGGGTAATGCAGTGATCTGTTTGGGGTTTCAGACAAACACTTCAGAGACATGTTTTGTATAGATCTGAGAGCTATAATATATAGATGAAAAACAGTATAATAGGGGACCTTTAATTAAATACATTATATCTAACATTTAGCTCTGCTTGGGAACTGCATCTATTTCTGCCACCTCTGTAACAATGAAGCGCTGCCCGATCAAACAAAGTTTAGACATCCGTTGTGACCTGAGGACAGCACTTTGACCCTGTCTCCTCTGTCCTCAGCTATATAGCCTTCGACTTCCACAAGGAGTGCAGCGCCATGAGATGGGAGCGTCTGCAGATCTTAGTGGACCTTGTTGCTGAGACACAAGATGAATACAGGTAGGTTCAGCCGCTGCTCCGGCCTGATGTCTCCTCTCGTATACTGTGTAGTTATATTCCATGGTTTCTGTGTGTGCAGTTACTTCATGGTGACCTGGGAGGGGAAGACGGTGGCCCAGCAGAGAGGAGTGTTCCGCAGCAACTGTATGGACTGCCTGGACCGCACCAACGTGATCCAGAGCCTGCTGGCCCGTCGTTCCCTGCAGTCTCAGCTGCAGGTGGGTCTGACCCCACACATTCATTCACAATCCGAATCACAAATCCTTTATTTGTCCCACAGTTAGGGAAGTTTACGGCATTACAGCAGCAACGCTTCAGTGCAGAATCAAGTGGAACAAGTAGACTTTTTATTAAAAGGCAGACACATGTTAATAAGAATGTACAGCATGGTTAAAAAATGAAGTAAGGCAAGTTTATTTATATAGCACTTTTCAACACAAGGCAATTCAAAGTGCTTTACAAAAAATGAAAGACATTAAGAAAATGGCATTTAAAATCAGTAATTAAAAAGAAAAGCGAATAAAATAAACATTAAAAGAAAAAATACATGGATAAAAGTTACAGTGCAGTCTAAGATATGAATAGTTCAATTAAAAGCAGCGACAAAAAGAAAAGTCTTCAGCCTGGATTTAAAAGTAGTAAGAGTTGCAGCGGACCTGCAGGTTTCTTGGAGTTTGTTCCAGATATTTGGAGCATAATAACTGAACGCTACTTCTCCATGTTTAGTTCTGACTCTGGGGACAGAAAGCTGACCAGTCCCTGAAGACCTGAGAGATCTGGATGGTTCATAATTTAGCAGGAGGTCAGAAATGTATTTTGGGCCTAAACCATTCAGTGCTTTATAAACCAGCAGCAGTATTTTGAAATCTATTATTTGACACACAGGAAGCCAGTGTAAAGACTTCAGAACAGGAGTGATGTGATCCACTTTCTTAGTGTTAGTGAGGACTCGAGCAGCGGCGTTCTGAATCAGCTGCAGCTTTCTAATAGATTTTTTAGTGAGACCTGTGAAGACACCATTGCAGTAGTCGAGTCTGAAGATAAAAGCATGGACAAGTTTTTCCAAATCCTGCTGTGACATTAGTCTTTTAATCCTAGATATATTCTTTAGGTGATAGTAGGCTGATTTAGTAACTGTTTTAATGTGACTGTTGAAACTCAGGTCAGAGTCCATGACTACACCTAGATTTCTGGCTTTATCTGTTGTTTTGAACATTGCAGACTGAAGCTCAGCGCTAACTTTTATACGTTCTGCCTTGGCTCCAAAAACCATTACCTCAGTTTTATCTTTGTTTAATTGGAGAAAGTTCTGACACATCCAGTCATTGATTTGTTCAATGCACTTACTCAGTGTTTGAATTGGAGCATAGTCTCCTGGTGAAATTGTTACGTAAATTTGTGTGTCATCCGCATAGCTATGGTAACTTATTTTGTTGTTCTTCATTATCTGAGCCAGTGGTAGCATGTAGACGTTAAAGAGAAGAGGCCCCAAGATGGAGCCTTGAGGTACCCCACATGTCATATTTGTCAACTCAGATGTGTATTTACCTATAGAAACAAAGTTGTTTCTGTCCTTTAAGTAGGATTCAAACCAATTTAGAACTGTTTCCGAAAGTCCCACCCAGTTTTCCAGTCGGTCTAGTAATATGCTGTGGTCAACAGTGTCAAACGCAGCACTGAGATCTAATAATACTAACACTGAAGTTCTGCCACTGTCTGTGTTTAAGTGAATGTCATTAAAGACCTTTACAAGAGCAGTCTCAGTGCTGTGGTTTGGACGAAAGCCTGACTGGAACACATCCAAACAGTTATTTAAATGCAAGAAATTACTCAACTGTTGAAAAACAACTTTTTCAATGATTTTACCTAGAAATGGGAGGTTTGATATGGGCCTGTAGTTGTTCATTACTGAAGCATCTAGATTATTCTTTTTTAAGAGTGGTTTAATGACTGCAGTTTTCAGGGCCTGTGGAAAAATACCTGAGTGAAGAGATTTGTTTACTATGTGAAGTAGATCTGAGGCCATGCAACGAAAACATCTTTGAAAAATCCTGTTGGAATAATATCAAGGCAGCAGGAGGAGGATTTCAGAAGTTGAATAATGTCCTCTAGGTTTTTATCATTAATCTGATGGAATTGTGTCATGGTGTACCAGTAAAATTATATTTATTTTTTTCACAAAAATAAGAGCAAATAAATCACTTTGTGATAACATGGCACAATATATTCAACTACATTTTCGTCTCAAACTGTCAGGGTTAGGAGGGTGACTTTAAAAGTGTAATTTGTTACAGTTACTAGTTACCTGTAAAACATTTAAGAGTTAGCCTAATCTGAGTATGCCAATATAATAGTAATGTAACCTGATTACTTTCCGTTACTTTGGGGTTACTTCAAAATCAAATCGAATGCAAATAAATAAAAGAAAAGAAATATCAATAAGCCTCTCTGAAGAACCAGCACCTTACCGTGGTAGAGAGGTTTGTGTGCCCTGATGAACCTGGGGGCTGTGTTGTCTGGAACCTTGTGTTCCTGGTAGGGTCTCCCGTGGCAAATTGGTCTCAGGCAAGGGGTCAGACTAAGATTGGTTCAAAAGACCTCATGAAAGAAAAACCAAGAAGTGAGGATACCCGGCCCGGAGGAAGCCCGGGGTCCCCTTCTGGAGCCAGGCCCAGAAGGAGGATTCGTCGTCAAGCGTCTGGTGGCCGGGCTTGCCACGGAGCCCGGCCGGGCACAGCCCGAAAAGGCAACGTGGGAAACAGCGATGGGGTCGGGTGCGCTGCCAGATGGGTGGCAGTGAAAGCAGAGGGTCTCGACTGACCAGACCCGGGCGACAGAAGCTGGCTTTGGGGACGTGGAACGTCACCTCTCTGAGGGGGAAGGAGCCGGAGCTTGTGCGGGAGGTCGAGCGTTACCAGCTGGATCTGGTTGGGCTCACCTCTACGCACAGCGTCGGCTCTGGAACCTTACTTCTGGATAGGGGTTGGACTCTATTCTTCTCCGGAGTTGCTCAAGGTGTGAGGCACCGGGCGGGTGTGGGGATACTCACAAGTCCCCGGTTGGGTGCTTCGTTGTTGGAGTTTACCCCAGTGGACGAGAGGGTCTCCTCCCTACGCCTGCGGATTATGGGGGGGAAAACTCTGACTGTTGTGTGTCAACTGGTGAGTTGGGTCGAGTGGCTGGGGAAGCCTCTGGATAGACCTGGTAAGCCCAAACGTGTAGTTCGGGTGAACTGGGAACGTCTGGAGGAGGCCCAAGTTCAGGAGGCCTTCAACTCACACCTCCGGCGGAGCTTTTCGAGCATTCCTGTGGAGGTTGGGGACATTGAACCAGAGTGGTCGGTGTTCAAAGCCTCTATTGCCGAAGCCGCGGCGGGCAGCTGTGGTCTCAAGGTGCCTCAAGGGGTGGTAACCCTCGAACCTCCTGGTTGACACCGGTGGTCAGGGAAGCCGTCCGACTGAAGAAGGAGGCCTTCAGGGATTTGTTATCCCGGGGGACTCCCGAGGCAGTGGAAAGGTACCGACAGGCCCGAAGGGCAGCAGCCTCAGCCGTGGCCGAGGCAAAGCAGTGGGTGTGGGAGAAGTTCGTAGAAGACACTCGGTCGAATAATCGATTATTATTCGCCAGGGCTGTCGAATAATCGATTATTATTCGCCAGGGCTGTCGAATAATCGATTTTGATCATGGTCAGTTTCTGGCAACCCTACACCAAAGTTGTTCTGGAAAACTGTCCGACACCTCAGGAGGGGGAAGCAGGGAACCATCCAAGCTGTGCACAGTAAGGATGGGACGTTGTTGACCTCAACTGATGGAGTGTTAGGGCGTTGGAAGGAACAATTTGAGGAATTCCTGAACCCGACAACTCCACCCTCTATGTTAGAGGCAGAGCTGGAGTATGACGGGGGATCAACACCAATCTCCCGGGGGTCACTCATCAAACAACTCCACAGTGGCAAAGCCCCGGGGGTGGATGAGATCCGCCCAGAAATGCTGAAGGCTCTGGGTGTTGAGGGACTGTCATGGTTGACACGTCTCATCAACGTTGCGTGGAAGTCGGAAACAGTACCGAAGGAGTGGCAGACCGGGGTTGTGGTTCCTCTTTTCAAAAAGGGGGATCAGAGGGTGTGTGCCAATTACAGAGGCATCACACTACTCAGCCTCCCCGGGAAAGTTTACTCTAAGGTACTCGAAAGGAGGGTCAGGCCGATTGTCGAACCTCAGATTGAGGAGGAACAATGCGGATTCCGTCCTGGTCGTGGAACGACGGATCAGCTTTTTACTCTCGCAAGGATCCTGGAGGGGGCCTGGGAGTACGCTTATCCGGTCTACATGTGTTTTTGTAGACTTGGAGAAGACGTATGACCGAGTTCCCAGGGAGTTACTGTGGGAGGTGCTGCGGGAGTATGGGGTGAGGGGGTCTCTACTCAGGGCCATCCAATCTCTGTACTCCCAAAGCGAGAGCTGTGTCCGGGTCCTCGGCAGTAAGTCGGACCCATTTCCGGTGAGGGTTGGCCTCCGCCAGGGCTGCGCTTTGTCACCAATCCTGTTTGTAATATACATGGATTGGATTTCGAGTCGTGGGGGAGGGGGTCTGCAGTTCGGTGGACTAAGGATTGCACCACTGCTTTTTGCAGATTATGTGGTTCTAATGGCTTCATCGGTCTGCGACCTTCAGCACTCACTGGATCGGTTCGCAACAGAGTGTGAAGCAGCTGGGATGAGGATCAGCACCTCCAAATCTGAGGCCATGGTTCTCAGCAGGAAACTGATGGACTGTCCACTCCAAGTAGGGAATAAGTCCTTACCCCAAGTGAAGGAGTTCAAGTATCTCGGGGTCTTGTTCTCGAGTGAGGGAACAATGGAGCGTGAGATGGGCCGGAGAATCGGAGCAGCGGGAGCGGTACTGCAGTCGCTTTACCGCCCCGTTGTGACGAAAAGAGAGCTGAGTCAGAAGGCAAAGCTCTCTGTCTACCGGGCCATTTTCGTTCCTACCCTCACCTATGGTCATGAAGGATGGGTCATGACCAAAAGAACGAGATCGCGGATACAAGCGGCCAAGATGGGTTTTCTCCGCAGGGTGGCTGGTGTCTCCCTTAGGGATAAGGTGAGAAGTTCAGTCATCTGGGAGGGACTCGGAGTTGAACCGCTCCTCCTTCGCGTCGAAAGGAGCCAGTTGAGGTGGTTCGGGCACCTAGTTAGGATGCCACCTCCACCATACTGTGGATATGTGTAATGTTCCTCTCGGGCTACATTTAAAAATAAAATAGAGAAAATAAATAAAATAGCTTTTGAAAATATGTGCATCTTAAAAGTGCTTAATTTTAGATAAATAAAATAAAGTGTAGCAGCAGCTTGAGTTTCCCTTTTTCTTTGTTAACCGTTTCACATCATGACTTAACAGTTTCAGACGATAGAACAATATCAGTCTTTACACATCATAGCAATTGAACAGTTTTAAAGTTTCTCTTTCCCTCTTATATTGCAGTCCCTCTCTCACTTTTTGTTATTCAGTGTGAGAATTGAGCTTGAGCTTGTCCTGCCAGGAGTTTAGATCTGGGCTGAAATTGTGTCAGGGCCATTCTCATACACATGCAGGTGCTCATTGGTTAGCCTCGGTTAGCCTGCGCTGGAACGATATTTATTTTTTGTAACCTCAGTTCTGACTTGAGAGGGAATGTTTGCTCAAACACTTTGTGTTTTGTCTCATAGTGGCGTGTTGGCACTTTTAATGAGCGCTACGGTCTCTGAATGAGACACACTGGTTCTGTGCTCCCAGTGGGCAGGATGAACATGAATGAGTCCACTCAGGGTTAAAAGCTCTGTTCTCACTGTCCACTTTCCTCTTCTTGGAGAGCGCCATGTGTAATTATTTGTCTCTCCCTGTCTGCTGCTAACACGCCTGTTCACTCTCCTCTACGCTTCTCTTCTTGTATCGCTAATTATTCTCTTCACTCACTTTCCTCTCCGCTTCTCTCTGCCGCGCTCTCGTCTCTTCTTCTTTGTTTCTCTCCCTGTATCGCTCACTAGTCTCTTTTGCCCCCTGTCGGCGGCGGTTAAAATAGAATCGCCCCGTCAAAATTGAAATCCCCTATTAATGTATTGATTATAGGTCCGGGTCCATATCGGTCGGCGTCCGGATCCGGACCGCGGTCCGCCTGTTGCCGACCCCTGCTATACACCTACACTGAAACACTTGAGCACATACTACAGTTTGAAAAAGCAGAAATAAAACCTGAGCTGACAGAAAATGCTCCGTTTTAGTTTAATACACACAGTTAAGCTCACACACACTATTTTATGAACATACAGCTTCACCTGCTGAATTAAAAACAGAACAAATGAAGCAAAGAAAGTGAAAACCATGAAGCAGATTCAGGCAGTAGGCGTATAGACTCACACTTAAAGTATTATCCTACAGAAGAGTACAGCTCTAAGAGAAGAGAGAACATCAGATCCTTTACAACAAACACTAGATGCTCTTTTTAGGACACTGTAATCCTGCTAGTTATCAACTATTTTTAGAAATGTAACAGTAATCTGATTACATATTTTTTATGTAACTGTAAGGGAACACGGTTACCGTTTTTTGTATCCTGATTACGGTACATGTAATCCGTTACTACATTTCATTTTAATTTCATCGTTTATTTGGCAGGGACAATGCACAATAATGTACACTTAAAACATTAAAATGTATCAAGCGTAACAGTGCCAGATTTAGCTTTGAGCTCATTTCCACCCGCAGTCCCTCACATAAAACATTTAAGAAAATTACATTTTACAAACATAGCAAAAACAAAATACATGATATGCATGGGGGGGTAGTCCATGTAAACATTTATAAAAAAAACACATACTTTTAAAAGACTTAAAATGGTCAAAACTCAAGACATTGTGTTTATCAAGGATGGTACAGTGGTGGTATGAATTTGGCTTTCTGTCAAACACCTTGATGGCTCTCTTGTACAGCTGTTCTATGGGTTTCAGGGTTGTGGCCAGGGTAGGATTTTCACCGACGGCCATGCCCCTCGGTCTGGCCGTGAGGCCCCGAAAATAATTGTACGTCCTACGGCCACCGTGCCCCTGATGCTGTTAAAATCTCGAAGTTGCTTTAAAAGCGTCAGAACAGTGGTTTCTGCATTATGCTGCATTCACAACGGACGCGATGCGAATATTTTCACCGCTGGAGTTTCACTGCGGCTGTCAGCTGTGTTTACTCCTGTCATTCAAACAGGACGCGCTGGAGAGGGGGCGGGGCTTATATCCATGTAAACACTGTGGTGGAAACCAACTACGACAAAATTAACCTATTTTACCGTGATTTAATTGTAATACACGTTTCAAAATGATGCCGAAGTAACTAAATACTGATAACGGTTAGTAAAAACCATGCTTTGACAAGTGTGCAGACAAGACGGCAGGCGAAAAACTTTTAAAATGCGTGTTCTCTGAATGGAGCGATCTCCATTCGATCAGATCAGAAACTAACTAGCTGCTCCGTCCAAACTCACAACAACGTCCTAAAGACAACATTAAACCAGCGACTGTATTCGCCATGACACAGACAGTCTGTGGTTTGTACATGTTTAACTTTTGTCTAGTTTCTGAAAAGATAGGAGGAGCTGTGAGGAGTTGATTAAAGAGACTCACACACACACACGCACTTACACACGCACTTACACACGCACTTACACACACACTTACACACGCTTTTGCATTTCAAAGTTCACTGCTGAATGATGTATGTGCAGAGGTGGACCCTCGAAGCCTGTTTCTTCTGCTCTGAAATGGAATATATTTGTTACATATTAATAGAATTTTAGATTTTTTGATTTGATTTTGGATTTGTGAATGGGAGAAGTAGTAGATGGAAAAAATACCAAACACTAATTGTTCAAAATGTCATTTTATAAACGGTAATACTAAGGAGGCATAGGCCTATATGATGATATAATGTTTGACATTATTGATATTAAAAAAGTGATTTGTTTCCCATGTCATTCGTGTGTTTTTCTTATCAGAAAGTGGGTTATTTTTAACTTATATAATAATATAAGTTATTTATTTGTAAGCTCCAAATCCAAATGTTTCCCTCAATGGCCTTTGTGCCCTGGGATGTGGCCTTGGCGCCCTGAAAAAATGTGTGACACCAAAGGCCAAATGGCCTTGCCCCTAAAATGACGAAAATCCAAGCCTGGTTGTGGCACAAGCAAACGACCAGTTTGTCAAACAGTATTCAATGTGGGATAGAATCACACAGTGGAGGTATGACTTTGCAGCACTGACAGTTAAGAAGGGTCTGATTTGTTTAAAATGTTGCAAGCCTGCAGACGGTAGTCAAAATATGGTCATTATGTCAATCAAAGATATTGAGCAAAGGTATAGATGATGTGATGTCAAGCTATTCTTAAGGGTTATAAGAGTGAGTGATTTTTTTTTTCTCTTCTGCCTTAATTTTTATTTAGGAATTTAGCATCGGCATATATAAGCCCATTCTGGTGTCTTTTTTTAGTCATATTCTACAGATTTCATATAAGTTTAAATTTGGGAGTACATGTAATATATTCCATATATACACTCATGTCATTTTGGTGACAACATCCTGCTCACATCATATTGACCCGTGTGTGTTTTGTGTGTGTGCAGAGGATGGGCGTCCTGAATGTGGGTCAGCGCATTGAGGAGCAAGCTGAGTTTGAGAAGATCTACAAGAACGGTAATGTCTTGTGAGTGTGTGTGTGTTGTTTGATGATCTGAAGCCTGTGCTCACTGTTCTCTGTGTGTGCTCTCTAACCAGCATGGGCTGACAATGCCAATGCATGCGCTGTACAGTACGCAGGGACCGGAGCTCTGAAAACAGACTTCACCAGGTACAGTAACCCTGCAGCACACAGCTCACTAACATGTGCTGGCTCTCTGGAGGCTGGTGTCATGACTGGGCCCAATCAAACTTAATTTTTCCATCAGGACGGGGAAGAGGACCAGGCTGGGGCTGCTGATGGACGGCTGGAACTCCATGATCCGCTACTACAAGAACAACTTCTCTGATGGATTCAGACAGGTGTGATGAAAGCTCCATTGTTTAAATCATATTGTCCAAACATTTGTAGTAAACTGAACTAATACAAACGTCCTTGAATTTGGCATTGAATGAGATTAAATTAGACTTAATCAATGCAATCCAATCAATTTTATTTCTATAGCACATTTAAAAACAACCGAGTTGAACAAAGTGCTGTACATCAACAACTGTATAAAAATATAGCATAAATACATGAAAAACAGACAGGACATGAAACAAATGTAATACACGAGACAATGAAACCAGATCAGAAGCCACAGACTGAAAAACTCTCCTACATGACGTAAAAACAATACAAAACACTGGTAAGATAAAAACCCAAATGTAAAAGCACAAGTGTCACCTGGTATGTAAAAGCCAGGGAAAAGAAGTAGGTTTTTAAACCAGATTTAAAAACAGGCAGAGTTGGAGCAAGTCTAACCTGGAGGGGCAATTCGTTCCATAACTTTGGAGCTGCAACAGCAAAGGCTCTGTCTCCTCGCTGCTTTAACCTCGATTTATGGACGACCAGAAGGAGTCTGCCAGCAGACCTCAGTGACCGTGTGGGTGTGTATAGTTTTAAAAGATCTGCCAGGTACGGTGGGGCTAAAGTTCAGGGCCTTGTATGCGAACAGTAACATTTTAAATTGGATTCTAAAACAGACTGGTAGCCAGTGTAACGAGGCGAGTACAGGCGTAATATGCTCACGCCTGCCTGTCCTTGTAAGGAGGCGTGCAGCAGCATTCTGGCCCAGCTGTAGGCGTGACAGGGAAGCCTTGGTCACTCTAATATACAGAGCATTGCAGTAATCCAGTTTAGTGGATATAAAACAATATATTACTTTCTCAAAGTTATTAAAAGAAAGGAAAGGCTTGACCTTTGCTAAAAGTCTTAGCTGAAAGAAGCTGGATTTTACCACAGAATTAATCTGTTTGTCGAGTTTAAAATCACGATCAATCCGTACACCCAGGTTTGTGACAATGGGTTTCGCATATGGGACAAGAGAATCCAGCACAGGTGGGGCATTGGGGCCACCACTGGGTCCAAATATTATCACCTCGGTCTTTTTTTCATTGAATTTTAAAAAGTTCAAGGCCATCCAGGCTCTGATGTCCTGCAGACAGTCGGACAGACGTTGCTGAGGGTTTGGGTCATTTATTTTCAGGGGCATGTAGATTTGCGAGTCATCTACATACAAATGAAATGAGACGCCATATTTCTTAATGATAGCGCCCAGGGGGAGAAGGTACAGGGAAAATAAAATCGGCCCAAGAATGGAGCCTTGGGGTACCCCGTATGGGAGAGGAGCAGAGGAGGAAGTAAATTCATCAAGATTTACATTAAAACTTCTTTCAGACAGATACGACTTAAACCAATCTAGAGCAGTACCACTGATTCCCACAAAATGTTGCAGGCGAGAAATGAGAATACTGTGATCTACAGTGTCAAAGGCAGCTGTCAGGTCTAAAAGTATAAGAACAGCCCTGTTCCCAGAGTCAGTAGCTAAAAACAGGTCATTAAAAACTTTTAAAAGAGCAGATTCAGTGCTGTGGAGGGGTTTAAACCCAGACTGGAATACCTCAAGAATTCCATGCACATTTAAGAAAGACTGCAACTGCTTCAGTACCACTTCATCTAAAATGTTGGACATAAAAGGAAGTTTAGAGATATGTCGAAAATGGTCAAAAACAGAGGTGTCTAGGTTTGTTTTTTTAATCAAAGGCTGGACCACAGCATGTTTTAGGCACTTTGGTACTATTCCTGTAGTCAGGCTGCTGTTAAGTCCAACAATGTCCCAGATTTCTTAAAAAAATCGCGCAGGGACAACATCGCTGGGAGAACCCGAGGGTTTCAATTGAGCAACAATTTCTATTAGAGCAGGAAGTGACACAAGCTCAAACTGATCCATAACAGCTGAGCAAGTGTCCATGACAGATGGATCATGGGAAGGAAGTGAGATGTTTGCTCTGATGACGGCGACCTTGTCAATAAAAAACTGTAGAAACGCCTCACGGGTTTCCGTGGAGGTTACTAAGTTGATGGATTGTGGGACATTTAGTATACCGTTTATAGTGCTAAAAAGAACACAGGGTTTATGACAGTTATTACGTATAACATCTGAAAAATACTTCACGGTTTTTCTGCTTTGACAACTTTCTGATATCTACACCAGGAGCCCTTTAAAATATCATAAGACACATGCAGCCTGTCTTTTTTCCATTTGCGATCAGCCCTTCTGCACTCCTGTCTGGCAGTACGAGTGGACTCATTTAACCATGGTTCAGACTTAACTTTAGGGCGAACAGCTTTTAGTGGAGCAATAGTATCAAGGATGTCTTGACAAGAGGAGTTAAAGAAAGAAAGTAACTCCTCTGTATCACCAGTAATAGGATATGCTCTGTCATCCACAACATTTTTGAAGGCAGCAGAAAACTGAACAGCGGTGGAGGGTTTAAGCATGCGACGAAAATGAGCAGACTGTGGACACTGTTTACAACAACACAAGGGATAGTGACGTCAAATAGAACAGGCATGTGATCGGAGAACATTGGGTCGCATATCTCAACATTACATATTGATAGACCATAAGACAGGACAAGATCAAGAGTATGCCCGTGTTCGTGCGTGGGGCCAGAAATCGATTGAACAAGATTAAAGGCATCAATAAGATTTAAAAAGTCTCGAGCCAATGGTTTGTTAGGACAGTAAACATGTATGTTTAAATCCCCCAAGATAAGAACCCGGTATGTATGCATAATGCCGGTCAGGAAATCGGAAAAATCGTTGATAAAGTCCTTGTTGTACTTTGGGGGACGGTAAATCACTGCACACTGGACCGGATCAGAGCGGCCCAACTCAAATGAGTTCAGTTCAAAACTAGAGAACGAGGCCGGCAACTGTTTACAATAAAAGTTTGACTCATAAACAATCGCTATTCCTCCTCCTCGACCAGTTATCCTCGGGGAATTCAGGTAGCTACAGCCAGACGGTAACATGTTAAATGTATTGTTTTTATAAAGCACTTTATCCAGTCTTTAGGACTCTTTTGCACAAAACAAGTCCGCATTCACCTTATCACACACATTCATCTAGAGGCTGTCATACAAGGTGCACCTGCTCAAGAAAACTGACATTTACACACACACACACACACACACACACACACACACACACACACACACACACACACACACACACACACACACACACACAGTCAGATTAGATACAATTACAGATCCCAAATTGAGAAATTAAAAATATATGTAATATAAAATTATGTTATATAATACAAGTTAAAGATATAATAAAATATATTGTAAAACAATAAACAGCTAATATATACACAATTACACATTCACAGTATATATACACACAGTGTATATACCAACCTACTACTAAAACTAAATATACTGTATAAACATAGGATACTAAATGCATACGTATCCAAGCTACAATTAATTTGTTGAACTTGATTGAAATGCAATGAGGTAGACCTTTCATATTCACCATTTCAAAGAAGCCATTGTGTTGATCAGTTCCCTCGTGATGTTTTTGCTTCCAGGACTCCATTGACCTCTTTCTGGGTAACTTTGCTGTGGATGAGTCTGATGGACCCACTCCTCTCCGTGTGCAGAAGGACTGGAAGTTCCTCACGGTCAGTATATCAGCTTTTCACTCTCTTCAGCAGTGAACATGACTGGTTCTTATCCTCTAATCCCTACTCTCTTACAGCTGCCCATCGTCATGCTGGTGGCCTTCTCCATGTGCATCGTCTGTCTGCTCATGGCGGGTAAGTTCCTCTCACTCATATCATCTGAATCAATTCAACTATAGCTGCAGGCAGTTTGTGATTTATTGACCTAAACACTATTGACTAGTTGATGATGTGTACATTGATATGAACTACATATCTTTATTTAGCTATTGGATTATAAAAACTTTTAAATCACAATAGAATATTATAATTTTTCACTTAAAGCCTTGTAAACATGTCATCACCATGACCTAAATAAAATGAAATCTGAAAAGTGAAGAAAAAACCAGCAGAACTACAGGCCTGCTTTGGACATGAATCTTCATGATTTCAGTCACAGTAACAAATCCAACAAAAGTGAAGTGCAAACTGTAAACATCAATTATTTTTGCCTCACCTCTACATAAAACGACCTAGATCCATAAAGCATGGACACTAGTGTTTTCTTTAAGCTCTGGTCCAATTGGCTCCGTCGCATCTGGTCTCAGCTTGTGAACTGAATGGAGAGGGATAGAACTTGCTTACAGGCTCACTTTCTTGGGGCTTGGGTAGTACAGCAAGAATCAGTCTGTTCCTGGAGGTGGTGAACTTTTGACAGATGCACCTGATTGGCTGCTCGAGGTTTACGTTTTTTTTTACTATAACCTTGAGTTTTGTCTAAGATCTCCCCAAAGCCGCTTTCACACCAAGTACTTTGCCGTACTTAGTGCCAGCACTTAGTACTCCATGGAACTAAGTACAGATCGCATTCAAGTTCCCTGAGGTAAGATTGAAATGAAGCCGCTGACGTCACTTCTTCTTCTTCTGCTTTGGGTTTACTGGCAGGCCGCAAACCACTTCACGGCGTATACTGCCACCCCGAAGTCCCCGGAGTTGGGGACTGGCTTCAGTAGAAGCTGCTGGGAGTCTTCCCAGCAGCTTCTACTGAAGCCTTCCGAGTAAATCACCAGAACGCCGACACCTCCTCATCACTCCACCGCTCCCATGTTTTCTTTTGTGTTGCCATAAGTTAGTCTCTCTGCGTTGGTGCGCTGGGCTAATGCTAATAATGCTAATGCCAGCAAATACAATGACGGCTTCACAAAACGTTTCAGAGTTTTACGGGGCGTGGTTTGCAATTCGCCCAGCCAATCAAAATTGGTACTTTTTCTCCCCAGGATAGTACCACCTCTCTAGCAGGCACTATAAATGGGGGTAAAAGTTCTCGGAACTAAGTACTCATTTTGGTGTGAACGCAAAATTCCAGGCACTATCGGAACTAAACGGGAAAAGTACGGGTAAAAGTGTGAACGCGCCTAAAGATTAAAGCTGGAATCTGATGTTTCCTGATCAGAAAGATGACTTACAACTTAATGTCCTTGTGATTTTAAATAAGCGTTATTCAAGTGTTCAGACTGTGAAGTCAATTTACCTCATTTACAGAAGTGCCTTTCTCAATGGCAAAGTCTCCAGGAAAATATATTTTTGGGCCCCATGACATCACCTGACGGACACAGAAGTTGCAATACCACAATTGGGTCTCTCAGAAAATGTGCTTTAACACCCGGCACACTTCCTGGGGTCTTCAGCTAAAGATATTTCCCTGATTGTGTTTTTGGTAAGCAGACTAACTGAGTTATTTGTCTCCCAGGCGACACATGGACAGAGACCCTGGCTTACGTGATGTTCTGGGGGGCTGCCAGCGCCATCACAGCCACCATCATCCTGTTTAACGGCCAAGACTTTGTGGACTCCCCTAAACTGGTTCACAAGGAGAAGCTGGACTGACTGAGTGTGAGGAGTATGAGGAGTATCTGGGCTCAGCAGGTTCACATAGCTCTCAATGTCAACCGTCTCCTGATCTGCTGCCTCCTTACTGCCCTCCAGACTTTCTCCTTCAGAACCTTTCTCTGCCATTTGTCTACAACATGTTTCCCTCCTGCAGTGGGACTGACACTCTCCTTCACTCAGCCCACATCTCTTACATTCCTCATACTGGATCGTTACGTTGGTTTTGTCTGCGCTAGGTTTACAGTTTTGTCTTTCGGTCCACTCCAAAACTAATTATTTTAACACTACTCACAATTTTCTTATTTGTTTACGTTTCTTCGGTTTAAATCTGTACAAATGTCATAATAAGCGTTTTCAATTCTGCATAAGGACACCCATTTGAGGTTAAAGGTGTTTTCAGTGATTCTAAATTCATGTACAGTAAGGTGTTTGGAGCTATGCTGGAACTACATGACGTCCGCAAACTCGACATACTAATGAATATGAGGTTGTCAGATGATCCAGTTTTAATATTGATTAGTGCATCTTTAAAGATACTAAAAATTTCCCTCAATAATGATTTATGAATGTCAATTAACCCCAATCAGTCCCTCTCTGAGCACTTAAACATTATTGAAAAGTATATATTGTCTGTAACTGATGAGTCTATACAGAATGCCTGTTTTGAATGTAACAAGCCTTACCAACTTGCATATGAAGTATAAATGTGCAACTAATACATGTGTTACTGGGGTGAACCAATGTCTTCCTGTCAAGCTAACATGGGACAGTATTTATTGTGATGTTGCACTTTGACATGTACTCCATGTGTGTTGTTGTTCCAGACCCCTGCATCTCAGCGCACATTTTCTATTTGTTCTGGGATGGAAATAGGTCTGGTTGGTCCTTGTTCAGGTTTTTTTCTTACTGTGGAAGAAACATTTGTATACCTCTCTCTGCAAGATTAACAGAGAACACCATGTGTTTATGGAAGCATAGAGCTACGTCAAAAAGATTCACCAACCACCACCAGACATTCAAAAACTTTTAAATACAGTAGTTCTGCTGTCGATACAGTGGTGCAGTGATGACCTATTTTTGTAGGCCGGACTGGAAGATAGCATCGCAAGAGCTACCTTGCATTTGATTTTGGAACATTTAAAAAATGTATATCTTTGGCAAACACACATTTATGATACATGTTTTGTTTAGCAGGATAATCTCCACATATTAACACCACTTTGGTTTTTAAGTGTTAATGCAATAACTGGCCATAAGAAAACTAGCGCTAGACAATAAACTAAATGACAGTCACATGACTGCACTACATCACCTCTACGCTAAAGGTTGCTAATGTCCACTGGGATAGTGTTAAGTAGAGAAATTTAGACAGGGGGATTTACTGATGTATTTTATGTCATAGAACAAAACATGAAAATCTGTTCAGCTTGTGTTAACCACAGACCTTTTTTCAGATAACAATTTGAGGTAACTAAAAACGCAGACAAAAAAACGTACTTTGAGACAATTGAAGTGGAAGTGCTAACATGTTGACACATTTCCGAGTTTTAGGATTCATCCTGTACCACACCAGACCTGTTTGTGTCTCGTAACAAATGGCCGATGCTAGCAGTCAGTCAAAGTTCTGGAACCAGGTTCAGTTGTTTCTAGAAACAAATGAGACTGCAGCAGTTTTTAGGTGAATATGTTTAGCTGTTTATCTCCTTGGGTATGGCTCCATGCATTGCTGTGTAACATCACATTCTTCACATTGTGGCTTTAATCTACTGTTATCTCCAGATATCAGATGTAGTGTTGTTATCGAGACTTAAATGTTTAATTATGTAGAGCTCAAATAAATTAAATTGGTATCTCAGACTTTAGGCATATAAGCATCAACATGGCTCTCCAATTGTTTGTTAATGTTTTCATGATTCAGTTTCCCAAATCCAGCCTTACATACCTGCCCATCAGTGGAAAGACATTTGAATTGACATTTAAAAATACAATTTTTGGCTTCTGGTGTTACTATAAATCCCTTTACCAACCAAATGTTGGTCACATATGCAAGTGGCTAGCAGATTAGCATCACTCACCAGGCAAAAGACAATTTGAAAATAAAATGTCTCAAGGCAGTAGCCAAAATTACATTTTGCTTTCGGGTTGACTGTGTAGTTAGAGAATTGATCACCATGCCTTTGTAGTCTCTGTATGATTTCACATGGAAGCTGTGTGGTGTTAGTTTTTGATGATGTGTTTAGGGTCCCTCCAAACATTATGTATCAGATCATGCCAACGCTTAGTACACGCCACACAGTGATATTCAGTCTATAGTCAAATGTTTAATTTACTCGTCATGCTAGTTTTTAAAGAGGTCATCTAATCTTGATCAGAAATCTGTGTAATGTGTGCAGTGTGGGTGAAACTGTCCTGGACATATCTTTGTAATTCCTGTACATTTAATATGTATTTACAGATGTGATACGGCATCATTTGTGAGTGGTTTTATCTGGACATATAAAGTGTGTTTGGACATTGTATCATTATATTAATTAAAAGATGAATTAGTGTCCATCACACTGTTCAAGGTTTGAAGGTTCAACATGTTATTGATTTGTTTTTTTGGCTGTGAGTTTTGTTTATTTTGTAAACAATATAATGGGGCCAATGACATAAAACCTGCTTCATGAAGGTGTTTTATGAGATGACTGGCAAACATTACTACAACATGTTGTATTCATTTGGAACCAGGGGACACTAATGTCACTTTCAGTTGTTTTCTGGGATTATTTTTTAGCTATTAGTTCTTCATGTAAGGAAATAATGAAATAAAATATTCAGTCTAAACTGAGCAATTTAAATATCTGTTGGGTTTAAGGTATATGTCACACAGATATATTTGTACAGTTTGCAAAGCGTGTTGCAGTACAGCTGGTGTTGGTGTTTATATCTGAAGGATGCCCATTACTGTCATATATTAGGAACATTGGGATGGTATAACTTTAAAGCCCTCAGAGTCACTGATTGACTTTCTGTCAGAACATGTCAATGATTTGGTGTTTGTGCTCTTCAGTGATCTGCTTCCAAAGCACGCTTCATCCCGTGGTTTCTGTCAATAAACTCCAGTGAAAAGACATTACCTTAATGTCACCTTTACTTGTATTTGATGCTCAATTGTATTGTGTAATACTGAAAAGTGTATACATCTTTGTGCATGAGTGTTTTCCATTTGACTTCTGATATAACATGAAGGATTCAGTATTTCCAAATCAGTATATATGTATATTTTTTTTTTGTGAACATTTACAAAAAATGTAGTTGCATGCAAAATGAAAAGAGACAGGCAACAATTCATTAGTCTTTAGACAGGTTTCAAATATTTGCATAATGCTGTACAAAATATATTGTCAAGGTACCATAATATCTCAGGAGTACAAGAGTGTATAATTAAAGAGGGGAGAGTTTATAGTTATATGCTACTTCATAAATGAGTAGATGAACAGGAGCATCATCTGCATGTTGAAAGAAGAAGCAGGAAATATCCATATGGTTATATTCTGCAACATTCTGCACCACTGGTGCTTTCTTTCTTTCTTTTTAGCATTTTTAGCAAAAATAAAGAATAATCACAAACTATAATACAGACAAATGTAACCTTGTAATCATTTTGGGAATACAAATGAATATTGTGTTACAGACAAACCAAGTGAAGATGAGAAGGCATTTTTCATCAAAGATATCAGTTTTAAGTATTTCAGTTTCCATTATTTTAATAGCATTTTTACAAAGACATTTTTTTAAAGGTTTATATTACGTGGATCCTTCACATTGTAAAAACAATGTGCAGTGTTGAAAGTAATTAAGAACATTTACCTACTGTACTTTTACTTGTGTCCAGTACATTTGACAGCTAATATCTGTTTACTTTTACTCAAGTAGGATTTGAAATGCTTACTTGTAACAAAGTGTTCCTACATTCATTGTTGTATTAGTACTTTTAGAAATTGTGTACCTTTGTTTAACTGCTTTCTTTCTCAGACCAGTAAACAGTACACACAGCGCTGTTGACGCAAAAACGTAACCAGGACGTTGGAGTGACGTCAGCACGTACTGTTGTTGTACTTCCTGCTTCACTTCTCTGCTGCGTAACTTAGCATGTGCAGCCCTGACTTCTGCTGTTTTATTTAAAACTCTAGTTTCACATTCTAATATTAACATCTTCGGCGGCAGGATGAGCACGTTATGGATGGGGAACGTGAGTACTTTACAACTTTATACTACGGTTAATAATTTAATGTGACCACCGTGTTAGCTAAGTTACGTACGCTGTATGGATGTGATACAACAAAACTCCTTCAAGAAAACCAGCAGATAATATCGCTTGTTTGTGGATGAACCCCTTGTATGAGGAGCTGGGCTAACGTTAGGGTTTAGTGTTGGTTATCCGCTCACACTAACTTAATGCAACACGTAGCTCTCAGCAGAAAGGCCCACCGGTACTAATGTCATGTTAATGGAGTCTGCTATCAGCTACATTGGTGGGTAATTTGTTATTATGTTTCAAAAATAAGCTTTACCAAAGTGTCCATTTAGGCCAGATTAGACCAGGTTTACATTAATTTGTATATTTGTCAAACCTGGACTAGGTTACCAGAGACACTGTTTTAAACCCTCAATCTGATATTGTGTGGATGTAGAAAAATCTATGAAAATGTATTTCTTTTATGAAGCAAATATTTCAGAATAAAAGCTTTGTATTATCAAATGAAGGGAATTTCTCTGCGGACAATTTAAGAACGATTTTTATTTTTAACAGGAAGTTATTGTTACTTTTTTAATGTCTGACATATTCTACAGATATAGACAGTTAAACTGTAACAATGTTGCCGCTTTGATGTCAGTATTACAATTGCAATTATTATGACCAATTTTACAGTCATAATGGAGCAAATTATAGCAATTCTCATTATCAGGAAAACTAAAGTAAATAATTATGGTTTGTTTAAAACAATAATGCATAGAATCTGTTCCTGCTTTCCAGTCCGTAGAATAAATGTATGATTTCATATCCCTGCAGCTCCACAATACTTTTTTTTTAACACATTTATTTCAACAAATAACCATGGCCACGACATGTTTCACCAGTTTAAGTGACCTTAATGGATCTCCTAACTTCTTTAATGTTTCCCTGCGGCTGTGTAGCTGGAGACCTACATGGATGAGAAGTTCATCACCAGATCTTTCTCCACCATGGGGGAGCAGGTGGTGAACGTGCGCATCATACGCAACAAGATGACTGGGTAAGAACTACATCTGTAGCAGTTGTCAGTTTTGGACGCGTTCTACTCTGACGTTAAACAGTGTGTCTTCACCCAGGGGGGCTCTGGGGTACTGCTTTGTGGAGATGACGGATGAGGCCACGGCTGAGAGGTGTCTCCGCAAAATCAACGGGAAAGCCTTACCGGGAGCCAATCCGGTATGTAGAGTGATCACACAGTAGCGATGCTTAGACTCCTGAGAAATGGCATTGTAGTCTTTAATATTTCTCTCTCACAGCCCACAAGATTCAAGCTAAACCGAGCCACCTTTGGGAAACAGGAGAGTGGGTGAGTTATAAAGCAGGAAATCAAAGATTTTTTTTTTTTTATAAATGATTCCTTCTCTCGTTGACAAAAACCTGACTCTGTTTTCCCTCGTGTTGCAGTCAGATGTATTCTCTGTTTGTTGGAGATCTGACTCCCGAAGTGGATGATGGGATGCTCTATGAGTACTTTTACAACCGCTACCCTTCCTGTCGGGGAGGAAAAGTGGTGCTGGATAGCATGGGCAACTCCAAGTGAGTATTAACATGTCCCCATGCTATATGGAGAAGATGTGTGTTTGTCCCAGGCTTGAAACTTCTTCCAATGGAGTAAACTAGTTCTATAAAAAAGTCTAACATTTCATACACTCAAGATTCCTTCTACAAGCTAATGATAACTTGATCCGTCCTTCCAATTAAGGTAACGTGCATCTTGGGCTGTCATTATTTAAAGTGGACCTATCATGCTATATTTGAATAATATATTGTAGGGCCATACCTATATAAAACATGTCTGTGAAGTTTTTTTTCAAAATACCAAACAGATCATGCATTTTAGCCATACCTCATTTCGCTCTATTTGCTGTATTCCAGCCCTGTTTTTGCAAAGGCTGATTCTGTTCAAAGTCTTCTTTGCTGCTTTTGTGGCAGACTACAGCGCCACTTACAGGCCTGGCATATGTACTACAGCGTCTCCAGCGCTTTCGAGCGGTCTCTCATTCCCCTGATAGGTGGAGAGTTGCCCATATAGACGGAGCACCCCTTTTCTGACGTCAGAAAAATTCAAATCTGTATCTGCTCCGTGGCAGGCCCGTTTTTAGAGATTTGGGTATGGAGGAAAAGAGAGAGGGTTGTGTTTTCTGACACTTGGTGAGTTCCCTGACACACCGGGGACACATATTCATGTATAAAAGACGTACAGAAGTGCATTTTGCATGATAGGTCCCCTTTTTAAGGCTAGGACTAATAGTTTCATCTTGAGTTATTTGTGGAGCTGCTGAGAGCAACCGAGGAATAGAGAAAACGTATAAAGGCCCAACACACCAATCTGACAAAAGAACACGTCCCGACGGACCCGACTGTTGTGTCGCCTCACGTCTCCTGCGTCTTGGCCAACAGTCGCACTGGAACACACCGCAAAGACTTCTGCCGACGGCCAAGTAGCACGTATGAACTGCGCATGTGTGAGTGGCAATAACTCTCCTTACCAGCAGGCGGTGGTAGTGTGTATTCGTCATTCAAAAGAGGCAACAACCGGAAGACAGGGTGTTTCTCAATGTCGAGAACGCTTCCTTTGTAGGACATGTCTTCCGAGTCACTTCCTTCAGAAGCGAGGCAAGAATCCTTCCTAACCTCAGCAAACGAAGAATGGTGCAACAGGCTAACAGGTGTGCGTCATATGCGAGGCCCCGCCTTAAATGGAGCGCGATTTACGCAAAAGATTTTGGAAATTGGTCCGTGCGCAAAGCATTGTGTGGATTTTAAGACCGCAGAGGATACACATGTGCAGCCTCGAAATTTCCCGCTATGAAGGACGCCGGGCTCGGTTGAATTCCAAGGAGCCTGGACATTGGAACAGTCCTTCGGCGGGACTCGATGACGTAGCATCCTTGAAATAGTGGCTCTGGAGCAGCCTTCCTTGACATTGAGAAACACCCACAGAATGCGTGATACACCGAGAGAAGAAGAACAGACTGCGTGATATAAACAAACAACAAATAGTGTGTGCGTTCCATTTTCACTCTACAGCGAGAAGCTCATGGGGCTTTCCCGAACCTGGGTCGAGAGCTGGAGTTAAATGAAATCTCACATTTGCCTTCTTAATAGTTTGTTTGGGTCCCTCACTTCCGTTTCGCTTCTCATGCACTGATTCGCTAAGCTGAACAGCCAATCAGAGTGATTTCTTTAGCCGACAACCTTTTACCGACAGCCTGTTGAATCGGCGGCGGAAGGTGTCGGCACGACCGAAAAGACACGACGGGGCGGGTAGTAGGACAACAGGACGCTCATCGGCGGCCAGACATCTTCTGACGGCCGAAATCGGCTTGGTGTGTAAGGACCTTAAGAGGGGATCTTAACAATTGTAAGGTTAACTATTGGTGATTTCACAAAATATTGATACATGAAATATGCGAATAATGGAAAAGTCTGATAAAGTCAGAAAAATACATGAATTTACTCTAATGCAGCCTTTAAAACCATTGAACAACACGACTACTGCTGCCAGCCCTTACTTCTACATTGGGTTTGAAATGTATAATCATCTCATTATAAATGTTGTTAATATTACATTTGGACAGAAAAGGGTAAAGAAGCATACCTCATTTGTATATACTAATGATAATAATAGTGCACATTTAAAAGCCTTTAACTGTAATTCATGAAGTCAAGCAACTCAGGTCATCTGCACTGTCCTCGAAATATTTCCAAAATAAAAGCCTGGTGTAAACAAATGATTGGAATCTGTCAACAGAAAACAGCAGGAGGACTTTTGTCTTCAAACAGAAAGTTTGTACTTTTTCATGTCAGACCTTTTTTAAAGATATTTAAACTGGAGCAATGTTGCTTCTTCGATGTCAATATACTGTCAAAAGATAATTTCCCCTGTCTAACTGTGCCTGTGTGCGCAGGGGCTGTGGCTTCGTGCAGTTCCCAGACGAGCGGCTGCAGAAGCGGGCGCTGGACGAGTGTCAGGGCGCGGTGGGCCTGGGCTCCAAGCCTCTGAGACTCAGCCTGGCTGCTAACAAGTGAGTCCTCGCAGCTTTAGATCTAATTATGCCATGTCACATAACAGGTGAAGTATAACAGTGTGTCCCTCCCTCTTGAGTTTAAGGAACCGGCAGCAGCAGCAGCAGTCAGAGCCACGCTCAGGCTACAGCACAGCGTACAGGAACGGCTACGACCAGTACAGCCAGTACCAGCAGCAGGCCTACCCCGGGTACTACCCCTCCTGGGGGTACGACCCCAACGCAGCAGCAGGGTATGGCTACAACTACCAGCAGTATGACTACTCGCAGTACACCCCCATCCAGGTGAGCTCTCTCTCTGTTAAACAGCCGTCACATCTCACTGATCACAGACTGACTCGATCTAACATGTGTTCTCTTTTCAGGAGACCGAACCTGTTCCGGACGATGGTATTGAAGGTTGGTGTTAGGGTTTTATTATTGTGACAGTTTGATTTTTGATTGATTTATTATATTTGTTTTAATATTTATTTATCTTTTATTTATTAGTTTATTTAATAGGGACAGTGCACATTAAAAGACATTTCTGTAAATGCCCCAGAATTGGCCATTAGGCTCTTTTTCATCGGTAGTCCCTGGACATATTCCAAAGTCACCCTAAAAACGAATTGCTTTTTTAAAATAAAATAATAAAAAACATGCAACATAGAGGATCACTGTAAATGGTGATAAAAACAATAAAACAATATTACAGAGCATGACGATGGCAGGTTAAAGCAGCACAGAACTACAAAGGACTGTTCAGTGCTTCAGTGTTCAGTAGATTGATCATTGTAAATCTAAAAATCTTTATTGCTTGAATTAGAATATTTCAAGCAGTATTTTTGACGACAGCAAATAAAAATAACACTCACAATACAAGGTCCATAAGTGATTTGGGGGCAGTCATAATAAACAAATCTTTAATTTGATTTTTTTAATGTTTTTTATATGCTTGTGTGAGCCTGTATTGTTTAGTCACTAAATCTGATGTATCCCCCCCCCCCCCACCTCTGTGCTGCAGACCCCAGCCCGGAGCTGGACGTTGTGGAGGCCAACAGGAAGTTCATGGAGCTGAGTGAGGAGCTGTACGACGCCCTGATCGAGTGTCACTGGCAGCCTGCAGACGTCTCCACAGAGGAGGACTACACCCCCCCCACCCTGCAGGAGCCCATCTACTGCTGAACACCCCCTCCTCTCTGGACTGTACACCTGCACAGTTTTCTTTCCAGTGACTGCTGAAATGTGGATGGTTCTTTGTTTTAAGGACATTCAACAACATTTGTGTGTATCCACAGATCACAGTGAATCCAAACTATGTTTAAGTCTTATTTCCAACATTCTCCCACGATGTTAGCACAGGAACAAGTCTGGTGACATAACAGGCAACATCTTGGAAACTAAAAGGACATCACTATAAACCAAATGTAAATATCAGACATGAATGGCCTCCTTGATGTTGCTACACAACAGGTTGACCTCATACAGGTTTGTGTTGAAGCTGTTCTTTTGGGCCATAGGTATAATACATGTTCTCTCTAATGTACCCTTATTAAAGCTCACATTTGTAGAACTCGGTGTTCTTTTAAATTATTCTGAAGTACGCTTTTTTGTTTGTAGAAAAAATGAAATTATGAATTCTGAAACATGCTGGCTGTTCATTACATCCCCACTGGATCCATGTGTCTTTGCATGCCGAGTCATCAGACGCAGAAATGTCCCACTTTAATAATAAAAACACCTCATATCAGTGAACTGCACGAGTTCAGAAGAGTTCTAATAGAACATCTATTTGCAGCTTAAGAAGAGTAAACTGGATCAGACTTCCCACGGCTTTATTACTCACTTTTAGTTTAAAGCTCGTCCATCATGTTTAATAAGGAAATCTGTTATGTTCACAAAATAAGTTAAAACTGTCCCAGTCATTGTTAGTGCAGCCAATCAGAAGCCTCCCTGCTTGTTTCACAGCAACCCGTATGATAGGATGGCTATAGCTGTGTATGCTTCCATTTCCACTCTAGGTTTGCAAACAACTGTGTCCATCCAAATGGAACAAAGATGTCTCCTGTACATGCAGTCAATTATGAGCTACCAGATCAATATATCAAGAGGATGTTTCTGAGATGGCTAGTTATACATATGAGTGGTCACAATGCTTCTAATTTTTCAAGGATTACCATTTCTAACTTTTTCTCCATCGGCTGAGCTACACTTTGTGTCAGGGATGCAGTGGCCTATGACAGAAGGATAGGTTGTGCACACTGAGCCCTTAAGACGTCAGTACTATGCCTTAAACAAAAATACATGTGGAACTGTCTAAAACTGCGTTCAGCCTGACTGCAGCCCTCTCATCCACTTGAGAGCGGTCTGAAAGAGTTGTGTTACTTCAATTGGGTTTAACAGTGGATTAAAGTACATGGCAACTGGTCCCTGCTATCTGCATCACTGATGTGCAGGGTTGGGAGGGTCACTTATATCCACAAATCAATTTTTATTTTAATGTATCCAATGGTGTTATTAAATGTCAGATGTAGAAAACAATAGATTCAAACAAAGATGTATGTAACTTTAATGGTAAATGCCTGACACTGTAATAACACCTGCCTCTCACTAGGTGGAGACACACAGCCATGACTGTCCCTTTGGACTTACTGTAGTTGTATCCATGGACAACAAGATACTATAGCTGACCTATGAGATTACACACAGTTAGTGAACATGTTGAAATGCTCAAAAGTTTAAGTTCTTCACACTGAGAGTATAGCTGTTTATTAGGTTTAGTTGAATACAATTAACCCAATATAGTTATATGAAATCATGAATAAAGGGTTTACTGTCTGTGTGGACAGGACTAGAGTCAGGTGCATGAGTCACCAATATGCTGAAGGCACTTCATATGTTTTAGTTGTGTGAATGTGTTTATTTTTAGCAACTTGGAGAGATCTTACGAAATATGAATTTTTGAAATGCTTATTCCAGAGTATTGTATTAGCAATAAAGAAGAGAGAAACTTGACAAACATTCAAAAATATGGAGAAGAAAACCGTCGACGGTCATACATTTTCTTTTGATCAGGCCTGTTCCTATCTAGAATCCCTGGGAACATTCACATTACTTAAAAAAGTTCTTAAGGCCCCCTCAACTGGGACACCTTCGTTTAACCTTAGCCACAGATGTCTCTGACACAAGCAGGTCTAATGATGAACTGAGTCTTCAGGATTCCACTCAGTTTGGTCAGGTAGTGATGCAGCTCTTCCCTGCTCCACCCTCTGGCCCTCAGGTGGTGATGCAGCTCTTCCCTGCTCCACCCTCTGGCCCTCAGGTAGTGTTGCAGCTCTTCCCTGCTCCACCCTCTGGCCCTCAGGTGGTGATGCAGCTCTTCCCTGCTCCACCCTCTGGCCCTCAGGTAGTGTTGCAGCTCTTCCCTGCTCCACCCTCTGGTCCTCAGGTGGTGATGCAGCTCTTCCCTGCTCCACCCTCTGGTCCTCAGGTGGTGATGCAGCTCTTCCCTGCTCCACCCTCTGGCCCTCAGGTAGTGTTGCAGCTCTTCCCTGCTCCACCCTCTGGCCCTCAGGTGGTGATGCAGCTCTTCCCTGCTCCACCCTCTGGCCCTCAGGTAGTGTTGCAGCTCTTCCCTGCTCCACCCTCTGGCCCTCAGGTGGTGATGCAGCTCTTCCCTGCTCCACCCTCTGGCCCTCAGGTAGTGTTGCAGCTCTTCCCTGCTCCACCCTCTGTCCCTCAGGTGGAGATGCAGCTATTCCCTGCTCCACCCTCTGGCCCTCAGGTGGAGATGCAGCTCTTCCCTGCTCCACCCTCTGGCCCTCAAGTGGTGATGCAGCTCTTCCCTGCTCCACTCTCTGGTGGTGATGCAGCTCTTCCCTGCTCCACCCTCTGGCCCTCAGGTGGCGATGCAGCCCTTCCCTGCTCCACTCTCTGGTGGTGATGCAGCTCTTCCCTGCTCCACCCTCTGGCCCTCAGGTGGTGATGCAGCTCTTCCCTGCTCCACCCTCTGGCCCGCAGGTGGTGATGCACCCTAGCTGGACTACGGTGATACCATTTATAGATGTGCCTGTCCCACTGTTTTGGCCAAACTTGACCCACTCTACCATGCTGCACTGCGTTATATATCAAATGCACCCTATAGGACTCATCATTGCAAACTGTATAGCCTAACTGGATGGTCCTCACTTACTATGCGTAGGATGCAGCATTGGTTTTTATTAAAGTATAAAGCCATTTTAGGTAAGCTTCCACTGTACATATGTGCCAGATTTGCTCCAGTTTGTGACTCTTACAACCTCAGATCCAGTGCCTGGATACGGTTCCAGGTTCCTCCTGTGCGGACTGAGGCTGGGAAAAGGAGTCTTTTTTATTATGGTCCTTGGTCTTGGAATGACCTTCAATCAAGCCTCAAACTGATGGCACTTGTCTCAATAGCATGTTTTAAATTGAAGTTGTCTGAAGTCCTTACCACCAGCTGCTCTTGCAGTAATAAGTAGTGTACCTTTCTTACTGTCCTAATGTGCACAATGTAGTGACTGTTTTTTCGTCTTTTGTTTTCTTAGTTATGTTCTCTGTATTTTATATGTTTGTGTTATGTTTTATGTGTAACGTTGCTGCCTTCTTGACCAGGTCAGCATTGCAAATGAGATTTTGTCTCAATGCTTTTATTTGGTTAAATAAAGGTTAAATAAAAAATAAATAAAAAAGCCCTCAGGTCCACAGGTGGTGTTGCAGCTCTTCCCTGCTCCACCTTTGGGCTCCATGATATTTACTCCAGTATGCTCACAGGTTCCTGTCCTGGTCGCTGCTCCACAGGCTCTGAATGCCAGCCTCTCTCTGCTTTTCCTGCTCCTAGTCCTGCTCCTGCTCCATACAGCCAAACACTGACCCACAAAGTACTGCCCAACACGTGTGGAGGTGTGGGAGGTTTGGGACAGCGGACACTGGACACAGCCAGTACAGGGAGTAGTGAACTACATTGTGCCAAAGGAGCAGTGGTTGGAAGACATAACTAAATGTATATCCCCCCCACCAGAGGCATGGACACTGGACACTTATTTATGTATATAGTTCGGTGTATAGTTTGATATTTATTTATATATATGATATGTATATATTTTATTAAGTTTATGATAATGTTTATTTTATGTTAAAACTCATTTAGAGTGTTATTTTTGTTATACTGCACCTTACTTACTTTGAAGGGTTGTTTTACATTTTATTAAGTTGAACTACTTTAAAATAAAGGTTTGGTTCTATCAAGTTCGTGACTGTCCAATAATTGAGTGGAGTGCTATGTTTAGAATTTCTATAGGTTTTCTCTTTGTTTGTTAAAAGAAATACATTATAACACCAATACCTTCTTAGTTCATATTCAATGTAATGGTTACATTTAAGTATTTATCCACAGCACACAAACCATGAGCTTCAATACAGGACCATATTGGGTACTTCAAAACTATCCCTGATAAAGATATAATAATAATTGTATGTAATAAACTTGAACTCTCTGAAGAACCAGCACCTTACCGTGGTAGAGAGGTTTGTGTGCCCTGATGAACCTGGGGGCTGTGTTGTCTGGAACCTTGTGTTCCTGGTAGGGTCTCCTATGGCAAATTGGTCTCAGGCAAAGGGCCAGACTAAGATTGGTTCAAAAGACCTCATGAAAAAAACAACAAGAAGTGAGGATACCCGGCCCGGAGGAAGCCCGGGGTCCCTTTCTGGAGCCAGGCCCAGAAGGAGGACTCGTCGGCGAGCGTCTGGTGGCCGGGCTTGCCACGGAGCCCGGCCGGGCTCAGCCCGAAAAGGCAACGTGGGCAACACCTCCGCTTCTCCGTCCCGCGGGCCCACCACCTACGGGAAACAGCGATGGGTCGGGTGCGCTGCCAGAAGGGTGGCAGTGAAAGCGGAGGGTCTCGACGGACCAGACCCGGGCGACAGAAGCTGGCTTTGGGGACGTGGAACGTCACCTCTCTGGGGGGGAAGGAGCCGGAGCTTGTGCGGGAGGTGGAGCGTTACCAGTTGGATCTGGTTGGGCTCACCTCTACGCACAGCGTCGGCTCTGGAACCTTACTTCTGGATAGGGGTTGGACTCTATTCTTCTCCGGAGTTGCTCAAGGTGTGAGGCGCCGGGCGGGTGTGGGGATACTCACAAGTCCCCGGTTGGGTGCTTCGTTGTTGAAGTCAACCCCAGTGGACGAGAGGGTCGCCTCCCTACGCCTGCGGGTTATGGGGGGGAAAACTCTGACTGTTGTGTGTGCTTATGCACCCAACAGCAGTTCAGAGTATACGGCCTTCTTGGAGACCCTGGAAAGAGTCCTGTATGGGGCTCCTGAAGGGGACTCTTTAGTCTTGCTGGGAGACTTCAACGCACATGTGGGCAATGATGGAGACACTTGGAGGGGCGTGATTGGGAGGACCGGCCCCCCTGATCTGAACCGGAGTGGTGGTTTGTTACTGGACTTCTGTGCTAGTCATGGATTGGCCATAACAAACACCATGTTCGAACATAAGGATGCTCATAAGTGTACGTGGTACCAGAGCACCCTAGGCAGAAGGTCCATGATCAATTTCGTTATCGTATCATCGGACCTGAGGCCGTATGTTTTGGACACTCGGGTAAAGAGAGGGGCGGAGTTGTCAACTGATCACCATCTGGTGGTGAGTTGGGTCGAGTGGCGGGGGAAGCCTCTGGATAGACCTGGTAAGCCCAAACGTGTAGTTCGGGTGAACTGGGAACGTCTGGAGGAGGCCCAAGTTCAGGAGGCCTTCAACTCACACCTCCGGTGGAGCTTTTCAGGCATTCCTGTGGAGATTGGGGACATTGAACCAGAGTGGTCGGTGTTCAAAGCCTCTATTGCCGAAGCCGCGGCGGGGAGCTGTGGTCTCAAGGTCCTAGGTGCCTCAAGGGGCGGTAACCCTCGAACCTCCTGGTGGACACCGGTGGTCAGGGAAGCCGTCCGACTGAAGAAGGAGGCCTTCAGGGATTTGTTATCCCGGGGGACTCCCGAGGCAGTTGCAAGGTACCGACAGGCCCGAAGGGCAGCAGCCTCATCCGTGGCCGAGGCAAAGCAGCGGGTGTGGGAGAAGTTCGGAGAGGACATGGAGAAGGACTTTCGGGCGACACCAAAGTTGTTCTGGAAAACTCTCCGACACCTCAGGAGGGGGAAGCAGGGGACCATCCAAGCTGTGTACAGTAAGGATGGGACGTTGTTGACCTCAACTGATGGAGTGTTGGGGCGTTGGAAGGAACACTTTGAGGAACTCCTGAACCCGACAACTCCGCCCTCTATGTTAGAGGCAGAGCTGGAGTATGACGGGGGATCGGCGCCAATCTCCCGGGGGGAGGTCACTGAGGTTGTTAAACAACTCCACAGTGGCAAAGCCCCGGGGGTGGATGAGATCCGCCCAGAAATGCTGAAGGCTCTGGGTGTTGAGGGACTGTCATGGTTGACACGTCTCATCAACATTGCGTGGAAGTCGGAAACAGTACCGAAGGAGTGGCAGACCGGGGTGGTGGTTCCCATTTTTAAAAAGGGGGATCAGAGGGTGTGTGCCAATTACAGAGGCATCACACTACTCAGCCTCCCCGGGAAAGTTTACTCTAAGGTACTCGAAAGGAGGGTCAGGCCGATTGTCGAACCTCAGATTGAGGAGGAACAATGCGGATTCCGTCCTGGTCGTGGAACGACGGATCAGCTTTTTACTCTCGCAAGGATCCTGGAGGGGGCCTGGGAGTACGCTTATCCGGTCTACATGTGTTTTGTGGACTTGGAGAAGGCGTATGACCGGGTTCCCAGGGAGTTACTGTGGGAGGTGCTGCGGGAGTATGGGGTGAGGGGGTCTCTACTCAGGGCCATCCAATCTCTGTACTCCCAAAGCGAGAGCTGTGTCCGGGTCCTCGGCAGTAAGTCGGACCCATTTCCGGTGAGGGTTGGCCTCCGCCAGGGCTGCGCTTTGTCACCAATCCTGTTTGTAATATACATGGATCGGATTTCGAGGCGTAGTCATGGGGGAGGGGGTCTGCAGTTCGGTGGACTAAGGATTGCACCACTGCTTTTTGCAGATGATGTGGTTCTGATGGCTTCATCGGTCTGCGACCTTCAGCACTCACTGGATCGGTTCGCAACCGAGTGTGAAGCGGCTGGGATGAGGATCAGCACCTCCAAATCTGAGGCCATGGTTCTCAGCAGGAAACCGATGGACTGTCCACTCCAAGTAGGGAATGAGTCCTTACCCCAAGTGAAGGAGTTCAAGTATCTCGGGGTCTTGTTCTCGAGTGAGGGAACAATGGAGCGTGAGATGGGCCGGAGAATCGGAGCAGCAGGAGCGGTACTGCAGTCGCTTTACCGCACCGTTGTGACGAAAAGGGAGCTGAGCCAGAAGGCAAAGCTCTCTGTCTACCGGGCCATTTTCGTTCCTACCCTCACCTATGGTCATGAAGGATGGGTCATGACCGAAAGAACGAGATCGCGGATACAAGTGGCCGAGATGGGTTTTCTCCGCAGGGTGGCTGGTGTCTCCCTTAGGGATAAGGTGAGATGTTCGGTCATCAGGGAGGGACTCGGAGTTGAGCCGCTCCTCCTTCGCGTCGAAAGGAGCCAGTTGAGGTGGTTCGGGCACCTAGTTAGGATGCCACCTGGGCGCCTCCCTAGGGAGGTGTTCCAGGCACGTCCAGCTGGGAAGAGACCAAGGGGTAGACCTAGGACCAGGTGGAGGGATTATATCTCTTCACTGGCCTGGGAGCGCCTTGGGATCCCCCAGTCAGAGCTGGTTGATGTCGCCAGGGAAAAGGAAGTTTGGGGCTCTCTGCTGGAACTGCTACCCCCGCGACCCGACCACGGATAAGCGGAAGAAGATGGATGGATGGATGGAAACTTGAAAGAAGTAGATACTTTTTTACTTAATATTTATTAGAAATATATAATATTTAATAGAAATGTGTTAATAGTTAACTGCATAACACAAGTGTTATTAGTCAACAAACGCATACTTTGTTGGTCTTTATTAAAGTACTTGTATATAAATACTTTTACATGCTACAGAAGGGAAACAGGGAGCAACTATGTGGCTTGTATCTTGGATTATATGTTTAAGTCATGGATGTTTAAAGTTCATATTTGTCTAATATTAGTTTACTTTTCATTAATGAAGTATGACGCTGCGCTGTCAGTACACTTGTCCCTGTTTGTGATTGGTCAAATGTTGCTAACCCCGCCCCTTTCACGTGAACGCGCTCTCAGCTGGAGAGATAAACCCTGGCTTGATTTACCGAGTTGATAACCAGCGTCGTAGGACCGCTTAGCGAGATCTCGTTTGTTAGGGTTAGTTAAGATAACTCAAACATATCCAGGGTCTGTTGAACTGGCTTCGTAGTACAGGGCACAGGTGGCTGCATAGCAGCGCTAATGTCAAAGACACAAACATTATACATTATATTTTTATTTTACCAGGATGCAGTGACACAAATATTTGGGAAGGCTTAGCCTTCACTAGCCTACAGTACCCGCCGCCCCTGGTGTCATTCCCTTTGTGTCTGTTGGGGCAGACCACGCATGCGAACATCTGAACAAGCTGATGAAGATTCGCTCTGGGATTATTGGCATCTCTAACAATGCCAATGCCAGACAGAGTTTTTTCATGGTCACACCAGAACTTTCACGTCTGTCGAAAGAGTTCAAGAGTCAATTTGACATGGAAGCTGACAGAACCACAGAGCACCATGAGCTTGGGCCAAGTGTAGTCAAGAGGGCACATGGTACAATCGACAAGATCAAGGCAGCCATACTCAGTCATGGAAACCCCTTTACCACTGAAGGTGACAAGCTGTACAATGTAATCACACTTGCCTACATCCCAGATGAGTATGTACCACAGATCTGGAATGCTGATGTCACTGGCCAGAAGTTGTATGAAGACTACGTGTCAGAGCGGATCAATGGAGATGTCAGCCTCTGGGCCCCTGTGAAAAAAGTGAACAATAAGATGTTCCTGTCTGGGAACAAGAAGATTACAGTGAAACTCAGAGACAATACTGTGGATCTGAAGGAGACCAAGGACCTGTTTGCAAGGCTGATGGTACTTGCCAGGTCAAACCGAGACATCAAGCAGAAAGAGGCCATAGGAAACTATGAGTTTACTCTAACACCAAGGGCACTGTTTGCTTCTAATGGAACAATCCTGCCATGCCATGTCAAGTCCAAGTTAATCAATCTCCTTGAGAAGCTGACAAGAGAAGATGTGCCCCATGAAGACCATCAGCTGCCTCAAGCTGGAAGTACTACCCACCAAGATGCAATGGATACAGGATTCACAGACACCACATCTACTGATCAGCCAAGTCGAAAGATAGCACTGGTGGACGGCATGGTGCTTGTGCAGAGGCTGAGCAAAAAACCAGCCACTGTAGTGACAGTCAAGGATCTGAGTGGCTGCTTCAATGACAGACTGATGTCACTAACAAGAGATTATGATGAAATCATCCTTGTGTTCGACACATACAGGGCAGATTCTCTGAAGAGTGCAACCAGAGATAAACGAAGACAAGGAAAAGCTATCCAGTACCAAGTCAGAGATGACACCAACATCAAACACATCCCACTGAGCAAGTTCCTCTCTCATGACCAGACGAAGGCCGATCTGACTGACTATCTTGCAGCCAAAATTCAAAAATACAACAGGGGATCCTCCAAGCTGATCATCACGTCAGCTTCTGGGAACACTAGGAGCAACAAAGACCTGCTCTTTGAAGAAAATAACCATGAAGAAGCAGACACGCTGCTGATCCACCAGGCTGTGCTGGCATCACACCGAAACCCAACTGATGCACAGTTGATGTTCTTCTCACCAGATACAGATATTCTAGTGCGAGTCACAGCAAACTATGATCTCTTGCTGAAGAACACATCGATTTCGATGGCCTCTGGTGTTGTGCAGATTGAACCACTGTGGTGAGCTCTAGGTAAAGAAAGAGCAAAGGCATTGCCAGCTTTCCATGCATTCACTGGGGCCGACAACACAGGCAGGTTCTCCCGTATAGGCAAGGCAACCAGGCTTCAGATCTATTTAAAAGCAGATGAAGATATTATCAATGCTCTGCAGATGCTTTTGGATGAAGCAGAAGTGGCGGAAGGAATGCTGTCCACTCTGGCTTCCTTTGTATGTGCAGCCTACTCACCCAAGGGTATCAACATAAAGACAATCCCTGAACTACGATGGCATCTCTTCTGCAAACACAGGGCAGAGAGTGACAAGCTCCCTCCAACACTTGGAGCTCTGAAGCAGCATATCTTGAGGGTCCATGTCCAAACCAGGGTATGGGCACAGGCAGCCATTGCTCTGCAGGATCCGCAGCTGGACCCCCTGCACAATGGGTACTTCAGAGACTCGGATGGCATGAAACCAACAACCACAGAGGTCCTCCCAGCCCCAAAGGCCATCATTGAGATGGTCCAATGCAGATGTAAATCTAACTGTTCTTCTGGAAGATGTTCCTGCAGAGCTAATGACTTAGCCTGTACTGATATGTGTCAGTGCAGTAGCCAGTGCCAGAACGACGATGATTCCCATGCCGTGATGGATGAAAGTGTTGATGATGATAGTGATGATGATGCATATATGTGTATACATTTAGAGGTCTAATGAAGAAGGTTGCTTCTTTTCTGTGGTCACAAAATGTGCATGTCATGATGATACTGAAGTTCACAATTTTAGACTCAGTTTAATCAGTTAATGTCAATTATCTATTAAGTCCTCAATAAAAGTTATGTTAACATGCAATTTAGTGAGTTCTACCTAATTATTGTTGGCACCATTGGATTCCTTGATCCTGAAAATGTGGGTTTAGCAGTTCAAATCAATGTTCTAGCTTATTTAGAAGTCAAGATATTACAAAACCTACATTTTACGGTGGCCATTTTGGAAATTCCAATATGGCCACCATATAAACACCTGGGCAAATGGAAACATGGATTTTCTGAATCCTTATATAATATCCTTTCCAAAAATGTATAGTATTGCAAATCCCCACAAAAATCCCACAAAAGTATATAGTGAACCTGATTATATCCAGGCTTCGAGTAGACCACCTCCTCGAGTGGACTGAGTGTAATCCCGAAGACTCAGTTCATCATTAGACGTGTTTGTGTCAAGACATCTGTGCCCAAATTTAAACGAAGGTGTCCCAATAGAGGGGACCTTATGAACTTTTAAATAATGTGGATATAAATGCCTGTCTCATTAAGGGCAGAAGGAGACTGTGGAGCTCCCTCAGACCACCGTTAGCCTTTGGTGAAGGGTGGATTTCAATGAAGACTTCAGTATCTTTACACAATAGACTTTTTGCCTGAACAGGGACTTGAACCCTGGACCCTCAGATTAAAAGTCTGATGTTCTACCGTCTGAGCTATCCAGGCTTTGAGAAGACCACCTCCTTGAGGAACTGATCAAGTGAGTCCCAAACTGAGTGGAATCCGAATGAAGGACTTCAGTATCTTTACACAATAGACTTTTTGCCTGAACAGGGACTTGAACCCTGGACCCTCAGATTAAAAGTCTGATGCTCTACCGTCTGAGCCTTCCAGGCTTCAAAAAGACCACCTCCTGGAGGAACCGTTCATGTGAGGTCCAACCGGATTGGAATCCCGAAGACCCTGATTTTCATGTAGCATTTGAGATAATGACAGATTATCATTAGACCTGTTTGTGTCAGGAACTGATCAAGTGAGTCCCAAACTGAGTGAAATCCAGAAGACTAAGTTTATCATTATACCTGTTTGTATAAGATATATCTGTGGCTAAATTTAAATGAAGATATCCCAATAAAGAGGGCCCTGAGAACTTTTAAAGTAACATGGAAGTTTGCAGGGATTCTAGTTATAAACAGGGTTGACCAAATGCCTGTCTCATTAAGGGCAGTAGGAGACTGTGGAGCTCCCTCAGACCACCGTTAGCCTTTGGTGAAGGGAGGATTTCAATGAAGACTTCAGTCTCTTTACACAATAGACTTTTCACCTGAACAGTGACTTGAACCCTGGACCCTCAAATTAAAAGTCTGATGCTCTACCGACTGAGCTATCGAGGCTTCGAGAAGACCACCTCCTTGAGTGGACTGAGTGGAATCCCGAAGACTTAGTAGTTAATCATTACACCGGTTTGTGTAAAGACATCTGTGGCTAAATTTAAATGAAGGAGTCCCAATAGAGGGGGCCTTAAAAAATTTAAAATAATTTTGATATAGATGCCTGTCTCATTAAGGGCAGAAGGAGACTGTGGAGCTCCCTCAGACCACCGTTACCCTTTGGTGAAGAGAGGATTTCAATGAAGACTTCAGTCTCTTTACACAATTGACTCTTCACCTGAACAGGGACTTGAACCCTGGACCCTCAGATTAAAAGCCTGATGGTCTTCCGTCTGAGATATCCAGGCTTCAAAAAGACAACCTCCTGGAGGAACCGTTCATGTGAGGTCCAACCGGATTGGAATCCCGAAGACCCTGATTTTCATGTAGCATTTGAGATAATGACAGATTATCATTAGACCTGTTTGTGTCAGGAACTGATCAAGTGAGTCCCAAACTGAGTGGAATCCAGAAGACTAAGTTTATCATTATACCTGTTTGTATAAGAGATATATGTGGCTAAGTTTAAATGAAGATATCCCAATAAAGAGGGCCCTGAGAACTTTTAAATTAACATGGAACTTTGCAGGGATTCTAGTTATAAACAGGCTTGACCAAATGCCTGTCTAATTAAGGGCAGAAGGAGACTGTGGAGCTCTCTCAGACCACCGTTAGCCTTTGGTGAAGGGAGGATTTCAATGAAGACTTCAGTCTCTTTACACAATAGACTTTTTGCCTGAACAGGGACTTGAACCCTTGACCCTCAGATTAAAAGTCTGATGCTCTACCGTGTGAGCTATCCAGGCTTCGAGAAGACCACCTCCTTGAGTGGACTGAGTGGAACCACGAAGACTTAGTAGTTCATCATTACACCTGTTTGTGTAAAGACATGTGGCTACATTTAAATGAAGGTGTCCCAATAGAGGTGGCCTTAAGAACTTTTAAATAAGTTGGATATAAATGCCTGTCTCATTAAGGGGAGAAGGAGACTGTGGAGCTCCCTAAGACCAACGTTAGACTTTGGTGAAGGGAGGATTTCAATGAAGACTTCCGTCTCTTTAGACAATTGACTTTTCGCCTGAACAGGGAGTTGAACCCTGGATCCTCAAATTAAAAGTCTGATGCTCTACCGACTGAGCTATCCAGGCTTCAAAAAGACCAGCTCCTGGAGGAACCGTTCATGTGCGGTCCAACCGGATTGGAATCGCAAAGACCCTGATTTTCATGTAGCATTTGAGATAATGAAAGTTTATCATTATACCTGTTTGTATAACAGATATCTGTGGCTAAGTTTAAATGAAGATATCCCAATAAAGAGGGCCTTAAGAATTTTTAAAGTACCTTCGAAGTTCCCAGGGATTCGAGTTACAAACAGGCATGACCAAATGCCTATCTCATTAAGGGCAGAAGGAGACTGTGGAGCTCCCTCAGACCACCGTTAGCCTTTGGTGCAGTGAGAATTTCAATGAAGATGTCAGTAACATTACTCAGTAGACTTTTTGCCTGAACAGTGTCTTGAACCCTGGACCATCAGATTAAAAGTCTGATGCTCTAACGACTGAGCTATCCAGGCTTTGAGAAGACCACCTCCTTGAGTGGGCTGAGTTGAATCCCTAAGACTCGTGGCTGTGCCTGTTGCTGTGGTCCTGGATCATGAGTCCTGGATGGATATCCTTGTGGATTCATCTAATTATTATAGACACATGCATTTCCAAACATTTGGACTACCTATGTTGCAAATGTATTATCTTTTCAATTTACACACGGCATCTATTGCACGTCTGTCCGTCCTGGGAGAGGGATCAAGCTGGGGAACAATAGTCTTGCAAGGGGGGGGAAGAAGGAAGAAGAAGGGGGAAGAAGGGGGAAGAAGAAAAAGGAAGAAAAAAAGAGAAAAAGGAGAAAAGAGGAGAAAAAAACGATTCTCCTGCTCCCAATTTCCCTTCTGTAACATTTAAAAGTGTTTATATACAGTAGTATTTCAAAAAAAGTATGTATTTGTTTATTTCTTGAGGCGGAAAACACATCCACAAGATTGCAGGATTGAATCCCAACTCCGTCAGTATTGAAGTGTATACATGAGAGGAATAAAAGTGCTTGTGTTGCATATGTTAACATTAATTAATTAGAGATATTGACTGATAAGACTTGTGTTATACAGTTAACTATTAATACATTTCTATTAAATATTAAGTACAACTTATTTACTTCTTTCAAGTTTATTAAATACTTTTTTTAAATCAGGGATAGTTTTTAAGTCACCGATATGGATTTTTATTGAAGCTCATTGTTTGTGTGCTGTGGATAAATAATAAAAAATATAACCATTACATTCATATCAACTAAGGTATAGGTTTTATAATTATTTTGTTTTTGGCTTTCGAACTGCTGCTCGAACAGGTGAACGAAAAAGTATAGAAATTGTAAACATAGTACTCCACTACAATTATTGGACAGACACTAGGCATACTTGAAAAAGCCAAACCTTTATTTTATGTTAGTTAAACATAATAACATTTAAAACAGTAGTAAAACGGTATAACAAAATAATGATAATAACACTCTTAAATAGAAGATAAAATTACTATATACAATTTATACATAAGATATATACACACATAACTATAAAACTGTAAACCAAACTATATACATAATTAAGTGTCAATGCCTATGGGGGCGGAAACACTTCTCACTTTTTGTTCCTCATGTCCTTCAGCCACTGCTCCTTTGGCAAAGCCTCAACCAAGGGGCAGTAAACAACCCCCTTGTACTGGCTGTGTCCAGTTTCCGCTGTGCGAAACTTCCCACACTTTTTGCACGTGTTGTGCACAACCTTGCGGGTCAGCTTTCGGGTGGTTGGAGCAGGAGCAGGAAGAACAGAGGAGAGGCTGGCATTCGGAGCCTGTGGAGCAGCGACCTGGACCGGCACCTGTGAGGTCACTGGATTAAAAATCCAGGAGCAATGGCCCAAAGTTGGAGCAGGGAAGAGCTGTCGCTGCCGCACCATCTGAGGGCCAGAGGGAAGCTGGGGTGGAGCAGGGAATAGCTGCCGCACCACCATCTGAGGACCAGAGGGTGGAGCAGGGAATAGCTGCAGCTGGGGACGCAGCTTTAAAGTTGCCGGTGTTGCTGTTGTGGGCGAGGCCTTCCTCTTTACCTTTGCCTGGCCAACGGTGCTACTTGGGAGGATGTAATGGTGAGCAACACCTGGCTGGGGGGCTGCTGATTGGGGGCGAACATTGGCAGGGGGAAGAGGGTCAGATGCCACAGACAGGCGGCTAGGCAAGACCAGCCCCTGCAACACCACTGCATTGTCTTCCCTTTTAACCCTCTTATTGTGCCACTGCACCAGGGTGGTGTGGCTTCACGTCCACCAGCTGCAGGGTGGTCTGCTGCATAACTGTCCCATTGGACAGAATACGGCGCCTGATTTTCCTGTAGTCCTCCAGGATGAGATCCCATCTTGACACTGTGCCAGTCCCCCTCTTCCTGGGACTACGGTGGATAACACAGAGCCTGACAAAGATTGCCTCAATCAGGCGGCAGCAATCTGGCCACTGTGCAAGTGGGGCAGTGGTGGTGAGAGCATGCCTCTTCAAACTCTCCACCCCTGGAGTGAACTCCTGCTTCTTTTTAGGAGACCTGAACCGCCCTGTGTCCAGCCTGCTCTGATGTCTGGCAGCAAAAACCACCCTTTGCTTGTCATAGTCCAGCAGGTTCTGCCACAGAGCAACAATGTTGCTAACCTGAGAGAGGGAGAAACACAGCACACAAGAATATCTCAAATTGTGAACTTGTATATGCACAGAGGAAAAGCAGCTTGAGTGTTCATGATCCTGACCTGCTGGTTTGTTAGGACCATAGTCAGCTGGTTCCTCAGCTCCACCAGACACTCTGCCAAGCTGTCCACTCGGTCCATGCCTGCCATGCCAGAGTCATCCACAGCCTGCAAAAATATAGAAAAGAGAAAAATAATGTGAGGACAGTGAAAAAGGACAACCACAGCTAAAACACATAATTGCATATTGATTTATATACCCCAGACTCATCAGGAGGCGCTGAATCAAGTGCTGAAGAGACACCTGGCTGAGGCATGGAGGCTGGAGGCTGGGAGTAGGCAGAAGGTCGAGAGGAGGCAGCGGACAGGGAGGGCAGAGAGGGAGCAACAGTTAGAGAGGAGGCACAAGGGTGCAAGGAGTCAGCAGCATGGGCGGATGCAACAGCCAGGGAGGAGGAAGCAGCCAGGGAGGAGGAAGCTACTAGGGAGGAGGCCGCAGGCTGGGAGGAGGAGAGTGTTGCAGAGGGACAAGGCAAGGAGGAGATGGAGTTCCCTGGGTCATCAAGGAGGAGGATTGGGACTGTGGGCTCCTCAAAGCCCTCATCTTCCTCTTCTTCCTCACCTTCATCCACATCCTCCAACATGTTCTCAGTCTCCTCGGAATCAGGGATGATTCGAAGAGGCCGTCCAGTCTGACTGAGTAAGTAGTCAACACCAAGCAGCTCTCCTGTTAAAAATCATCATATGGCAATGATAGTTGTTTAACTTAGTAAATTCACAGAGACCTTAAACCCAAAGTGTAATGAAGCCAGATATCAATGATACATACCAGTGTATTTGGCAGGCGGCCTGAAGGTCGGCACAAATGCTCGGCCAAACACCTTGAGGCTGTTGGTGTTGACACAGTGGGCCACATCTCCAGCATATGTCAGCAGTGATGCCTGCTTGCTGGTCACCGCAGCAGCCCCTCTATCCTGGTTCCACCTGTTCAGGCCTTCCAGGAGGTACAATTGGAAATTCAGTGCATTTGCACTGGTTCCTGGAAATACAAATATTTTTGCCATTGAAAAATGTTTTCCTTTTCAAACTGAATACTTATGTCATAAAGAAAAACATACACACAATTGAACCAACCTGGAATAAACCTGTTCAGGTGGAGATGGAATGACTCCAGCGAATTAGACCCTCTTGCACAGCGGTACCTTGTTAGCAGGATGCCACTCTTTGTGGTGGTTCCTGTCACGGTGTACAGCTGCACACCTGGCACATCCTGGATGCACTTCACGTGGCGTCTCTGCACACGCCAAATGTGCTCCATGCGCACCTGTTCCAGCAGCGGCACCCCCATAAGGTCTCTCCCATTATTGCCCCCCAGTTTTCTCCAGCAGCTGCTCAATGAGGGTGATAGTGGCCACTTCCCCGCGCGTCCTCCTGCGGCAGTACAGGCTCAGCTCCTTTTTACTGATCTTTCCGTCCACCATCTGATCAGTAAGACCTGGCACACCCTCCTGCACGAGTAGCGCCCTCTTTGCCTGCCGCAACAGAGTGAGGTCCCTTGCGTCCCACTCAAAGATGCATGCAGACAGGCAGCCCATGAAGGTGGGGTAAAGTGGATGAGCGTCAGTGGTGCAGCCAACAGCCAACCTCCTCATGAAATGCCAGATGTCCAGCCGAATGTGGAGATCTGGCCAATCACTGAACCTGCTGTGCAGCATGCTTGTCCCGTCACTCACACAGCAGCCACAGTCAACATACAGCAGCACTGGGGGTGGAACAGCTGCCTGGCGATACCGCTCCATCACACCAGAGACCATCGTGTCCAGTGCAGGCCCCTCCTGTACTGTGAGGACACTTGTCACAATCTGGCCGACCTCATTACCAATGGAGGTCACCCAGAGAGCTGTCCCCTTGGCGTGGCCAGACAGCTTCTTTGTGATCTGGAAGTTAAAGCAGAAATGATCTATAGCAGTAAATGTATGTAGATCGATTACACTGAACACATGTACAATAGAAACAATATTTGTAATGTTATCACTGTGGAAAAAGATGATTGTGCATAGGAGAGTATAACATACATGGAAATTGAATACACAGTCACATTATATATTACCTTTTTGGTTGAGTCCATCTTTCAAATGGAACCAAATGTCGAGGTGATGCTTGCCTTGATGTGGTCCATGCGGGAGAGTATATCTCTGCCGTACACGGACAGCACCCAGCGACTGCTTGGGATGTCGATGGGCTCTGGGGGCTCCTGGCAAACCACAGGGAAGAGGCTGGGCCGAGCCACAAAGTCAGCACACTCCCCAAGATAGTGTGCCAACCGGTTCAGCCATTCCTCCCCATGGTTCTCCTTCAGCTGCTTCACAAGACGTGTTGGGCTGTTGCCGAGTGTTCTCTCCCGAAGCAACCGAATGACACGGATGTCACAAGCATACCTGAAATGCACATTTCATTGTATTTGTTTATCCAAAACACAGAAAGTGTGTGATAAACCCATTGCATCAGATGTAACACAAGGTTAATTTAAATCAGTTTGACCTTCTAGTTTAAATAGTTTACACGGGGCTGGGACCAGGAGGGGACAAAATAAGACATACCACAGCTGTATTTAACTAATTAAGAAGTCATTTGAAATGTATTAAATGATTTTCCATGTAATATACCATTGTTGACTATATATTTGTTTGCAGTGGTTTAAGTCTTCTCAATCACCATCTTTTAAAAACTGCTTTACTCACTTGTGGGTCAGAATCAGCCGGAACATTTTCTGGTGCGGCAGGTCCAGCTGGTCCCGCACGGTCTGACTGGTCGACAGAAAGTTCACGACACACACGCTGCACCTGAGTGTCTCTGTCACCATCAGGTAATACCTGTCGATGTCCAAGACCTTCCGAGACCTCCTATGGACACCCCCGCCCGTCAGCTGCTTCCCACATGTTGGGCAGAACACCCTCACGTTCCACAGGTGGTAGGGCATCCACACCATCAGCCGATGGGTGAAGAAGCGGTCTGGCATCGGGGGCTGGTGGTATATGAGGGCTGGGACAGGAGGCTCGTACCACAGCTTCAAATGTGGCCGCAGTTTGCCAGAATTAAAAAGGGTGTTGGAAATCCACCTCTGGTCCTGCACAGGGATGGCCTTGCTCATTTCCCGAGGCAACCAGAATGAAGCTGCAGCAGCAGTGGCTGGCTCATCTCCTCCAGACTCATTCTGTTCGGAAGAGAACAACAAATTGTTGAATATATAAAGGCTACATTTATATTTACAACAGAGCCATACAAACGAGTAGACACAGTACTCACAGAGCCTACTGCCAGGATGGTGTTTACAGCAGTGCTCACAGGGGATGGAGCAGGCATGGAGATCCTCACAGAGGATGTAGAGGGAGAACAGACAGAGGATGGAGCAGGCATGGAGGTCCTCACAGAGGATGTAGAGGGAGAACTGACAGAGGATGGAGCAGGCATGGAGGTCCTCACAGAGGATGTAGAGGGAGAACTGACAGAGGATGGAGCAGGCATGGAGGTCCTCACAGAGGATGTAGAGGGAGGGGAAGAGCTGGGGGACTTCCTAGCCACTAAATGTGGCTTCAGTGAGGCAGATTGTGACCCACTAAAGCGTGATTTAGTGTACTAAGAGAAAAAACAGAGGTTAGTTTATTGTGCAAGACAAACTAAATAATTAAAACAAAACAGTAATTACTTAGAAATTACTATGGAAATATTTACCATTGATAAACTCGGAGGGGGCCGCAGGAATGTCCGCTGGGCTGAGGGAGTTGCTCCAGGGGCTGAGACTGAGGCTACAGACTGCGGGGCATTGGCAGGCTAAAACAACAGCATTCAATCTATCAATCATGTAATGCAATACAACATGTTATGTAACAGCAACAGCATTAAAGCACTGTAAAAGGCACGCAAGCAAGAACAACAATAATGTTATTTTATTTTCAAATACATCACCTTAACGACATGAAATCCACAGTTGCAGGCCATGGACCCGCCAAAGAGGGTGGTCTGTCCACGGGCCAGCATGGGGCATTTTCAATCTGAAATGATAATAATTATTTTTTAGTCTGGAGTGAGTCACTCGATTGATAATATTTGCACCAGTATCTTGTCTATTTTCAGTAATACAGTATACTTTTAATTTAATAATTACTAAGTAATAGGTACATGTGTTGCTATACTTTACCTTCTGATAGAGGGCATACCATTTCCGTTGCCTCGGAGCTGGTTTATTCCCCCCCTCTGAAGGCCAAACTCCAGAGTTAGCAAAGGCCTTCAGCCGGGCCAGCCATTCGGCATCTTCCATCGCTTTGTGGGTTTTGGGTTTAGTGCTCATCTAAGTAAAATAACAAGTGTTAAGAGCAAACTACAGTGCAAAGCAAACAACACTGATACCATGTTATCAGTTATATATAATAATAATAATAATAATATGAATAATACATGTTATTTATATATTGCTTTTCCTGGTGCTCCAAGCGCGTATATACATGTTATCTACACATATTATCTTATATAAACACATAATGTTAATATTTATACCATGAAGTTCTCCTTCTATCAATTATGAGTGTATGTATATTGAATTACAATTAATGTAATCTTATATACAGTATAAAGCTATCTTTAATATATATTTAACAATATACTGTATCCCTCCTGCATCACATAAACACACACTTATACATCTATTCATATTATCATATAATACTGAGTTAAAGCATATCATTATATCATTTAGGTGTCTATATTAACAATACACTTAAACCATGCAACGCATAAACTAACTCATAAAACGCCCCGTTACCGATAGGGGTCTCAAATTACAGTGGGTAATATTAAAGTTGGTTATTGTAAAACCTTAATAAGTATACACGTATGCACCGCACCTATTGTCAACAACTATCGTAAGAGCTACGCTACATACAGTAGCTGTATGATTAATGCTGGTGTTACCACAGGTCAAAAAGTGTAATAAGCTAATTACAACATGCCCATTAATCTAATAATTGTATAACAATCGGACAATCGGATGTACATATTTACACATGGCTGTTGACAATTATTAAAATGACAGTTAACGTTTATTTAAAATAGGAACATTAGCGTTAGCAATGCTGGCGATGCTAACTAATTTGATGCAGACTGACTGACTGAAGTTGCCGTATGTAAAAGTTGATGGCAAAATAGTAAAATGACATCGAGTGACGGTTGTGAAATTGGGTTTTATGACTGTCAAACAGGGAAAAAGTAACATTTAGTGTTCTGTTGGTACTTACTCTGGATATCTCAGATGCGCTTCGTGAGGACTGCGACAAGTCCACTGTCAATCAAAAGCGTGAGGGGGGCGGGTTCGGAGAGAAGCCGTGCCGTGAGTGGCTCTGTCCATTGTGATGCCGTGACGTGATTGGCTCCGTCCATTGTGAACTCGCGTCGTGATTGGTTTAGGTCCAATCTCACAATGGACAGCGAGTATCATGATTGGGTGATAGATTGGATTTTTAACAGACGGTCCTGCGCCAGCTAGCGCCATCCAGGCTTCGAGAAGACCACCTCCTTGAGTGGACTGAGTGGAATCCCGAAGACTTAGTCGTTAATCATTACACCTGTTTGTGTAAAGTCATCTGTTGCTAAATTTAAACGAAGGAGTCCCAATAGAGGGGGCCTTAAGAACTTTTAAATAATTTGGATATAAATGCCTGTCTCATTAAGGGCAGAAGGAGACTGTGGACCTCCCTCAGACCACCGTTACCCTTTGGTGAAGAGAGGATTTCAATGAAGACTTCAGTCTCTTTACACAATTGACTTTTCACCTGAACAGGGACTTAAACCCTGTACCCTCAGATTAAAAGCCTGATGCTCTTCCGTCTGAGATATCCAGGCTTCAAAAAGACCACCTCCTGGAGGAACCGTTCATGTGAGGTCCAACCGGATTGGAATCCCGAAGACCTTGATTTTCATGTAGCATTTGAGATAGTGACAGATTATCATTAGACCTGTTTGTTTCAGGAACTGATAAAGTGAGTCCCAAACTGAGTGAAATCCAGAAGACTAAGTTTATCATTATACCTGTTTGTATAAGATATATCTGTGGCTAAATGTAAATGAAGATATCCCAATAAAGAGGGCCCTGATAACTTTTAAAGTAACATGGAAGTTTGCAGGGATTCTAGTTATAAACAGGCTTGACCAAATGCCTGTCTCATTAAGGGCAGTAGGAGACTGTGGAGCTCCCTCAGACCACCGTTAGCCTTTGGTGAAGGGAGGATTTCAATGAAGACTTCAGTCTCTTTACACAATAGACTTTTCACCTGAACAGGGACTTGAACCCTGGACCCTCAGATTAAAAGCCTGATGCTCTTCCGTCTGAGATATCCAGGCTTCAAAAAGACCACCTCCTGGAGGAACTGTTCATGTGAGGTCCAACCGGATTGGAATCCCGAAGACCCTGATTTTCATGTAGCATTTGAGATAATTACATATTATCATTCGACCTGTTTGTGGCAGGAACTGATCAAGTGAGTCCCAAACTGAGTGGAATCAAGAAGACTAAGTTTATCATTATACCTGTTTGTATAAGAGATATCTGTGGCTAAGTTTAAATGAAGATATCCCAATAAAGAGGAACACCCCTAAGAACTTTTAAAGTAACGTCAAAGTTCACTGGGATACTAGTTACAAACAGGCTTGACCAAATGCCTGTCTCATTAAGGGCAGAAGGAGAATGTGGAGCTCCCTAAGACCACCATTAGCCTTTGGTAAAGGGAGGATTTCAATGAAGACTTCAATTTCTTTACACAATTGACTTTTTGCCTGAACAGGGACTTGAATCCTGGACCCTCAGATATAAAAGTCTGGTGCTCTACCTACTGAGCTATCCAGGCTTCGAGAAGACCACCTCCTTGAGTGGACTGAGAGGAATCCCGAAGACTTAGTAGTTAATCATTACACCTGTTTGTGTAAAGACATCTGTGGCTAAATTGAAATGAAGGAGTCCCAATAGAGGGGGCCTTAAGAACTTTTAAATAATGTGGATATAAATGCCTGTCTCATTAAGGGCAGAAGGAGACTGTGGAGCTCCCTCAGACCACCGTTACCCTTTGGTGAAGAGAGGATTTCAATGAAGACTTCAGTCTCTTTACACAATTGACTTTTCACCTGAACAGGGACTTAAACCCTGTACCCTCAGATTAAAAGCCTGATGCTCTTCCGTCTGAGCTATCCAGGCTTCAAAAAGACCACCTCCTGGAGGAACCGTTCAAGTGAGATCCAACCGGATTGGAATCCCGAAGACCCTGATTTTCATGTAGCATTTGAGATAATGACAGATTATGATTCGACCTGTTTGTGTCAGGAACTGATCAAGTGAGTCCCAAACTGAGTGGAATCCAGAAGACTAAGTTTATCATTATACCTGTTTGTATAAGAGATATCTGTGGCTAAGTTTAAATGAAGATATCCCAATAAAGATGAACACCCCTAAGAACTTTTCAAGTAACGTCAAAGTTCCCAGGGATACTAGTTACAAACAGGCTTGACCAAATGCCTGTCTCATCAAGGGCAGAAGGAGAATGTGGAGCTCCCTCAGACCACCGTTAGCCTTTGGTGAAGGGAGAATTTCAATGAAGACTTCAGTCTCTTTACACAATTGACTTTTCACCTGAACAGGGACTTGAACCCTGGTCCCTCAGATTAAAAGTCTGATGCTCTAACGACTGAGATATCCAGGCTTCAAAAAGACCACCTCCTGGAGGAACCGTTCATGTGAGGTCCAACCGGATTGGAATCCCGAAGACCCTGATTTTCATGTAGCATTTGAGATAGTGACAGATTATCATTAGACCTGTTTGTGTCAGGAACTGATCAAGTGAGTCCCAAACTGAGTGAAATCCAGAAGACTAAGTTTATCATTATACCTGTTTGTATAAGAGATATCTGTGGCTAAATTTAAATGAAGATATCCCAATAAAGAGGAACACCCCTAAGAACTTTTAAAGTAACGTGGAAGTTCCCAGGGATTCAATTTACAAACAGGCTTGAGAAAATGCCTGATGCCTGATTTCAATGAAGACTTCAGTCTCTTTACACAAGAGACTTTTCGCCAGAACAGGGACTTGAACCCTCAGATTAAAAATCTGATGCTCTACCGTATGAGCTATCCAGGCTTCGAGAAGACCACCTGCTTGAGGAACTGATCAAGTGAGTCCCAAACTGAGTGGAATCCGGAAGACTCAGTTCATCATTAGACCTGTTTGTGTAAAGACATCTGTGGCTAAATTTAAACTAAGGTGTCCCAATAAAGGGGCCTTCAAAACTTTAAAATTATGTGGATATTCCCAGGGATTCTAGTAACAAACAGGCTTGACCAAATGCCTGTCTCATTCAGGGCAGTAGGAGACTGTGGAGCTCCCTCAGAACACAGTTAGCCTTTGGTGAAGGGAGGATTTCAATGAAGACTTCAGTCTCTTTACACAATAGATTTTTTCCCTGAACAGGGAATTGAATCCTGGACCCTCAGATTAAAAGCCTGATGCTCTACCGACTGAGCTATCCAGGCTTCGAGAAGACCACCTCATTGAGTGGATTGAGTGGAATCCCGAAGACTTAGTAGTTCATCATTACACCTGTTTGTGTAAAGACATATGTGGCTACATTTAAATGAAGGTGTCCCAATAGAGGTGGCCTTAAGAACTTTTAAATAATTTGGATATAAATCCCTGTCTCATTAAGGGCAGAAGGAGACTGTGGAGCTCCCTCAGACCAACATTAGACTTTGGTGAAGGGAGGATTTCAATGAAGACTTCAGTCTCTTTAGACAATTGACTTTTTGGCTGAACAGGGACTTGAACCCTGGACCCTCAGATTAAAAGTCTGATGCTCTACAGACTGAGCTATCCAGGCTTCAAAAAGACCAGCTCCTGGAGGAACTGTTCATGTGAGGTCCAACCGGATTGGAATCGCAAATACCCTGATTTTCATGTAGCATTTGAGATAATGACAGATTATCATTAGACCTGTTTGTGTCAGGAACTGATCAAGTGAGTACCAAACTGAGTGGAATCCAGTAGACTAAGTTTATCATTATACCTGTTTGTATAAGAGATATCTGTGGCTAAGTTTAAATGAAGATATCCCAATAAAGAGGGCCTTAAGAATTTTTAAAGTACCTTTGAAGTTCCTAGGGATTCGAGTTACAAACAGGCATGACCAAATGCCTGTCTCATTAAGGGCAGAAGGAGACTGTGGAGCTCCCTCAGACCACCGTTAGCCTTTGGTGCAGTGAGGATTTCAATGAAGATGTCAGTAACATTACTCAGTAGACTTTATGCCTGAACAGGGACTTGAACCCTGGACCATCAGATTAAAAGTCTGATGCTCTAACGACTGAGCTATCCAGGCTTCGAGAAGACCACCTCCTTGAATGGACTGAGTTGAATCCCGAAGACTCGTGGCTGTGCCTTTTGCTGTGGTCCTGGATCATGAGTCCTGGATGGATATCCTTGTGGATTCATCTTCTTATTATAGACACATGCATTTCCAAACATTTGGACTACCTATGTTGCAAATGTATTATCTTTTCAATTTACACACGGCATCTATTGCATGTCTGTCCGTCCTGGGAGAGGGATCCCTCCTCTGTTGCTCTCCCTGAGGTTTCTCCCATGTTCCCCTTTAAACTGTGGGTTTTCTCCGGAAGTTTTTGCTTTTACGATGTGAGGGTCTAAGGACAGAGGGTGTCGTATTGCCATACTGATATTCTGTACAAACTGTGAAGTCCACTGAGACAAATGTAACTTTTGTGATATTGGGCTATATAAATAAACATTGATTGATTGATTGATCGAAACAGTTCATCATTAGACGTGTTTGTGTAAAGACATCTGTGTCTAAATTTAAATGAAGGTGTCTCAGTAGAGGGGGCCTTAATAACTTTTAAATAATGTGGATATAAATGCCTGTCTCATTAAGGGCAGTAGGAGACTGTGGAGCTCCCTCAGACGACCGTTAGCCTTTGGTGAAGGGAGGATTTCAATGAAGACTTCAGTCTCTTTACACAATAGACTTTTCACCTGAACAGGGACTTGAACCCTGGACCCTCAGATTAAAAGTCTGATGCTCTACCGTCTGAGCTATCCAGGCTTCGAGAAGACCACCTCCTTGAGGAACTGATCAAGTGAGGTCCAACCGGATTGGAATCCCGAAGACCCTGATTTTCATGTAGCATTTGAGATAATGACATATTATCATTCGACCTGTTTGTGGCAGGAACTGATCAAGTGAGTCCCAAACTGAGTGGAATCCCGAAGACTAAGTTTATCATTATACCTGTTTGTATAAGAGATATCTATGGCTAAGTTTAAATGAAGATATCCCAATAAAGAGGAACATCCCTAAGAACTTTTCAAGTAACGTCAAAGTTCCCAGGTATACTAGTTACAAACAGGCTTGACCAAATGCCTGTCTCATTAAGGGCAGAAGGAGAATGTGGAGCTCCTTCAGACCACCGTTAGCTTTTGGTGAAGGGAGGATTTCAATGAAGACTTCAGTCTCTATACACAATTGACTTTTCACCTGGACAGGGACTTGAACCCTGGACCCTCAGATTAAAAGTCTGATGCTCTAACGACTGAGCTATCCAGGCTTCGAGAATAACAACTCCTTGAGTGGACTGAGTGGAATCCCGAAGACTTAGTAGTTCATCATTACACCTGTTTGTGTAAAGACATCTGTGGCTAAGTTTAAATGGAGGTGTCCCAATAGAGGTGGCCTTAAGAACTTTTAAATAATTTGGATATAAATGCCTGTCTCATTAACGGCAGAAGGAGACTGTGGAGCTCCCTCAGACCACCGTTAGCCTTTGGTGAAGGTAGGATTTCAATGAAGATGTCAGTAACATTACTCAATAGACTTTACGCCTGAACAGGGACTTGAACCCTGGACCCTCAGATTAAAAGTCTGATGCTCTACCTTTCTGAGATATTCAGGCTTCAAAAAGACCACCTCCTGGAGGAACCGTTCATGTGAGGTCCAACAGGATTGGAATCCCGAAGACCCTGATTTTCATGTAGCATTTGAGATAATGACAGATTATCATTAGACCTGTTTGTGTCAGGAACTGATCAAGTGAGTCCCAAACTGAGTGAAATCCCGAAGACTAAGTTTATCATTATACCTGTGTGTATAAGAGATATCTGTGGCTAAGTTTAAATGAAGATATCCCAATAAAGAGGAACATCCCTAAGAACATTTAAAGTAACGTGGAAGTTCCCAGGGATTCAAGTTACAAACAGGCTTGAGCAAATGCCTGATTTCAATGAAGACGTCAGTCTCTTTACACAAGAGACTTTTCGCCTGAACAGAGACTTGAACCCTCAGATTAAAAGTCTGATGCTCTACCGTATGAGCTATCCAGGCTTCGAGAAGACCACCTCCTTGAGGAACTGATCAAGTGAGTCCCAAACTGAGTGGAATCTGGAAGAGTCAGTTCATCATTAGACCTGTTTGTGTCAAGACATCTGTGGCTAAATTTAAACTAAGGTGTCCCAATAGAGGGGGCCTTAAGAACTTTTAAATTATGTGGATATTCCCAGGGATTCTAGTAACAAACAGGCTTTACCAAATGCTTGTCTCATTAAGGGCAGAAGGAGACTGTGGAGCTCCCTCAGACCACCGTTACCCTTTGGTGAAGAGAGGATTTCAATGAAGACTTCAGTCTCTTTACACAATTGACTTTTCACCTGAACAGGGACTTGAACCCTGGACCCACAGATTAAAAGCCTGATGCTCTTCCGTCTGAGATATCCAGGCTTCAAAAAGACCACCTCCTGGAGGAACCGTTCATGTGAGGTCCAACCGGATTGGAATCCCGAAGACCCTGATTTTCATGTAGCATTTGAGATAATGACAGATTATGATTTGACCTGTTTGTGTCAGGAACTGATCAAGTGAGTCCCAAACTGAGTGGAATCCCGAAGACTACGTTTATCATTATACTTGTTTGTATAAGAGATATCTGTCGCTAAGTTTAAATGAAGATATCCCAATAAAGATGGCCCTCAGAATTTTAAAGTAATTAGGAAGTTCCCAGGGATTCAAGTTATAAAGAGGCTTGAGCGAAACGAAGGGAAAAGTCACAGAAGAAAGTTTTTAGCCTGCAATACTAGAGTAGCAAGGTCAAGTGCAGACACTGGAAGAATACAAAGAGGTAGTCAGAACAGGACATCGCTCCGGCCTTGAGTTGTATGGGAGTCTCGCTCCCACGCATAGCTAGGAAGCAGCATTATGAAGGTTTTCCACTATATCTGTAGAAACGTTAGCGAAAACAAATTACTAGGATAGAGACAGAGTAGGGAGGGACTTCGCCGGCCGGCCGAATGTTGATTGGAGGATCGTGTTGCCAAGAGACTTTTGTCTAAGTCTGCACACCTACCAACGAGAACCAAATCCAAACCACGGTTTCTCTTCATCTAGTCTTGACCAATCATAAACGTATGGGCAACGCCCTGTGTAATAAAATGTATTGTTGCGCGAGGTTCGGGGCGTAAATAGACTGACAGATTACAGCTCTGCTGCCTGTGATTTCAGTGACCGGACGTAGTCCTTGGCCAAGTGATTATATATCTTTTGCTCTCTTATTATAAATAGTTAATAGAAGTTGTCTGTCTTTCCTGGAATTTTGAACACAACACGGTATGGTGTGTAGAAACCAGGCGTAGCATAGTATGTCGTTAAAAATGACAGAAAAGTCATAATACAGCATGTCGAAAAAATGCAAAAAATGCAACAAAAAAAAAACATGGTATTTTATGTCGAAATAAGGCACGGTTTGGTGTGTAGAGGCGTAGTATAGCATGTCGTTAAAAATGACAGCATAGTCATAATAAAGCATGTCGAAAAAATGCTACGAAAATACATGGTATGGTGTGGAAACCAGTGTAGTATAGTATGTAGTTAAAAATGACAGAAAAGTCATAATATAGCACGTTTTAAAAAATTACAAAAAAGTCATAGTTTAGCATGTCCAAAAAATGCCTCAACTGAGCCAAAAATGAGGCGCAATTAGTGTGGCGTGGCACGGTTTCGCCGCTGCGAGGCTCCCCCCCCCCCCCGTCGAAGCTCGCGAAACAGAGGGCCTCATCATATAACTTTGCGTGGGGCCTCATGTTGGCCAGGGACGGCCCTGTGTAAACACGTTTATTTCTGCTGTAAAGGTGGGCATTTTAACATTGGGGTCTATGGAAATTGCTCCGTCCTGCAGCCTGCCTCAAGCAGCCTCTCGATTTTCAGCAGCTTTTTGGCCCTCTGGTCTCACTGACCTGCAGGAGATTATAACTTGCTAAAATATTCTGCAGCCTCTAGACAAGCAGAGACGAGCAGAGGGATACTGAGTATCACTTCTTTCTAACTCCATTTGTCATACATTTTTTTATTTAAGTGATCCATTCCCGTGAGTGAAATGCATTTCACACAACTCCCGCCCAGTAACACCGTTAAGACGTTATAATAATTAAAAAACATATGCATTACAAATCCCTTATCCCTAATGGAAACACGTGCTGATGAGAAAAAATGTCTATTCATGTCATTAAAAAAAGATATATCTATATATTATTATTATATAATAATAATAATAATAATAACTATAAACAGTACAATATATTAGACAAGAAAAGGTAAATTCATATTATTTATGATGTTTTAATAAATACAGCTTGTTGGATGAGAGAAATAATCAACATGTTGAAGGAAAAAACAGGCTTTAATTTCTTGTGAAAATATTTTCAGCAGTTTTATTATTTTTCTGTAATATCGTCATGATACAGTGGTTTTAATTATTTAGGCACTTTGAGAGATAAAGTTACTTTTGACAATTGAAGAGGGTGGAATCAGGGCCGGCGAACCGCCCTCTGATTGGCTGCAGATAATGAATAATGAGGAGGGCGTGGCGTGGGGCCGATCCGCGCTGATGCTCAGACGCCTCATTGTGTCGTCTGGAGCCTGAGCGGACACTGTTTCTGTCTGTCCGTCCAGGACGGTCTCTCTGTGGATTTATAACGGAGCGGTGCCGGAGGATGCTTTATTCCCGTTTGGTCCCTTCTTTGTGGAAATAGCCGGAGCTGTTGTGGATGCATGTGTGTTCGGGCTGCACATCCTGTCTGGTGTTCTGGAGGAGCAGCAGAGCCACAAAGGTGAGTGTGTTCTTCTGCCGTTTAATGCAGGAAACCCCAAGTGTCTGCTACTCGCGGTTTGACTGTGTGTGCTCCCGGTGTTGACTGTGTGCGCATGCAGCTCCTCCCGGTGATGACTGTGTGTGCGTGTGCAGCTCCTCCCGTTGATGACTTTGTGTGCGCGTGCAGCTCCTCCCGGTGATGACTGTGTGTGCGCGTGCTTGCAGTTTAATGTACGCCCGTGCGTCCACGAAGTGTGCGCGTGTGAATGGGTTAAGATTATATATACAGTCTATGGTTAAGATGCATCGAGCATCTGTTTGATGATTGTGCTTTTTTGCATGCGTCATGGGACGCAGGTCTGTTTGGCCGCTCTGATTGATGGCTGTCAATCACCCGGTCATCAGCACGCGCAGCAACAACAACAAACTGCCGAAGTGTGTGTGTGTGTGTGTGTGTGTGTGTGTGTGTGTGTGTGTGTGTGTGTGTGTGTGTGTGTGTGTGTGTGTGTGTGTGTGTGTGTGTGTGTGTGTGTGTGTGTGTGTGTGTGTGTGTGTGTGTGTGTGTGTGTGTGTGTGTGTGTGTGTGTGTGTGTGTGTGTGTGTGTGTGTGTGTGTGTGTGTGTGTGTGTGTGTGTGTGTGTGTGTGTGTGTGTGTGTGTGTGTGTGTGTGTGTGTGTGTGTGTGTGTGTGTGTGTGTGTGTGTGTGTGTGTGTGTGTGTGTGTGTGTGTGTGTGTGTGTGGCTTCATTAACTCCAGTCACCTTCATCCTATGCTCGAGCTTTCTGAATGGGATGACGGGGGTCTGCAGAGGGATCAGGGTCTGCAGACACAGAATGAGCCCTCTAAATATCCTAAGCTTCAGAAAAGAGGAATTTCCTATTTGAAATGGAAGTTGATATGTATGGATTGTTCAGCAAGTCGAGGTTTCCGGTTAGTCAATCCTGATCCTTCAAATTCAGTATTTGGGTTTATCCAGTATTTTGGTTAAACAATTAGTGTTTTACTTGTTAACCTGTTTTTTTTTTTGTTTTTGTTTTTTGTCCTGTCACAGTCCATTTTTTTTATTTTTTTTTGTGTTTTGTTTATTTATTTATTTTGTTTTGTCTTTGTTTTTTATACTGTCGGACTCGAATCACATTGTTGTCATCCTAATTTGTTTGCCAACTGCTATTGTGCTGTCTGTCTGGCTGTTTGTTTATAAAAAAAGTAAAAAAAAAAGTAAAAAAAATAAATAAAAACTGTTAAGCCCGGCGGCTGCAGGCTTCTTTTTTTCATGAAACTGTGTCTCAGGGCTTCTTAACATTTAACAACCTATTAATGTGTCATATCCACTTAACGGGAAGAAACTCAGCTAACTGACGATACGAAAAAATTTACCGAAACAAAACACAAGTCTCACAAGAAGCGTCTAAATGAGCCCTGAGCGTAAAAATGCTAACGCACTTAGCACAGAACTCACGGTAGAAATATTTTATTACTTATCGGATCTGCACAAACAAGATATCAGTGCGACCAAAACTCGCGGCAGCGCAGGCAAACGCAGACAACACACAACGTAGCTTTACGGATCAAAAACGGTAAATAGTCTTACCTTTGCTGTTTTTCTGATCAAAAGTTGTGTTCAATGGCATCAAAACGATAAAAACGCTGTTGAAGGTTAATCCATAGGTTAATCCAATGTGTCTGTGTCACTTTGAAATGATTACTGATAATCCATCATCATATTTATGTCAATAACGGAGTTTTCATAAATAGCTGCTATGATAGCTACGAGAGTGTATGACCGCTTCGCATCACTCATTCACCAATGGGTAATGTTTAGATGGATTTGAGGAACTTCCCCTCGATTCTATTTGCTCTAATGGTTAAAAAGAGGTGTCAATCATCAAAATCGACCGATGGGTTCCAGAGATATGGAAAATGCACCCAAATGACCCCAGAAGTGTTTTGTTTTTTCTAAATCTCCCTAAAAAGGTCAAATTTCACTTGTTTTGCATCAATCTTGATACAAGGTACTTATAATATGTTATAGTTTGGATTCCTAAAGCTTTTAGTCTACCATCCCATCATTCAAGGGTGATTTTCACTATAAGTAATGTTTTTATTTTGGACTGACACTATAATTGACATTGTTTTACTATATTCAATCTGAATTTACTTTAAAATAAAAAAAATTCTATATTGATTCTGACTTTTCTACATCCAACTCACAGGTTTATCATTGCTTTGAGAAAAAAGATTATTAATTTACCCCTTTTAGAAGTGAAGATAATAGTAATTTGTTCTGGGAATGTCATTTTCTAACAGGTTAACACAGTTGGGAGATTGTTACAGCTGGTGTACTCGTGAGTAGGGCTTTGTTCATTTTTGATTAATTTGGTATTTCTGCAGAGGTGGAAGAAGTACTCAGATCTAGTACTTAAGTAAAGTAGAAGTACCAGAGTGTAGGAATACTCTGTTACAAGTAAAAGTCCTGCATTCAAAATGTTACTCGAGTAATTTTGCAGAAAAGTATTATCATCAAAATATAGTTAAATTAGCAAAAGTAAAAGTATTCAGTCATGTGCGCGTTCGTGTGTGTTGGAGGAGGGGCTCTGTAAGGAAGTGGCAGATTTTTCCCGGCTGTGTATTTTCAAATTCTAGCGCACTCGAGTTGGTTTCTCCAAAATTACATACCCCACCTTTAAGAGTACTTGAGTAAGTGAAATTACTTTACACCACAGTTACTTTACAACACTGTATTTCTGATCAGTCAACCATTCATGGTTGACTGATCAGTGTATGTATACACTGCAAAAAAGCTAAAGTTTTAAATTGCTCTTCAAAGTTCCTAAAGTCCAAATGATGCCTCCAGGTTGCTTATTTTGCATGACCAGGGGCCTCATTTATAAAGCCTTGTGTAGGATTCACGTGGGAAGGTTGCTTACCTACGTAAGCAACCTTCCCACAAAGCAAATAAATACGCACAGACATTTTCCGATTCATAAAAGACTGCGTACCGGCGCAGGACTTGCGTACGGCACTTCTTACGCCGGTTTCCCTTTATAAATCACAATCGACTCGAAATGCGGCGCAGCTTTTGCGGGCTTCACGTAACGCCCATATTTGCCTATAAATAGTCAAAGAAACGCCCATTCATTCATTCTGACTGACTTTATGAAGAAGATCGCAGGAAATGACGACAGAACAGCTAAAAAAGACATCTCACACCGTGTCAGATTTTGGTTCTTTTGGGGAGGTCGAGATAAATCATATTGTTTGGTGGATGCAGTTTGAACCAGAGTAGCAGCATGGAGGTCGGATCGTCACCAAAATAAATAAGTGGTCCGAAAAAGGTTAATGACAAAAATAATACACATAGCCTTCCTCAGGCAGTGTGTTTGTACCGGAGACAGGAGACCCCCCCTTGATGAGAAACTGTATGAAGTGAACGGGGAAACCCTCCGGAGTGGAGTCATGACTGGATCAGAATTATTTGTTTGTATTTGGTGGTTTGTGTCCCCCAGCTGTCGATCAGCAACTATATATCCATAATCCACCAGTTAAAGGAAATACAACTTTGTTTGTTTAATCATTTTAAGATTGGCTTTAATCAATGTTTGAACATGAATTCTTCATACAGTTGCAAGAAAAAGTATGTGAACCCTTTGGAATGACCTGGATTTCTGCATAAGTTGGTCATAAAATGTGTTCTGATCTTCATCTAAGTCACAACAATAGACAAACACAGTCTGCTTAAACTAATACCACACAAACAATTATATGTTTTCATGTTTTTATTGAACACACCATGTAAACATTCACAGTGCAGGGTGGAAAAAGTATGTGAACCCCTAGACTAAAGTCTTCTTCAAGAGCTAATTGGAGTCAGGAGTCAGCCAACCTGGAGTCCAATCAATGAGACCAGATTGGAGGTGTTGGTTAAAGCTGCCCTGCCCTATAACAAATACACACCAGTTTTGAATTTGCTATTCTTAGGAAGCATTGCCAGATGTGAACCATGCCTCGCACAAAAGAGCTCTCAGAAGACCTACGATTAAGAATTGTTGACTTGCATAAAGCGGAGCTTTTCAGGCATTCCTGTGGAGGTTGGGGACATTGAACCAGAGTGGTCGGTGTTCAAAGCCTCTATTGCCGAAGCCGCGGTGGGGAGCTGTGGTCTCAAGGTCCTAGGTGCCTCAAGGGGCGGTAACCCTCGAACCTCCTGGTGGACACCGGTGGTCAGGGAAGCCGTCCGACTGAAGAAGGAAGCCTTCAGGGATTTGTTATCCCGGGGGACTCCCGAGGCAGTTGCAAGGTACCGACAGGCCCGAAGGGCAGCAGCCTCATCCGTGGCCGAGGCAAAGCAGCGGGTGTGGGAGAAGTTCGGAGAGGACATGGAGAAGGACTTTCGGGCGGCACCAAAGTTGTTCTGGAAAACTCTCCGACACCTCAGGAGGGGGAAGCAGGGAACCATCCAAGCTGTGTACAGTAAGGATGGGACGTTGTTGACCTCAACTGATGGAGTGTTGGGGCGTTGGAAGGAACACTTTGAGGAACTCCTGAACCCGACAACTCCGCCCTCTATGTTAGAGGCAGAGCTGGAGTATGACGGGGGATCGGCGCCAATCTCCCGGGGGGAGGTCACTAAGGTTGTTAAACAACTCCACAGTGGCAAAGCCCCGGGGGTGGATGAGATCCGCCCAGAAATGCTGAAGGCTCTGGGTGTTGAGGGACTGTCATGGTTGACACGTCTCATCAACGTTGCGTGGAAGTCGGAAACAGTACCGAAGGAGTGGCAGACCGGGGTGGTGGTTCCCATTTTTAAAAAGGGGGATCAGAGGGTGTGTGCCAATTACAGAGGCATCACACTACTCAGCCTCCCCGGGAAAGTTTACTCTAAGGTACTCGAAAGGAGGGTCAGGCCGATTGTCGAACCTCAGATTGGGGAGGAACAATGCGGATTCCGTCCTGGTCGTGGAACGACGGATCAGCTTTTTACTCTCGCAAGGATCCTGGAGGGGGCCTGGGAGTATGCTTATCCGGTCTACATGTGTTTTGTAGACTTGGAGAAGGCGTATGACCGAGTTCCCAGGGAGTTACTGTGGGAGGTGCTGCGGGAGTATGGGGTGAGGGGGTCTCTACTCAGGGCCATCCAATCTCTGTACTCCCAAAGCGAGAGCTGTGTCCGGGTCCTCGGCAGTAAGTCGGACCCATTTCCGGTGAGGGTTGGCCTCCGACAGGGCTGCGCTTTGTCACCAATCCTGTTTGTAATATACATGGATCGGATTTCGAGGCGTAGTCATGGGGGAGGGGGTCTGCAGTTCGGTGGACTAAGGATTGCACCACTGCTTTTTGCAGATGATGTGGTTCTGATGGCTTCATCGGTCTGCGACCTTCAGCACTCACTGGATCGGTTCGCAACCGAGTGTGAAGCGGCTGGGATGAGGATCAGCACCTCCAAATCTGAGGCCATGGTTCTCAGCAGGAAACCGATGGACTGTCCACTCCAAGTAGGGAATGAGTCCTTACCCCAAGTGAAGGAGTTCAAGTATCTCGGGGTCTTGTTCTCGAGTGAGGGAACAATGGAGCGTGAGATGGGCCGGAGAATCGGAGCAGCGGGAGCGGTACTGCAGTCGCTTTACCGCACCGTTGTGACAAAAAGGGAGCTGAGCCAGAAGGCAAAGCTCTCTGTCTACCGGGCCATTTTCGTTCCTACCCTCACCTATGGTCATGAAGGATGGGTCATGACCGAAAGAACGAGATCGCGGATACAAGCGGCCGAGATGGGTTTTCTCCGCAGGGTGGCTGGTGTCTCCCTTAGGGATAAGGTGAGAAGTTCGGTCATCAGGGAGGGACTCGGAGTTGAGCCGCTCCTCCTTCGCGTCGAAAGAAGCCAGTTGAGGTGGTTCGGGCACCTAGTTAGGATGCCACCTGGGCGCCTCCCTAGGGAGGTGTTCCAGGCACGTCCAGCTGGGAAGAGACCAAGGGGTAGACCTAGGACCAGGTGGAGGGATTATATCTCTTCGCTGGCCTGGGAGCGCCTTGGGATCCCCCAGTCAGAGCTGGTTGATGTCGCCAGGGAAAAGGAAGTTTGGGGCTCTCTGCTGGAACTGCTATCCCCGCGACCCGACCACGGATAAGCGGAAGAAGATGGATGGATGGATGGACTTGCATAAAGCTGGAAAGAGTTACAAAAGTATCTCTAAAGGCCTTGATGTTCATCAGTCCACGGTAAGACAAATTGTCTATAAATGGAGAAAGTTCAGCACTGTTGCTACTCTCCCTGGGAGTGGCCGTCCTGTAAAGATGACTGCAAGAGCACAGCGCAGAATGCTCAATGAGGTGAAGAAGAATCCTAGAGTGTCAGCTAGAGACTTAAAGAAATCTCTGGCACATGCTAACATCTCTGTTGACGAATCTACGATACGTAAAACACTGAACAAGAATGGAGTTCATGGGAGGACACCACGGAGGAAGCCACTGCTGTCCAGAAAAAACATTGCTGCACGTTTGAAGTTTGCAAAAGAGCACCTGGATGTTCCACAGCACTACTGGCAAAATATTCTGTGGACAGATGAAACCAATGTTGAGTTGTTTGGAAGGAACACACAACGCTATGTGTGGAGAATCCAAAGGGTTCACATACTTTTTCTTGCAACTGTATATGATAAATGAGAGGTAACATTTTATTTATGGTATTATTTCCACATATTTCTCTCCATTCTTCCTTCTGCGAACGGTCTCGCAGTTTCTCATCTCTCCCGTTTTTGTGCGTAGTGCATACGCATGGGTCAGAGTTTCCGTGGAGGACCGCACATTTTCCCGTCAAGTTTGTTTTTTATAAATCGCAAACATTGCTTAGAAACTGGCGTATGTCATCTTTTGAGCGTACGCACCGTTTATAAATGAGGCCCCTGGACTCCAATCTGTCCGATTGACTGTCATGTACAACACAAAGGCATTAAATGTTATCGCAGCAGCGGATTTCTGGCCTCTAATCCTGATCTGACTCACTCAGGCAGAAACTCCCAAAGAACAGGACCATTTTGGACTCCAACAGGTATACGTTTCTTTCCCACTGATGATCTGCATTATTAGAAACGTGTACTTGTTTGTATGAAAGAACATGTCAAATGTTTGGACCCTGAATAAACCTGTGGACATTTTGTTGTTCAACTATAACCTACATACATTATCTTAAACTAAAAACAGGCTGTGCTTTGTCATGGAAAAAGCTCAAGGTGAATTGTTCAACATTTTTAAGGCATCAGGTTTGTAGTGTTTGATGTGAAAGGTGCATAATGTAAACTAGTAAGAAAATCTAAGGTATATATTAGGGCTGCACGATTAATCAAATCGCAATCGATATTGCGATATCAGCTTAACATAACCGCAATAGGCTGTGATTTAATTAAATAAAAAAATGTGCGTGGTGTAGAGCCGATGAATGGGAGTCGGAGGCGGTGTGTTTAATATGGAACTCCACACTTTATTTGTAATTTAACTAAACACACAAGAACATACTAGCTGCATGCTACTGCGAAGCTAGAATGCTAACAACAGGAAACCGGAACACCAAGTTTAGCATATCCCTCCGAAAGATGGTCGTACACTTGTGGCGCATTTCCACTGCAGGACCTAGCACGGCTTAGCTTAGCCTTGGTAGGCCAGGCTCACTTTAAGCTCCATTACAGTTAGTAACTGGGGTAGTAACTATAGTAACGACGCAGTGTAGGTGGGGCGATCGGCTGTTCGTCGGGCGGAGCGACACTGCGTAAAACTGCTGTGATGTCCTCTTCAATGCAACACAACTCACAAACACCATAACAATGGAGGATTTGGAAGCGATCGTGTATTTTTTTCTTGATTTTTATCACAGCAAGGAGGCAAACTTTGTCTCGGAAAAAGCTGCGTATATCAAGACGAAATACAGAAGAAGCTAACGGGAGAGTTTGGGCAATCATACAACGCAGCAGAGACGACAAGACGACTGATCACTACAAAACGACAACGCTACTTGGTAAGCTAACGTTCGCTAACTAGCAATTTGTTTAGGGTCACGCTCACTGTACGACCAGTGTTTCAAGTATTTAATACATTTTTACGGTGGCCCTGAAGTGCAAGACACCACAGCATTTCAGAAAACGCCACAGCATTTCAGAAAACACAACAGCATTTCACAAAACGCCACAGCATTTCACAAAACGCCCCAGCATTTCAGAAAACACCACAGCATTTCACATTGGACGGAGAGGGTATTCCTTTAGAGAGAACACTTCTTGTTTGTGATTGGACAGAGCCAGCCAGAGAAGCACTGCTGTGATTGGTTGTTTTTGCTGCCAGTCAAGAAATGACGCTTCGTGATTGGTCAACACCCGACAGCGAAATATGTCCCAACACATCAGCCGTTAGCACACACTCAGAGCTCACAGCTCCTCATATCTGTTCAGAAACTGGACAAAAGTTAAACATGTACAAACCACAGACTGTCTGTGTCATGGTGAATACAGTCGCTGCTTTATTTATGTCTGTATGACGTTGTTGTGAGTGTGGACGGAGCAGCTACAGGTTAGTTTAGCCGGATCGATCCGATTCCATTCAGAAAACACGCATTTTAAAAGCTTTTCGCCTGCCGTCTTGTCTGCAGACTTGTTAAAGCGTTAATTCATGGTTTTTACTAACCAGTATCAGTATGTAGTTGCTTCGGCATCACTTTGAAACATGTATTACAATTAAATCACGGTCAAATATGTTCATTTTGTTGTAGTTGGTATCTCCCATAGGATTTACATGGAGATACGCCCCGCCCCCTCTCCAGCGCCTCTTGTTTGAATGACAGGAGCAAACACAGCTGACAGCCGCGGTGAAACTCGAGCGATTAGAGCGATGCGAATATTGGGTAGTCTACCATAGTATTTACATGGAGATAAGCCCCTTAAAAACCATGAATGAATAAAGCATTAATTCTGTGTTTACTCCTGTCATTCAAACAAGACGCTGGAGAGGGGGCGGGCCGTATCTCCATGTAAATCCTATCGGAATCGGATCCATCAGGCTAAACTAACCTGCAATAGGCTGTGATTTAATTAAATAAAAAAATGTGCGTGGTGTAGAGCCGATGAATGGGAGTCGGAGGCGGTGTGTTTAATATGGAACTCCACACTTTATTTGTAATTTAACTAAACACACAAGAACATACTAGCTGCATGCTACTGCGAAGCTAGAATGCTAACAACAGGAAACCGGAACACCAAGTTTAGCATATCCCTCCGAAAGATGGTCGTACACTTGTGGCGCATTTCCACTGCAGGACCTAGCACGGCTTAGCTTAGCCTTGGTAGGCCAGGCTCACTTTAAGCTCCATTACAGTTAGTAACTGGGGTAGTAACTATAGTAACGACGCAGTGTAGGTGGGGCGATCGGCTGTTCGTCGGGCGGAGCGACACTGCGTAAAACTGCTGTGATGTCCTCTTCAATGCAACACAACTCACAAACACCATAACAATGGAGGATTTGGAAGCGATCGTGTATTTTTTTCTTGATTTTTATCACAGCAAGGAGGCAAACTTTGTCTCGGAAAAAGCTGCGTATATCAAGACGAAATACAGAAGAAGCTAACGGGAGAGTTTGGGCAATCATACAACGCAGCAGAGACGACAAGACGACTGATCACTACAAAACGACAACGCTACTTGGTAAGCTAACGTTCGCTAACTAGCAATTTGTTTAGGGTCACGCTCACTGTACGACCAGTGTTTCAAGTATTTAATACATTTTTACGGTGGCCCTGAAGTGCAAGACACCACAGCATTTCAGAAAACGCCACAGCATTTCAGAAAACACAACAGCATTTCACAAAACGCCACAGCATTTCACAAAACGCCCCAGCATTTCAGAAAACACCACAGCATTTCACATTGGACGGAGAGGGTATTCCTTTAGAGAGAACACTTCTTGTTTGTGATTGGACAGAGCCAGCCAGAGAAGCACTGCTGTGATTGGTTGTTTTTGCTGCCAGTCAAGAAATGACGCTTCGTGATTGGTCAACACCCGACAGCGAAATATGTCCCAACACATCAGCCGTTAGCACACACTCAGAGCTCACAGCTCCTCATATCTGTTCAGAAACTGGACAAAAGTTAAACATGTACAAACCACAGACTGTCTGTGTCATGGTGAATACAGTCGCTGCTTTATTTATGTCTGTATGACGTTGTTGTGAGTGTGGACGGAGCAGCTACAGGTTAGTTTAGCCGGATCGATCCGATTCCATTCAGAAAACACGCATTTTAAAAGCTTTTCGCCTGCCGTTTTGTTTGCAGACTTGTTAAAGCGTTAATTCATGGTTTTTACTAACCAGTATCAGTATGTAGTTGCTTCGGCATCACTTTGAAACGTGTATTACAATTAAATCACGGTCAAATATGTTCATTTTGTTGTAGTTGGTATCTCCCATAGGATTTACATGGAGATACGCCCCGCCCCCTCTCCAGCGCCTCTTGTTTGAATGACAGGAGCAAACACAGCTGACAGCCGCGGTGAAACTCGAGCGATTAGAGCGATGCGAATATTGGGTAGTCTACCATAGTATTTACATAGAGATAAGCCCCTTAAAAACCATGAATGAATAAAGCATTAATTCTGTGTTTACTCCTGTCATTCAAACAAGACGCTGGAGAGGGGGCGGGCCGTATCTCCATGTAAATCCTATCGGAATCGGATCCATCAGGCTAAACTAACCTGTAGCTGCTCCGTCCACACTCACAACAACGTCATACAGACATAAATAAAGCAGCGATTGTATTCACCATGACATAGACAGTCTGTGTTTTGTATATGTTTAACTTTTGTCCAGTTTCTGAACAGATATGAGGAGCTGAGAGCTCTGAGTGTGTGCTAACCGCTAACGGCTGATGTGTTGGGCCAATCACGAAGCGTAATTTCTTGACTGGCAGCAAAAACAACCAATCACAGCAGTGCTTCTATGGCTGGCTCTGTCCAATCACAAACAAGAAGTGTTCTCCCTAAAGGAATACCCTTTCCGTCCAATGTGAAATGCTGTGGCGTTTTGTGAAATGCTGTGGCGTTTTGTGAAATGCTGTTGTGTCTTGCACTTCAGGGCCACCGTACGTTTTAGCTACCACTTTTACGTATTAAAAATATGTATGCTTTTTTATGTGTATTTCAGAAGTTATACCATTTGCAAAGTCGTTACCGCAGACCATGTGTTTGGACGTTCAACCGAGCTACCGAGTGGTGGGGTGGTTTTATTCCATCTTTAACACACACACAGTGGGTGCAGAACTTCAGGACGTCTGAGGAAACATACACCTATCTGTGCAACACATTCATTGTACTGATTGTAAATTGTATTGAACATAAATACATCTTTTTTACTCTTTCACATACTTTGTCAAATGATTTTCATTTTTTTTTTTTATCAGAATTGACTATTTAGTAAATATTTGAATTTCAAGCACCTGTAAGTACTGCCCCATAATAAGAACATTTGAGAAAATAACAGATCTTGAAAAGCAAATCTTTCTAATAAATTAAGAAAGTTGTTTTGTGGTCTGTTTTGTTTGTTTAGATCTACTATTAACACAGAGGAAATCACGATAAAAATACTTGTTACAAACAAACAGTTTAATCATCAAACAAGTGCAAATAACAAAGCAAACTATAAACATAAATACAAAAGTGTAAAACACAACAAAACTATATACATAAATGCAAGTGTAAAAGGACACTAAGGCCAGCTGCAGGTGCCGTTCCTGCTGGGCCAGATCTGCACTGTGCATCTCCCTCAGGACTGTGAGGTGCTCCTCTCCTCGTTTCCTCTTGCCTGGAAGACAATAAGATAAGATAAACCTTTTTTAATCACCGTAGGGAAATTCAGGTGTTATAGCAGCAACAGCAATAAGAATGAAAAACACAGGACAGGTACAGGTCACATAAGGATATAAGAATAAAATAAGTATAAACAGAACAACAGTAAGGATGAACTAAAGACAGTTCTGGCCCTAAATGTTTACAATGATTGTGAAAGTGAATTACTCTGTCTAGCCTGTTGGTAATGAATATAAATATATGTATACATATGTATGAGTATGTACAAATATACAGTCATGAAGTAAATGGATAATTACAAATGAATATAAGTATGAATAAATATGAGACCAGTTTAAAGTGCAAAAATCTAAACAAAGCACAGTCCAAAATAAGTGGAAAGCAGTGCAGGTCCATGTGTCTGCTGCACAATACTTAACAATGAACAATATACAAGAATATATTAGGATGTCTAACACAATTGTACTAGCTGCAACATTAATAGTGATTCTTACTACTTTTACTTTTGGTACGTTACTTTACTTGTAACAGAGCATTTCCACACAGTGGTATTGCTTATTTTACTTACTGACGATGATCTTAAGTTTAAAAAAAGTCACAATTCCAGTCGTTTTGCCATGCCTATTTCTTACCTAGAACCACACGCTGGCTGTCTGCGTTGCTGGTGCTCGAGCTGAACGGTGCTCTGGAGCACTGCCATCACTCGTTGTTCGGGACTCCTCCTCGCTAGTCACAACGACATCTAGAACAGCATACATGACTTGTTAATTCCACAAACTACTGCAGCACAATACTAAATAGCAACAACAACTCTAGAAAACTGGATGTAAACAATGGTACATATGGTGTTAGCAAACAATAGCTCTAGCTAATGCTATCTGTGCTAACCGTAGCTCTTCAGGGCTCCATAAAAGCATGGCTTGTGGAACATAAATGTAAGGATAAAATAGGTTTGTTTGTTAGAAATGAGCTTTACAATAGATGGCGAGCGACACAGCGCTTTCAAGCAAAGAACAGAGCGTTTTCAAACACTTACCATCCTGCATGGCCGTTGCCGAGTCCAGGCGTCGTTTCGCGTTGCGCCGTCGAGCTCCCGCTGTATTCTTTTCATCCGCAACGAGATGGAGTAACGTCTGTACCTCGCCAAACGACCACCACGGGGTGTTTTTGTTGTTGCTGCCAGTAGTGGCCAAAATCCCCAAAAGTTTGTCTTGTAACCTTCACCTCAAAAGTTATTGTTCTTGGCCACATGTAGGAGCTTGGGCCTCGGAAGCAGTGTCAGACTCGCAGTACACAATCCACTGGACGTTTCGGTTGCTTTTCAAGGTTTATTTCCAGCAAAACATAAACAAAATACGAACACAATATTTAACATAAACTTAAACAGCAGATCCTAATAATCTGTATTTGACTAAGTATAAGGTTGCGTCTGCGTGTCAATGACGGTATTGCTGCTGCCTGCTGCTCTCCCGTCACACACCGCACCTCCAACTTAAAGCCTTAGCCCCGCCCCCTTCACCTGAGCAAAGCACACCTCTCACTGAAACAGAAAAATGCATTAATAAAGGTTCCAAATAAATCAAAAACAAAATTAACTTAAATGCGGCTCCTACACACCGGCCCCTAATTGTTCTCTCAGAATCAATTACTCAAATTAGCCAAAAGGGAGCCGTAAAACGACCAACAAATAATGAAAAATAAAGTATATACATTACATCCCTTATTGATGTTTAAGGAAGACCTATTTTCCTTGCTGCTGAGTTTCCCTTTAAAACCCAGTACTTTTTACGGAGCTCTGAAAACATGTTGTTTCTCCCACTGTGTCGAGAGCGTTCGTGTATGTGTCGTAGTAGGAGATCTGAAGTGTGAGCATCTTTGGGCAGAATATAAGGGTGCTTGGTCTCATCAGGCATTGCAGATCTGTGTAGGCGGCCGCCTACTCTCATGATGCCTTCATCCAGTATAGGATCGAGCCTACAGATCTTACTACTCTTCTGCACACTAAATGGAGCGGTTTCCAGCGCTGCCATTTCCACTGGGTAGGATTGCTTTTGAACATAGGTGATGACTGACCTCTCTGCCTGTGAGAGGTCTTCCAATGTGAGGAGCTGGCCACCAAGTGTGGACCTGAAAGTGCTTAGCTCAGTGCAGTGGCGGTTCTAGACCAATTTGACTGGGGGGGCCACTGGGGGGCCAGTTATTTTCTGAGGGGGGAACAATAAATGCAGGACGAAAAAGAGAACTAGACAGTATGAAGTAATTGCGCATAAGGAAACAATGCAATACAGTTATTGGTATTTGTTTCAGTACACTTATTTATTTCAGATAGATCTTATAGTTATTACTGTTAGCTTCAGCTTAAGTTATAGTGCAATGTTTGCACTAACACCATATTTATATAAAAATAAAGGCAATGAACAGTTACATCTCTACTTTACATAAGGGTGTCTGCACAATCTCACATTACAGCAACAAAATCCTGCGGTTTTTGGCAATCCGAGTACCAGAAAATATACATTTAAAAAAAAAATGTTTCATTGTTAGGGGGGCCAGAGGGGGGTCAGAGGTCAGTGTTAGGGGGGAACTGGCCCCCCATGCCCCCCCTAGAACCGCCCCTGGCTCAGTGCTCACCTTTTGGCTGCTCGAGTGGGTGGTGATGGGACCTGAGGAAAGCTCTTTACGCTTTTTGACGGTCAACATCAGAGCATTCTTCACCTGGAGATACCATGCCACTGCTTTAAGTAGCCTCTTCCAATCAGAGAAGTATGACATAAGGCGGTCTGTGGGAGTTTCAATGCTGGCCACTGTTGTGAATACAGCAGCGTTTTTCCTGACCTCTGGGTCATTTTGCAACACTGGCTCGGAGGTCAATGATTTTTCCACAGGCCAACTTTCCTTTGGCTTCCATAGGAACTCTGGGGCATGTATCCACCTTTTTTGCTGCATGAATTTGACTGCACTCATTCCTCTCGAGGCGTCATCAGCAGGATTTTCCTTGCTGCTTACATATCTCCATTGAGACCGTTCACTATTGTCACGAATCAGTGACACTCTGTTGGCAACATAGGTCTTAAACCCAGTGTAGTCATTACCAATGTACTTGAGTACTGTTTGGCTATCCGTCCAGAAGACTGAGGGGTTTAAGTCCATGTGTAGTTCTTTCCTCAGCATTTTGTCCACCTTCACCAACAGTGTTGCAGCTGCCAACTCCAGCCGCGGTACTGTGATGTGCTTTAAAGGAAGGACTCTGGATTTTCCTAGGACAAAGGCAACATGAACAACATCCTGAATGTTAACCTGCCTAATGTAGCTTACTGAGCCATAGCCATTCTCAGTGGCGTCTGAGAAGTGATGCAGCTGTGTAAACCTTTGTGTTCCATAGCTCTTTGACTTCAGACAGCGAGGCACTTGAAAGTGTTTTATCCTCTCCAGACTTGCTATCCAATCGATCCATTTATCTGATATAGTCTGGGGCAAAGGTTTGTCCCACCCAAAACCTCTCTGGCAGAGCTCTTGTAGCAACTGCTTGGCTGGGAGAATCAGAGGAGCCAGAAAGCCAAGTGGATCAAAGATTGAACTTACAACTGAAAGTATTCCTCTTCGTGTATGTGGCTTCTGGTTGAGATGGATGTTAAACTGGAAATTGTCAGAGTCCACACCCCACTGCAAACCCAATGTTCTTTCAATGGGGAGACTGTCTTTGTCGAGATCCAAAGTCCTAACATCCTTTGCCCTTTGCTCTGTGGGGATGGCGGTCAGAACTGCTCTGCTGTTGCTAACCCACTGGGTCAGCTGAAACCCGCCTTTTCTGCATAATGCAGTGAGGTCCTTTACTAGCTGGATGGCTTCAGTTTCTTTTGCGACTGACTTTACACAGTCGTCAACATAAAAGTTGCTTCGGACAGTTTCAGCTACTTGAGGTGGGAACCCATGTTCATTGTCTTCAGCCGTTTTTTGTAGCGCAAAACTTGCACAGCTTGGGGAGGACACAGCACCAAAAATGTGCACCAGCATGCAATATTCTTTAGGGGGCTTACTGGTATCACCTTGTGGCCACCATAGAAACCGCAAGTAGTCCACATGAGATTTATCCATTCTGACCTGATGGAACATTGATTTTATGTCGGCCATAAATCCAATTGGCTCTTTGCGAAATCTCACAATGACTCCCACAAGAGAATTATTCAGATCAGGTCCCTGCAGTAGCTCTGTGTTCAGGGACATGCCTTGGTAAGAGGCTGCACAGTCAAAAACCACTCTAAGCTTTTACTTTTTGGGGTGGTACACCCCATGGTGTGGTATGTACCATTTGTGTCCGGGTGACTGTGTGAGATCTTCCTGTGGGACCTCCTCTGCATAGTTGTTCTCCAAGATGTCGTTGAGGAATGCAACATATTCCTGCTTGTAGTGCCGGTCCCTCTTCATCTTCCTTTTTAAGCCCTGCAGGCGCTGTTCTGCAATTTGGCGGTTGTTAGGCATGCTGACATTGGCTTTCCTGAAAGGCAACTTTAGACTGTAGTGTCCGTTTTGCAGGGTAGCCTCACTGGCTACTTTCAAAAACATTTTGTCCTCAACTGACATCTCTGGCTTTTCCTCAGCTGACACTTCGTTGAAGTCCTGGTTGTACTGTGACATTAGAAGCTCTTCCAAACTTGTGGCAGATATCCTATTCACAGTCACTCTCGCCGTACTGCCCTCACCGCCATTTCTGAGTGATCCATTTACAACCCACCCCAATAGAGTTTTTACTGCGTAGGGGCCCTCACCTTGGCTATTAATAACCTCCCATGGCTCTAACAGCTTTGGAGCATTCGTGCCAACTAATAATTCCACTTTAGCACTGATACTGGGAAGTTTGACTTTATTCAGGTACGCCCACTGCGTTAAGTCATTCTGGTTGGGAATGCTACTGGAGGTGACTGTCATTTCTCTCTGGGTGAAAACGTCAGGAAGAGGTAAGAAGTTGTCGCTGTCCAGTGCTGAAACTTCAATTCCAGGTATGACATGAGATGGCACCAGTTTTTTCTGATTCATTGTGCTTAACAGAATAAGTGTTTTTCTGCCTTTCAGGTTGAGTTTAGACATCAGCGCTTCGGAGCAGAAGGTAGCGGTGGAACCAGGGTCCAGGAGGGCATAGACTTGAAAGACTTGACTGCCTTTTGCTGCCTTAACTTGCACTGGGACAATGGACAGCACATTCTTTTGTTCTCCGGCCCCTATGTGGCCACATAACTCTGCTGATGTTCTGCCTGCTACACCAGAGGGCCTTTCAGTCTGTTTAGTCGGACCATCTTTAACAAAGATGTGCAGGGCACTTGGGTGGGCTTGCTTGCAAACTCTACAGGTGAGGCGTTCTTTACAGTCTCTACTAATGTGGCCTATAGAGAGACAGCCAAAGCATATGCCCTTGATCTTTACAAAGTTCAGCTTGTTCCTATGTGTTTCTTCAAAGAACCGTTTGCACAGTTCCAATGTGTGCTTGCACCTACAGAAGGGACAGGAGGGTTCAGGCTCTGTTTCTTTTGGGGAAATAGTGACATCTGTGGCAAAACTGCTGTCATACGCCTTTGAGATCTGCGACTTAACAGGACATCTAGTCTTTACAGCCACCTTTCCTTTGGCAGCTGACTGGTCTTGAAGGTCACCAAAAACTGGGTCTGCTGCTATGCGAGCTTGCCTTTCAATGAAATAGACTAGGTCTAAAATCCTTCCTCTACGACTGCGCTCCTCTTGCAGTGCGTAAGCTTTGCTGCGCCATCTCTCCCTGAGCTTGTATGGAAGCTTAAGCACAATGCTTCTCATGTTGGACACTGTGTCTAGTTCCTCCAAGTACTCAATTTCCTCCATAGCGTTGCAGCAACTCCTTAGAAACATGGCGTAATCCTGCAGCGACCTTGAATCTTTAGATTGAACTAGGGGCCAGGATAGAGCTTTTTCCAGGTAAGCACAAGAGAGTTTGTATTCGTTCCCAAAGTTCTCCTTCAGTAAACGTTTTGCTTTCTGATAGCCTCTGTCTGGAGACATGTATTCACAGCTTTTGACTAGCCGTTGAGCTTGGCCTCTTGTAAACTGTATAAGGAACTGCAACCTGTCTCTGTTGTTGTCTGTTTTGTTTTCAATACAATGTTCAAATGAGTGAATAAAGGACTTGTACTCCATGATGTGTCCATCAAAGGGTGGAATATTTCCTTGCGGCAGCGTCAAGAGAAGTTGTTGTTTCACAAGAATCCTCGTCAAGCTGCTTTGATTCTCCAGTATTTGAATCATGTGGTCATCCTGTGCTGTGCTGGGCTTTGTCCTTGTGGCAGAGTTGGCTGTGTATCAGGCAAACTGTGTGCATTATCTTCACGGATATTCAAAAAGGGAAAGTGAAGTGGGGCGCCTGCCTTGCTCCTAACAACTGGAGCACCTCTGTCATAAGGATGAGGTGAAATATCTGGCTTTGTATCCATCAGTGTGGTAGCTGCTGCTTCAACCTGTACAGGGCCAAGCCTAGCTAATTCATTGTCTTTAAGATAATTAATTTTGGCTGTGTTGGCTGCTATTTCTGTGTGTAATTCTAGTGTTTCTCTTTTTTTTGTAATATTTGTTCCTGTTCTTCAATGGCATGTTTTTATGTAACATAGGAGCTTTGGCCAATAAGGCTGCTCTCTCTGCCTCAGCATTGATGCGTAGTGAGGAGGAGGAAGAGTGGCTGGATGTTATAGACCTCGTTGAGTGTGTATCCACCTCGCTCAGACCGCCACCTTCATTTGCATATGCACCTTCTTCAGCTGGCAGATCTTCCACTTGAGTCAAGTTGAGTGAATCAGCATTTTCTATGTCAGTTATCCATTTCGTAACTTTGGCAAGGAATGAGTTTATGTGCGTACATCTCGGCTGATACCATTTCTCATCGTCCTCTTTTCTTGCGCTCTCATCCAACATTTGCGCATATGAGACATGCAAGGCTTTAAAATCAACCGAAAGTTCGTTAAACTTCAACATATTCCCTTTGACTTCATCCAGATATTCCTTATCGATCATTAGGTTGTTCACAATGTTCATTCTCCGTGTTAAATGCGAAGCTTTTCCTGATCTTGATGAGCGCAGCTGCGCCGCAGCCTCATCCATGTCTTTAACAGGTGGCAAGTCCGCCTCATCAGAACTCGCCATTTTAATCCAATATAAACTTCCAAAAAGTCTTCAAAATGTTTAGAAACAGTTCTTGTGGCTCCGCTATCCTTGTATTTTCAACACTTAACTCAGGTTACTTCATACGTTCATTTATAAGAGGCTGTATTTCACCGCTGCTCTCTTTTTCCTCGTCACAGAAAGGTTGACAAATAAAAGATTCACTGTCCATAAACACAAATATCAGCGGTGAAATCTGTTTCTAAACACTTCAGGTATTTCTTCCAAACGAATAATCCTTCAGTGATGTTTGATCTGAAAGCGCATACCTCCTCCGAAGTGTTTCTTTGTTTGGTCCGCCACGCGTTTGGTCCGCCACGCGTTTGGTCCGCCATGCGTTTGGTCCGCCACGTTTCCTTTGTCTTTGATTCCTACAATCCCTTTGATCCTCCAATAGTCCTCGTGTTTCCAATCACAGCTCGTCATTGACTAATTGTAGTGGCCAAAATCCCCAAAAGTTTGTCTTGTAACCTTCACCTCAAAAGTTATTGTTCTTGGCCACATGTAGAGCTTGGGCCTCGGAAGCAGTGTCAGACTCGCAGTACACAATCCACTGGACGTTTCGGTTGCTTTTCAAGGTTTATTTCCAGCAAAACATAAACAAAATACGAAAACAATATTTAACATAAACTTAAACAGCAGATCCTAATAATCTGTATTTGACTAAGTATAAGGTTGCGTCTGCGTGTCAATGAATGTATTGCTGCTGCCTGCTGCCCTCCCGTCACACACCGCACCTCCAACTTAAAGCCTTAGCCCCGCCCCCTTCACCTGAGCAAAGCACACCTCTAACTGAAACAGAAAAATGCATTAATAAAGGTTCCAAATCAATCAAAAACAAAATTAACTTAAATGCGGCTCATACACTGCCATTTCTTTATGGATTTGTTGATGGTAGCTCGTCTGTTTTAAAAATTATGCGGAGAATTGTGACGATTCTCTCTGACCAATCAGCAGTCGGGAGTGTTTATGTCACTAGTTTAGCATATTCAGCTCGGTTGTTGGCTCGGTAAGAACCTCGATTTTGGAGGGCCAGAAAAAAAGTGAAAAAGTACCCGTAAGCCGGAACTACCCCTAGTGGAAAAGCAAAAAAAAGCGGGCTTAGCCGTGCTAGATCCTGCAGTGGAAAAGCGCCATTGGTTGATGATTTTGAATTTATTGTAAACTCCAAAAATCAATGGAAGAGCTATACAAAGACACAAAACAACAAATACATTTAAGCTTCATCCATATTAGCATGACTTTAGCATACCATTAAACAAGTGAACTGCAAATAGTTAGCAAAGTTATAAAACAGTATAAACGAATCAGGACACATTTTTATATTACAGTTAACACTAACCTTGTGCCTCTTCGGGTGGTGCTAATACTTTAATGTAAACTTTATCTTTTGATATCGCCGTATTTAAATGTAGATATCTCCGTTAATGTCTTTACTTTATCTCCGTTCATCTCCGTCAAGTTTTTTTCTTTGGGAACAGTAGCTTCCTGTTAATAGCGCAAAGTCATCTTAAAAATAAAAGCATGTCTAAATAAAAAAGGAAGTTGAGTTAAATTACTTGGGTATCACTTTTATTTAAAGGTCCCATGTCATGCTTTTCCGGTTAGTACTGATAGAGATTAAGAGGGATATCTTCTCCGCATTTCAAATCTCCGCGCGTCCTTATCAAGCTGGTTAAAAACACAGGAAGGAATCCAGAGCTACCAAGTAATCGTTAAACAATAATCCACTTTAATGGTAATATCACAATGCACTACAATCAAATACAGTACAAATTCAATACAGCTATCTATGGGATCCCTACATTACCTGCAGCCAGCCAGAGGAGAAAGAGAATGAACTGAATTCAAACACAACTTTTATACCCAAAAGTCACCGGAGGAGCCGAGTCAGTCTATCTCATTGGAAGATGTAAAAGATGACTTTTCTTAGCGAATCAGCGCGAGCCAGCCAGGGCAATAAACCAGTGTCTCTGAGAGGGTAATAAAATGTATCTGGCGTCCGTTATCTCACTTCCCTGCATAGACTTTCACGCACACACTTTCCTGCACATTCCAGAGGCCTGAGCTATATCCCTTTTGTTCACAAAGATAATACATATTAATACCCTCATATGAATACAAAGTAATCAAACACATACATATACTATTCAAGATATGATGACTTCCCTGAAACATGACATACTGGAGATCTTTAAGCAGAAGGAACTCTCATCCAACTCTCTATACCTCCCCCACAGGGCAATAAAACCTGTTAACTCCAAGCACCCTTTGTTCTCCAAAACCCATGTTAGCAGGCCCTGAATCCAGCTCACGGTTTTACACAGATTATTTCCCATTTAAGCTTATTCATAGTTTGTTAACATGAATACATACAAATATTTCACTTCAGTACCCGTCCCCTTGTGTGTTATGAAGGTTTTTATGCATGTAAACGGTGTGCAGAGTCAAAACCCTCAAAGTACACCATGTAGCGAGTAAAACTCTAAAACAGAAAATACCTCCCCAAAACGCCTCGTTGGAGATACGTCATTGTCCATTTGATTCTTCCGGGTACGCATGATGTCATCCGTACCCGGAACGAAATGGACCAATCCGTGGAGCCGTTACGTTACGTCCGCGGAGCCGTTACGTTAAGCCCCCGCTGATTGGTCCACATTGACCAATCCACGAACTTCCTCACACACTCACTCAGTGCAGACAGCTCTGCTGATTTCTCTGCTGATTTCTCCTCCCTCGCTGTTTGAGAAACCAATGTGAGTTTGGAAAATTGCACAATTTAAATCTATTCTAGTAGACCTCAACAATGGAATTATGATCAGTGGAAATGGCCATGACATGGGACCTTTAACATATATGTTGTTCCAATTGTAGAGGTTACACAAAATATGCCCCATTTTGTTACTTGCTCTTTTTTCTGTTACATCTTCATTTGTTTGGGCATTCAGATGTCTTATTTTATGAAAATGTGTATGTTTTCTTATATTTACTGTGCAGAAAGTATGAGAAAAAAACTTTTTCAAAGAAGATATATTTTGATATTTATTTTATTTTGTCAAATTCTAAGTTATTTTCAAAACAGTAGCCGACTATTAAGATATTTTTCTTATTGTATTTGTTTATGATTTTTTGAGAAATACAGATTTCAAAATGATAATTTGTCTTTGCTCTGTCCCTGACCAAGCAAGTACATAGTACACTTTGTTGATTAAATCGCAATCGCAAATCGCAATATTGTCAACAATAATCGCAATATGACTTTTTCACCAAATCGTGCAGCCCTAGTATATATCCTGGAGTCCCTCCGCCGCCCTGGAGGTCAAATCACAGTAGGGTCATGTGACCAGGTAAGACCCTCTGATCAGACCCTGACCAGGGAGAGTACAGAGAACTTTTTTGGAGCAAAAATACCCACTTTGATGTGTCGGAACGTTTCATTCACGACGGAGAAAAAATAATGCAGTCACTCTCAAGGTTGCTGCGGGAATGTGTTTTTCTAGAGTGAAACATACCTGTCACTTCAGGAAGGAGATTGATCTGCCAATTATTGGACAATTATGGGCAGGATATTGAGTTATTCATGTCTATGTTGATGCTTTCTCACATCATAGGTAGAGTGAGGCTGCAGGATGGATCAGTGCTGCAGAGCTCACTTCAGAATGAGGATCAACAGGAAGTGACAGGGTGTAGTGGAGGTTAAACTCACATTTACCAGCGTTCTACATGGAGAACTTTACAGTCTGTTTTATCTGTTTTTAAAAGGCAGACATAAAGTATAATTTCTGTATCAATAAATCTGAGATCATAAGGTTATAAAAGTATCTGATGCACATAAATGTTTTTTACCTTAGAGCAGACAAGGTCTTTTTGTCTTTATTATGATCTTATACATATAGAGCTGAAACTATTTTCACTTCATGGATCAGCTGTGATTAAAGTGCCATGAATTATTGTATCTAAAATGACTGACAGGGGTACATTGAATCTAAGGGAGCAGAGGAGGATTAGATTTTTTAATTTAAATTAATAGTTGATTTTCAAATAGATGATTATATTGTTTGTTAGTGGACTCATCACTTACTCGCACTATTTATTTCAAAAAGTAACATTGTAATGTACATAATATACAGTAAACAGCTGTACCGCAGTAAGTCACGCTGCTCAGAGTCGCTGCTTTTGAGTGAAAGCCATTTTCAATTTAGAAACAAAATCATGACAGCCCTGGATGATTTTTCAATATTCTGTATTTCTTTAAAAATGTTTTTCACACACTAATAACAGTTTTGTGTGGAATATGAACATAAAAGACTTGTTTGTGTTTCCTTCTGTTATTTGACTATGTTTGATGTACAGCATTACACATCACCATATAGAAACATATTGCCGGGGCTCAACAGACATTGTCTACAGATTATCAGATTAATGTCCATCTGTTGTGTTGGACATTCCTTTTTAAATACATGATCCTGCCATGGAAGTCAAGGTTCACACCACTCTAAAATATAAACCAGGATTAACACCAAAACCAGAGTTTCCCATAACCCCCACCCAGTCTAGACTCTGTCCTCTATTGTTCCCTCTGACCATCTCTCCCGTCTCTGAACCTGTCAGCAGTCCTGTCTATTGTGTGTGTTAACCTTGATGCACAATAACCTGTGAGCCGCGTAGGGCGGGCGCTGATGAGGAAGTGGAGACAATAATGTTATCGCAGCGCAGGAAGATTAGCCGCGTGGGTGTGAAAGCCTCCAACCTGCCGCATGTCGCATTATGTTCTCCTTCAAATCCAAGCCTTTTGTTCTAATCCTGTGTGTGTGTGTGTGTGTGTGTGTGTGTGTGTGTGTGTGTGTGTGTGTGTGTGTGTGTGTGTGTGTGTGTGTGTGTGTGTGTGTGTGTGTGTGTGTGTGTGTGTGTGTGTGTGTGTGTGTGTGTGTGTGTGTGTGTGTGTGTGTGTGTGTGTGTGTGTGTGTGTGTGTGTGTGTGTGTGTGTGTGTGTGTGTGTGTGTGTGTGTGTGTGTGTGTGTGTGTGTGTGTGTGTGTGTGTGTGTGTGTGTGTGTGACTTGATTTTATTTGATAATTTCAGTAAAAAAAATAATGCCTTTTGATTATTATAGTGTTGAATGTTCAAAACAAAGTACTTTGGCAAGTTATGGTATAAGTTGTAAAATGCTGAATAAGCACCGTAACTTTCATGATATCATTTCTCGGTCATAATCGGTTGTTTCCGTGAACGGCCAAATGTTGTGTCACGGTAAATGTTGCGGCCGCAAGGTATTGTGGCACAGCATTTTCTCCTTTTCCTTTCGTAAAGGAAGGCCTTGTGTTCCCTAAGCTAAAATAGGTTATTAAGGAAGTTTCAAAGCTCCTTTCCTGTCATCTAGAGAATTCCAACAGCTCTTATCATGGCTGCCACTGAGGTACCTCCGGGTCATTTCACTCCGCTAGGAAGGTTCCTAAGCTAAACTGACAATTCAAACCCAACCATGTATCCTAAGAAGGGTATATTGCAGGAATTGAACAAAAAGGCAGGAAGTGAACAGTGTTTCCTTGTCTGAGCGACAAAAGCAGCCCAACCATCCAGAACCTGCAAAAAGCAAATACAATGCATTTAAAGGCCAAGAGCATTGATATGATTGCTTAACCCATATTTTATAATCTATAACAGTGTACATATTAATTAACATCATAAATGCTGTGTGAGTGCAACTTTGAAATAAAAGTTACTTAAAGTGGACCTATCATGCTATATTTGAAACATATATTGTAGGGCCATACCTATATAAAACATGTCTGTGAAGTTTTTTTTTCAAAATACCAAACAGATTTTAGCCATGCCTCATTTGCTCTTTTCCAGCCCTGTTTTTGCAAGGGCTGATTCTGCTTTTGTGGCAGACTACAGCGCCACTTACAGGCCTGGCATATGTACTACAGCATCTCCAGCGCTTTCGAGCGGTCTCTCATTCCCCTGATAGGTGGAGAGTTGCCCATATAGGCGGAGCACCCCTTTTCTGACTTCAGACAAATTCAAATAATAATCAGCTCCGTTGCAGCCCCGTTTTTAGAGATTTGGGTATGGAGGAAAATACATATATACATATATATATATATATATATATATACATGTATTTTCTGACACATGGTGAGTTCTCTGACACACCGGGGACACATATGCATTTTGCATGATAGGTCCCCTTTAAATGTTACCCCAAACTCAACTCGCATTTAAGGAGTGAACACATTTATTAAATTGTTGCCCATTAATCTTTTATGGTTATAGCATATACAGATTTAATATAATGAAATAAATCGGCTCCATTGTTACAGACCCCCTTTCCAGCACCAGTCAGTTTAGCCCGATATCCCTAAGGGTCAGTTCTGTTAGATGCAGACTTTAAGCTAAGGGTTTGGAGCAGAGGAAGTTGCTTTTAGATCTTAGTGTGTGTTCAGTATTTCACTATGTGGAGTAAAATCTTGGGTAAAATTCAAAGGGAGAATATGGGAGTTATTTTTATTCAAGAAACACACTTGTCAGAACCAGACCATGCTAAACTTAAAGGTGGGGTAGGTAATTCACTTCAGAAACACTTTTTGTTATATTCCATGGAATGCTCTTAACATCCCGATAGCAATGAATACAGAAAATGCTTTGACAATAAATACATATAGAAATAGCTAAAGTAACTGGATGGTCTACCTGCCTGTCAGCCTTCCATCTCGTGCACAAACTTATCTCGTGCCCTCATTGGTCATGTGCACGTTCGTGTGTGTTGGAGGAGGAGTAAGGAAGTCTGAAGGAAGGGGCAGATTTTTCTCGGCTCCGTAGTTTCAAATTTTAGCGCACTCGAGCTGGTTTCTCCATTCTTACCTACCCTACCTTTAAGAGAAGGGGTTTCAATCAGGTCTTCTCAGCCTCATATAAATCTGGACCTAGAAGGGGGGTGTCAGTCATGATAGCAGATACGTTTAATTTTGAAGTCCAGTTTGAATTCAAAGACAAGGAGGGGAGGTACATTATGGTGGGGGGGAGATTGGAGGGGATCGAAGTTCTGAATGTGTACGCTCCACCTGGAGCAAACTGGTCCTTGAACAAACTTGAAGAAAACAGAATCATATTAGTACATCAGGTTTCATAGAGCCAAAACATTTAGATAAGCCAGTCCTTTATTAGTATATAAGTGCTTTGTTAGTAATTGTATTGGTCGAAGTGGAGTCGAAAGAGATGAGTTTTCAGTCTGCGCCGGAAGATGTGTAAGCTATCTGCTGTCCTGATGCCAATGGGGAGCTCATTCCACCATTTTGGAGCCAGTATAGCAAACCCACGTGTTTTTGCTGATAGGGAACTTGGGTCCCCCTCGCAGCGAGGGTGCAGCGAGTCGTTTGGCTGATGCAGAGCGGAGTGCACGTGCTGGGGTGTACAGTTTAACCATGTCCTGGATGTAGGGAGGGCCAGATCCATTCACAGCATGGTATACAAGTGCCAGTGTCTTGAAGTGGATTCTAGCAGTTACCGGAAGCCAGTGAAGTGAGCGGAGGAGCGACGTGGTGTGGGAACATTTAGGAAGGTTGAAGACCAGACGAGCCGCTGCATTCTGGATGAGCTGCAGAGGTCGGATGGCACATGCAGGTAAACCAGCCAGGAGGGAGTTGCAGTAGTCTAGGCGTGAGATGACGAGAGCCTGGACCAGAAGTTGCGTCGATTTCTGGGTCAGGATACACTCCTCCTGAGTGTATCTGCAGCAGCGGGTTGTAGCAGCGATGTTTGCAGTGAAGGACAGGTTGTTATCTAGGGTCACACCCAGATTGCTTGCAGTCTGAGTCGGGGAAACAACAGAGGTGCCGATGTTGATTGTTAGGTCAAGAGTGGGACAATCTTTTCCCGGAAGGAAAAGCAGTTCAGTCTTGTCAAGGTTGAGCTTGAGGTGGTGAGCAGACATCCACTGAGAGATGTCTGCTAGACAAGCAGAGATGCGTGCGACGACCTGGGTCTCTGAGCGGGGAAAGGACAGAATTAATTGGGTGTCGTCAGCTTAGCAGTGGTATGAAAAACCATGCGGGCTAATGACTGATCCGAGCGAGTTTGTGTACAGAGAGAAGAGGAGGGGACCGAGAACAGAGCCCTGAGGGACCCCTGTAGTTAATTGACAAGGGTCGGATTCAGACCCTCTCCAAGTAACCCTGTAGGTGCGGTCTTTGAGGTATGAGATGAGGAGGGAAAGTGCAGAGCCTGAAACTCCAAGTTCTTGGAGAGTGTGAAGGAGGATCTGATGATTCATCGTGTCGAATGCAGCAGACAGGTCCAGAAGGATGATGACAGAGGAGAGGGAGGCTGCTTTAGCAGTGTGCAGTTACACAGTGACAGCAATGAGAGCAGTTTCTGTGGAGTGACCTGCCTTGAAACCAGACTGGTGCGGATCCAGAAGGTTGTTCTGATGGAGATAACAGGAGAGTTGTTTAAAGACAGCGCGTTCAAGTGTTTTAGACAGGAACGGGAGGAGAGAGACAGGCCTGTAGTTTATAACATCAGACGGGTTGAGAGTGGGTTTCTTTAGGAGAGGGTTTACTCTTGCCTCCTTAAGACTGTTTGGAAAGTGACCAGAAGTTAGAGAAGTGTTGATGAGATGGGTGAGAAACCGTAGAATATCAGGAGCGATAGTCTGAAGGAGGTTTGAGGGGATAGGGTCCAGAGGACAGGTGGTAGGACGGGCAGAGGTAACGAGGGTAAGAACCTCACTTGGAGAGAGAGGCAGGGGCGGATCTAGACAAATATTCATGGGGTGGCAGGAGATTTTGAGGGGTGGCATCCCCTGGCAGAAGTATATGCTGATTTAATCGCAGTCATATCAATCAATGTTAACTTGGAAAGCCACAATATTAATATTTTAATTCAATAACATAGGTGACATTATTGTGGCACATCAGTCAAGCCTTACATATAAATATATAAGGTGGCAGACATCATTTATCATTCATCATTTTGGATTGGGAAGTGAGGGACCGCTGGCAAGTTGCTGCCGCGCCTCCTCCGTTGTCTGTCGATTATTTCGTGCTGTTTCTGTTGAATGTTGTCTTGTGCAACTGGACTCCAAATCCGTCTGCTACAAACCCGTCTGTCCCATCTAAGATTGTGACGATTCATTTAGCCGTTTAACAGTCTGTACACGCGCTAGTGCTACTGTGCTGTCACTCGGTAGCTTGAAGCTAGCCGCGCCGGTACACGGCTCACCGTACTGGACTACTTGGGCTGTGCTCTATTTCACCGGATAGCCTGATCTGGTGCACCCTGCAAAACATACCTGTTCGGATCTGTCCGCTGCCATTCTGCCATCTCTCCTGGGTGCAAATCTCCCCCTGTGGATTGCTGCCAACACGAAGGCCGCCCCACACAGGTTAGCTACTACCGGCTAACCTGTCACTCGTCCCCAGCGCCATATGTCTGGTTTCTCCGCCTCGAGAGAAAACCTGTGGCTACAACCAACACGACTACTCGTCCGCCTCAGCAGTGCAGGTTTGTCGCTTCACTTCAACCATTTGGATCATCAAACCGCTGGATTACATTACTGTCTCACGGTAATGAGCACGTCTCCTCCGCTGCGTTACTCTGCAACGGAGCTGCTATGTCTCCGGTCTTATTCCAGGACCCCTCCAGCTCTGCTTGCCCAACACTCTAGTATTCTCAAACGACCAAGATACATTCACCGTGGATCTGGACGAAACTTTGAGTACACAAAACACAACAACAACAAAACAATCCGCTCTTTCTGGTCCACTGAGCCACGCCCCCCTCGCACTGCCCGTGCTGTCAATCACAGTGTGTTATCCCCCCTGTCTAAAGCATCCACATACGCACAACTTACCTGTCTGAAACTATGTCTGTTTAACATAAGATCCCTCACCAATAAGGCCCAGCTGGTTTCTGACTTCATTATGGACAAAAAGCTTGATTTTTTTTATGCCTCACTGAGACCTGGCAACAGTCTGATGACTTCTCCCAGCTTAATGCAGCTGTCCCTCCGGGTTATGCTTTTATTAGTAAACCCCGTGCTACTGGGAGGGGGGGGGCTTGCTGTGTTGCACCATGAAAACATTAAAGTCATTGCTGTCACTGTCGCCCATCACTCCTCTTGTGAATGCTTAGCTGTAAAACTCACTGGCCCCATCATCATTATTTCCATCTACAGACCGCCGAAGCCCTCTGATGTTTTTCTCACTGAATTTTCATCACTACTAACATCTGTATGTGCAATGTCCCCTACTGTTATCCTCTTAGGCGACTTTAACATCCACATTGACGACCCATCCAATGTTTTTGCAAATGATTTCATCTCACTCCTGGACTGCCTCGATATCACACAACATGTCAACCTCCCAACACATAACAAGGTTCACATACTGGACTTACTCTGCTGCACTGGCATCACTCCCATTAACCTTGCTGTCATTGAATTCCCCATTTCTGACCATAAAGCTGTAATTTTAACACATTAACCCCACAGATCTCACCACTCTGATTAATTCCTACCCCAATCCTCCAACATCCACCCACCCTGCTGACCTGGTGAATCACTATAATAACTGTCTCTCCTCTTCCCTCACTGCCCTGGCTCCCCTGAAAACTCGCAAAGTTTCATTCACCCACTCCGCCCCCTGGTTCACCTCTGAGCTACGTCAGCTCAAAACAACTGGCCGCCGACTGGAGCGGCTGTGCAAAAGCACCGGACTCTCAGTTCACACGCAAATGTACTCGGATCACCTTCACCTCTACAAGAACGCGCTTTCCAATGCCAAGTCCTCTTATTACTCCAACCTCATCAGCACTGGTAACAACAGAGTTATTTTCTCCACAGTCGGTCACCTACTTCAGCCTCCTCAAACCCTCCCTCCAGATATCTCCATTGACCAATGTACTGACTTTCTGCAATTTTTTCACTCCAAAATGAACACCATTCACCTACAGCTGGCCTCAGCATGCACCTCCTCAAGTGATCCACCCTGGATGGCTACCACTGGTCCACCACTCATCAGCTCCCTCTCCAACTTCACCCCAGCATCGGAATGCACCATCTCAGGGATCATCCTTTTTTTTTTTTGTTCTTTTTTTTTATTTAAGTTTTCAAATATGGACGTTACACATACATAAAATAACGAACATTACACATACATAAAATAAAATAACGAACATTACACATACATACATGGTCAGTCTAGGTGGCAGATACAGTATAAAATCAAATGAATAGGCATGTAAATAAACACAGGTCAGTATACAGATGTTACAGAACAAAAATCTGAAAGAATATGACGTGGGCGACTACACTGTAGAATCGTATTCCCGTTGCCCCCTTCCCTGCCCCGGTCTTTGGTGTTATTAATCATTATTTTTCAGAAACTCCATGAAGCTCCCCCAGATATTTTCGAAAATCAATCAATCAATCAATCAATGTTTATTTATATAGCCCAATATCACAAATGTTACATTTGTCTCAGTGGACTTCACAGTTTGTACAAAATATCAGTATGACAATACGACACCCTCTGTCCTTAGACCCTCACATCGTACAAGGAAAAACTTCCGAAGAAAACCCACAGTTTAAAGGGAAAAATGGGAGAAACCTCAGGGAGAGCATCAGAGGAGGGATCCCTCTCCCAGGACGGACAGACGTGCAATAGATGCCGTGTGTAAATTGAAAAGATAATACATTTGCAACATAGGTAGTCCAAATGTTTGGAAATGCATGTGTGTATAATAGGAAGATGAATCCACGAGGATATCCATCCAGGACCTATGATCCATGACCACAGCCACGACTCAAGATCCAGGGCTCGCGATGCAGGACACAGGACCGCAGGATCATCCATGACTCCGGATCCCAGCGTATATATAGACACCAAAAAGAAAGAAATTTGGGGAAGCTGGGTTAATCGGAACATGAGAGTACACAGGTATAGACAGAGAGAAGGAAGAAGTAAGATGTCCCCCGACAAACTAAGCCTATATCAGCAAAACTAGGGGCTGAATCTAATCAGCCCTAACTATAAGCTTTATCAAAAAGGAAGGTCTTAAGCGCACTCTTAAAAACGGATAGGGTGTCTGCCGCCCGAACACAAACTGGAAGCTGATTCCACAAATGTGGAGCTTGATAAGAAAAGGCTCTGGCTCCCATTGTACTTTTAGAGACTCTAGGAACAACCAACAACCCTGCATTCTTGGAACGCAATGCCCTAGTAGGACAGTAGGGTATAATGAGTTCTTTAAGGTAAGATGGCGCCTGCCCATTAAGGGCTTTGTAGGCGAGAAGAAGAATTTTAAATTCTATCCTGTGTTCTATAGGGAGCCAGTGTAAGGCAGCCAGAACAGGAGTAATGTGGTCCCTTTTCCTAACTCTGGTTAGTACACGAGCTGCAGCATTTTGAATCAGCTGAAGCGACTTGACTGACTTCTTGGTACACCCTGATAATAAAGAGTTACAATAATCCAGCCTTGAAGTAACAAATGCATCGTTTTGAGGCAAGATATGCCTGATTTTTGCAATGTTACGTAGATGGAAGTAGGCGGTCCTTGAAATTGATTTTATGTGGGCGTTAAAGGATAAATCCTGATCAAATATAACACCAAGATTCCTTACAGTCTCACTGGAGGCCAAATGAATGCCATCCATAGTTAGTATATCTTTAGATAATTTGCTTCGTAGATTCTTCGGGCCAAGTACAATAACTTCAGTTTTGGTCGTGTTTAACATCAAAAAGTTTAAGGTCATCCACGTTTTTAAGTCCTTGAGGCAGTCTTGAATTTTATCTAGATGATTAATTTCATCAGGCTTGATTGATAAATATAGTTGAGTATCATCTGCATAACAATGAAAGTTTACAGAATGATTCCTTATAATATTGCCTAACGGAAGCATATATAATGTGAACAAAATAGGTCCGAGCACTGAGCCCTGTGGCACTCCATGGCTAACTTTGGTTTGCGTGGAAGATTCATCATTGACACGTACAAACTGAGAGCGTTCAGATAGATAGGACCTAAACCAGCCTAAAGCAGTTCCCTGTATGCCAACTAAGTGCTCTAGTCTTTGCAATAAGATATCATGATCGATAGTATCAAATGCAGCACTGAGATCGAGCAAAACAAGAATAGAGACAAGTCCCTTGTCGGAGGCTATTAGAATGTCATTTGTGACTTTAACCAGAGCTGTCTCTGTGCTATGATGTGTTCTAAAGCCAGCTTTCCTTTAGTAATGTATGTTAGTTTTTCTAAAGCGACACATGCTGACAGATCCTTAATATATTTATTCATACTAGGTTTGTTCACATTTTTCCATTCTATAGCTATTGCCCTCTTAGCTTGTAAAAGACACAAGTCTATAAGTGCACGCTCACTCTTCTTAGAAACAAAGTCTTTTGGATAAATACCCAGGATGCACAACTTTGGCTGACAAGGGATTTTCAGTTTTGTTATCTGGTTAATCATGTTAAGAACCTCCTTCCAAAAACTATTGACCACATTACATTCCCACAAACAGTGAAAGAGTGATCCTTTAGCATAGTTACATTTAAAGCAGGTGTCTGGGGTATTGGGATTAAAGTGATGTAGTTTTGATGGCGTTATATATGTTCTTAAAATCCAATTGTATTGTATCAACTTAAGCCGTGTGTTGATTTTTTGTGTTTGAGCCTTCAGGCACACTTCAGACCATTCCTTTTCAGAGATTTCCTCTTGTAAATCAAGCCTCCAGCTTTTAAGTTTATCTTCTGAAGATTCAGGGGACTTCTCTACAAAGATTTGATAGAGCAGCGATAGCTGGCCTCTACCAACCACGTGTTTAACTGTAATGTCTTCCAACATTGAGAGAGGTGGCTGAGTAAGTGAGCGGTTTTGAGATACAGAGATAAAATGTCTTATTTGTAAAAACTTAAAGAAGTGCTTAGAAGGAATATCATACTTGTCTTGTAGTTTAGTAAATTACATTAATTTTCCATCATTGTACAAATCGGTAATCCTGCTTAATCCCTTGTTCGCCCAAGTCTTAAAACCAGCATCTTCTCTACCAGGTATAAATGGACTATTGCCCCATATGGGGGTGAAACCTGACAGTGGGGGGGTGTCCCCTATATATCTTTGGACCTCATGCCAGATGTGTATGGTATTTCTTAGAAAGGTTTTTTTTGTGTTTTTCCCTAGCTTCTTTGGCTCAGAAGAATAAAGATAGCTACTAAGCGATAACCCTTGAGCTGAGCATGCTTCAATCTTGACCCACGCTGGAGCTTCGTCTGGGGAGAAGTAGCACATGGCTGCTCTCAGTTGTGCTGCCCAATAGTACCAGCGTAGGTTGGGCAGTTTTAGACCCCCTCTGTCATAACTCATAAGGCAAGTAAAGTAGGGTAAAACGGAGCCTAGAGCGTCTATTATTCCAGATAAAGTTGGTAAATATTTTCTTAAATCTTTGAAAAAATGACTCGGGTGGGGGTAAGGGGATTGATTGAAACAAATAGAGCAATTTGGGTAATGTATTCATTTTTAAGATGTTAACACGACCGATTAAGGAGATTGGCTGACGAGAGTCTACAACAGAGTTATAGTTGGCTGGAACCAGATCATTAATTTCAGGTGTGATTTGTATTCCTAAATAGGTGAATCCTTCCCTATGAGCTGAAAAAGGAGTTTGTATTCTAGGTTGCTGCCTCTCTTGTTCATTTAGATAAAGTATTTAAGATTTATGCATATTTATTTTGTAGCCTGAGAATTCCCCAAAGGTCGTAATTATTTCTAACAGAGATGGTACAGAATACGCAAGATTTTATAAAAAAAGAACAACATCGTCCGCATAAAGTGATATTCGATGATCCAAGTCACCTACTGAGATCCCAGATATAGATGGAGAGTCTCTAATAGCCATGGCAAATGGCTCCATTGCTAACACAAACAGCAATGGGGAGAGGGGGCAGCCCTGACGTGTATATCTGTACAATGAGAAGGATGTAGAAGTAATATTATTTGTGACCACTTCAGCTGTTGGGTTCTTATATATCGTCCTGATCCATTTGAGAAAGCCTTCACCTATTCCAAACCTCTCCAACACTTCAAACAAATACTTCCACTCAATTTGGTCGAAGGCCTTCTCTGCGTCTAAGGACAGCAGTGCCATGTTAGGTGACCCTCTTTTTTCATAAAGAATATTTAGTACCCTTCTAACATTATGAAAAGCTTGCCTTCCCTGAATAAAACCATTTTGATCATCTTTAATCATGGCAGGCAGTAGTTTGTTTAGGCGTCTCGACAACGTCTTGCATACAATTTTGCTATCTGTATTAAGCAGTGAGATTGGTCTGCACGATGCAGTCATTGGGGTCCTTTCCTGGTTTTAGCATCAGAGTGATTAGTGCCCCTCTAAGAGATGGTGGTAGGTCCTCCTTTTCGTATGACTCCAACAGCATATCCAAAAGTGGCTGTAGTAGCTTATCTTTAAATCGTTTATAGATTTCTATAGGAAGCCCATCTGGACCAGCCGCCTTCCCCCCGTCATGCTGGTTATGGCTTCTGAAAGCTAGTCAGTTCCTATGTTATGGTCTAGTTTTCCTTTTGAATCAGTTGAAATAGTGGGGAAAACTAATGAACTTAGAAAATGTTCCTGTTGGCCTGAATCTTCAGGTTCGGATGTATAACGTTTTTCATAAAACATTTTAAAAGCACTATTTATTTCTGCAGGGTCATTTGTTAATTTACCATTTGTTTTAATGCTGTTGATAGCCCTTTCAGATTGCAATTTTGTAATACGCCAAGTCAATATTTTGCACGCCTTTTCTCCCTGATCGTAGTAGCTTTATTTTAATCTTAGTAAGCTAGCAGCTGTCTGGTTACTCGATAATTCACTATATTGAGTCCTTCGGACCAAAAGTTTTGCTTGCAGTTCTGGGGAATCTTGGGTAACAATCCTATCCTCCAAATCTTTAATACAACCCTCCAGTGAATTTAATTTGGATTTAAAGGCTTTGTTCTGCGAGCTAGAATAGCAAATAATCATGCCCCTAATGTATGCCTTAAACGCTTCCCAGCGTACAGTTGGAGAGGTTTCGTTAGTATTCATGCTAAAATAGAGGTCAATATGTATTCCTACAAATTCAACAAATGTTCTATCCTGTAGCCATCTGGATTGAAAAAGGTGGATTCATAACAAGAGTTATTAAACAATAATGAAATTGGTGAATGGTCAGAGAGGACCCTACTGTCATACCAACATTTTGTAATCCTTGACATAAGACCCATAGAAACCAGGAAATAGTCTATACGTGAGTGTGTTTGGTGAGTGGCGGAAAAACAAGAATATTCTCTGGAAGCTGGTTTAAATGACCTCCAAACTTCACACAAATTAAAATCCTGGATCAGTTGTTTAAGGGTTTTCCTTGTTTGGGTGTGAGACAAGTCTGTCCCCCTTGATCCGTCTATACTGGGCTCTAGTGCACAATTGATGTCTCCCCCTATGATATAATGGCCTGGGAGGGAGGATAAAGTTAGAAAAATGTTTTTGAAGAATAAGGGAACATCCTCATTAGGGCCGTATATATTGACAATATTCAAAGTTTCTGTAAGAAGGGTGCCGTGAATGATGGAATATCTGCCTCTTGGGTCAGAGATAGTCCTAATTATGTTAAAAGGAATGGATTTATGAGTTAACACCCCTCTAGCATGGGAAGAATAGGAGGCTGCGATGACCTGACCATTCCATCTTTTCTGGATCTTATGAAGATCACATTGTGGCAAATGTGATTCCTGTAAAAGCAGTATTTTGGAATTCAACCTCTTAGCTCTATTTAACACTTGCTTGAGTTTCGATAAATTACATTCCATGAAGTTATCTTAAATTCTGTATTGGAAGTCATATTCTGTTATCTAAACAAAAATACAACAGTATTTAGAAGAAACAGAAAATAACAAAATTCCATAAACACCTGACTGAAATAAAACTGCCTATCAGACTGCTTAACACGACCCCATTTGCTGACCGCAATATGAACAGAAAATAAACACACCATGACATAAAACAAATAAAACAAAACACCCAGTGTGAAATTCCCCAAACGAACCTCACCCCTCCCTTTGCTCAAACGATGAGCATCCCTTTCCCTCCTAAAGACTCTAATCATGGAGCTATCTGGTCCACCAAACTGAGGAACAGAATAAATGTCCACAAACAAGTCCCTAAAGTGTCGCTCCGCCCTAATTTCCATACAAATGATAGAAATGTTAACAAAGGGAATGAATAAAACAAAAGACTTCTATAAAATATTTCACTTTAATTTGTCGATGTTTTCATTCACTAGGCAGCAAGTTTAAAGCTCTTAAAATATGTATTCATAAGTAAACACCGAGTTTAGCTGCCATTGTTAGGATCTAAAATGTGGATTATTAATTTGTTTTATATCTAATGAAAATTATATAAAATGTGAATTTGGGAGTGTAAAGGCATAACTTAGATTTAACCGTTCAAGGACAGCACTTATTCTTAACAGTATCAATAACAGAAAACACACTTCTTCAACAGCGTAATATAATACCTGTAAACAGATATACCAGTGTATAGCCTACATAAATATTATTACTACTAAATACTGCAAAGACAAAACTTTACTTTGACAGTGTAGTAGATTTAGTCCTTTTATAGTAACAAGTAATATACTGTAGGCCATTCTTTATGGTAATCTCACCAGGTGCTTTCACAGAACTGTTCAATCTCTGGGCCTCTCCTTGATCTTTTCCAGGAACGTGTATACATCCGTAGGAGAAGTGAAGAGGTGAGAGTTGCCGTCATGTGTCACTCGGAAAGAGGATGGATATTGTATTCCATACCGCAGACTCATGTGTCTGCACCTCGCCTTAACTCCATCGTAGGCCCTGCACTTTTTATCCGTCTCCTTGGCGACGTCATGGAAAAACATGATATGATGTTTGTCAAAGTGGATTTTACCCTTTTCATATGCAGCCAACATCACTTTGGTTTTGTCCTTGTAGTTTAAGAACTTAATCAGAAGTGCTCGAGGCGGTGCGTTTGGCTTCGGTCTGCCAGATGGAACTCTGTGCGCCCTTTCAATAGCGAGCGGTGCTGCAAACGAACCGGCACCCAGAATTTCAGGGATCCATTTTTCCAGAAAGGTGCATGCATCCTTCCCTTCAGCGTTTTCGGGCAAGCCTATCAGTCGCACATTAGATCTGCGGCTACGATTTTCCAGATCTTCCATTTTCGCCTCCAAACTTTCCACCTGTTGTCTCAGCTGTTTCGTTGTTTTATTCAGCGCTGAGGCATCGTCTTCCACCACTCCAAGCCACTCCTCAGCCTCCGTTAATCGGCCAGAGTATTGTTTTAGTTCGCCTTCGATAGATTGTATTGAGTGTATCACCATATTAAATTTTGATGCAACGTCTTCCTTCAGGTCTTTCTTTAAATTGTTGATTGCACTCAGGATTTCACCTGAGGATTTATCCTGCGACAGCTCTTCTCCCTCCTCGTGTTCCATGTCGGGAGCAAGGCCAGGTTGAGACAGCGGTGGCCAATCTTCTTCGGATAAAGTTTCCAAAACGTTGTCCTTTTTAGTTGTTTTCTTGCATGGAGGCATTAGTAACACAGTTATGATTGTGTAAATTGCGTTTTCCTTTTACCTCCCGCGTTCAAAATAGTTTATTTACAATATTAGGGCAGAGCGACGACTGAACTACGTCTGATCAACACCGCGCCATAACCGGAAGTCAGGGATCATCCTTAAAGCCAAAACCACCACCTGTCAGCTTGATCCTCTTCCCACCACCCTGGTCAAGGCTTGCCTACCAGCCATATCACCCATGATCACTGACATAATTAACTCCTCCCTCACCTCTGGAATTGTACCGACCTCCCTCAAACTGGCTGCAATCACTCCCATCCTCAAAAAACCCGGTACTGACCCAGCCGATCTAAACCACTACAGGCCCATCTCCAACCTACCCTTCATTTCCAAGACCCTTGAGAGGGTGGTTGCCGCACAGCTTCAGTCCCATCTTGACACAAACAACCTCCATGAACCCTTTCAATCTGGTTTCCGCCAAAAACACAGGACTGAAACAGCCCTGGTTAAAATCACCAACGACCTCCTCCGTGCAGCTGACTCCGGACTTCTCACCATCCTCGTCCTCCTTGACCTCAGCTCTGCATTCGATACCATCTCTCACCCACTACTCCTGGACCGCCTGGCTGGCATTGGGATCACTGGTGTTGCACTCTCCTGGTTCTCATCATACCTCACTGGCAGACAACAGTTTGTACAACTCGGTAATCACGAGTCACAAGAAAGTGCTATTTCACTGGGTGTCCCCCAGGGGTCAGTACTGGGTCCACTCCTATTCATCATATATCTCCTCCCCCTGGGCAAAATCCTCCGTCACCATGAGGTTAATTTTCACTGCTACGCCGACGACACAGGTCTACATTTCCTCCAAACCCGCCACTGCCCTGCCCCCAACCTCCCTCACCACCTGCATTGAGGACATCAGGAGCTCGATGAGCAGGAACCTCCTGAAGCTTAACAGTAGCAAAACTGAGGCCCTGCTCATCGGCTCCAAATCCACCCTCACCAATTCACATAACACCCCAGCACCAAACATCATCATCGACGGCTTCCCCATACCATTCGCTGCCCAAGTGAAAAGCGTCTGTGTCATTCTGGACGGCTTCCTCTCATTCGCACCACACATACAAAACATCACCCGCACTGCCTTCTTCCATCTTCGGAACATCTCCAGACTCCGCTCATCTCTGTCCCAACCCAGCACTGAAATCCTGGTCCACTCATTCGTCACATCCCGGATTGATTACTGCAATGCACTTCTGACTGGCCTTCCCATCAAACTCCTCAATAGACTGCAAATAATCCAGAACTCTGCTGCCCGGATCATCACCCGCACCAACTCATCCGACCACATCACCCCCATTCTCACTCAGCTACACTGGCTTCCTGTACGCTACTGTATTGACTACAAAAACATTCTACTCATATATAAAGCTCTCCATAACCTTGCCCCCATCTACATCACAGACCTCCTTCAGGAGTACACCCCCTCCTGCACCCTCCGCTCTTCGTCCGTAGGACTTCTCACCGTCCCAAGCTCTCGCCTCAAAACCATGGGTGCTCGAGCTTTCAGCTGCTCGGCTCCCAGACTCTGGAACTCTCTGCCACTACACATCGGACAGTCTGATTCCATAACAACATTCAAAACCCAACTCAAAACCCACCTGTTCAAACTGGCATTTTCTTTATAAACTGTACACTGTGTCCTTGTGTGTCCTTCTATGGTCCATTTCCTGTGTTTGTCTTGTCTTACCCCGGCTGATACTTCACTAAATCCACTGTTTTAATTGTTCCCTATATTGCCCCTATGCCCTGTAAGGTGTCCTTGGGTGTTATGAAAGGCGCCCCCCAAAATAAATGTATTATTATTATTATTTAATGAATTTTAACTGAACAATAAGTGAATGAGTTTGTTTCACTCTTAGACCAGCAGGGGTACCAAATCTATGAAGATTGCTGCAATAAGTATTTTAATTAACTGTCTCATCGATGATTCACATATTCATTTATTATTGAATAACATATATTTTTTGAAGGAGTTAATTATGAATGTTCCTCAAGATGCTTGCTCACCCTCCATCAAATTTGAAAGACAAGTAATTATATTATGTATCAAAATTCAAAAGATTCAAACGAACAGTTCAGCGCCCCACAACTTTACTGCAAACAGTTACAAGCTTGACTTTACATCAGAAAGAACAAGAAATGACTAACTGCATCAGTTAGGGTTAAAAAAACGTGTATTCAGCTAAAACATACACATCGGTGCAGTTATGATCCAGTGGAAAGTCCTTACCTACTGGCCTAGTTAAATCAAAGTGGTTACTTTTTTTTGGCTGCGCAAGACACCGTCTTATTTGACTTTCTCAGGACTTAAAACTGTTTTGTGGGGCAGACCCCCACAAAGAAAAAAAATACACACACATACAAGGTCATCATCTTAACAGTTTTTTATGCTCATCGAGTCATCCGTGAGCAGAGCATCAAGTTGGCATGCCTATTACTGCTGAATGCGGCGATTACAATTCTGTTCAGCAAAACGCCTCACAAACTGATTAAGATCAACAGCTTTAGTGCGTTTTGATTCAATGCTGAGTACAGCCAAACTGACAGTCTCTTTTCTGTCATTGTAGACCACAAATACCTCATTCCTTCCGTGTACTTGAGTCCAAATGCTTCTCGATTTGCGCTGTCCCCCAGTTCAAGTGAAATCGCCGCCAATCTCCAAGCTCGCGCCAGGGCCGAGGGAGAGGTTACAAGACTTGCGTCTTGTGCTGCATTCACTTGCACTCGGACATTAGAGATTTTCTCTCATAAATGTCCGATGAGCCACAACTTTTCTCTCAAACCAAAGCTGCCAACTGGGGTGGCAGCTGGGGTGGCAAGGCCTATTTTTAGGGTGGCAGTTGCCACCCCATGCCACCCCGGTAGATCCGCCCCTGGAGAGAGGGGAAAAAGAGGTTAGTGTGTGGGTGAAAGGAGGGTCTGGTGACCCAGCGGTGAGTAAAGGTGAGTCGGAAAAAGAAGAGCGAATATCATCAACCTTTTTTTCAAATAGTTAACAAAGTCGCTTGACAGAAGGGAGGAGGGGGAAGGGGCTTTGGCGGGGTCCAAGAGAGTGGAGAAGATGGAAAATAGTTTTTTGGGATTGGAATAGGAAGATTGGATCTTATCTTGAAAGAAAGTGCTTTTTGCCTGAGAGATCGAAACAGAGAAAGAGGAGAGGAGAGCCTGATAGGTTAGTAGGTCGTCATGGTGTTTGGATTTCCACCATTTCCGCTCTGCTGCCCGAAGGATGGTTCTATTAGCACGCAGTGCGTCATTTAGCCAGGGAGCAGGAGGGGACTGACGAGCCTGCCGAGATGTGAGAGGACAGAGAGAGCCCAGAGAGGGTGAGAGAGTAGAGAGGAGAGTTTCTGCAGCAGAGTTTGGAGGCAGAAGTTGGAACGAGTCAGAGGAAGGCAGGGCTGAGAGCACCGATGAGGCAAAGGTAGAGGGGAAGAGGGAACGAAGGTTGCGGCGGACAGGTGCAGAATGAGAAGAGATTAGTTTGTTATGTTTGGAAAGGGGTAGAGAGAATGAAATGAAGAAGTGATCGGATGTGTGGAGCGGGTTTACAGAGAGGTTAGAAGTAGTGCAGTTCCTTGAGAATATGAGATCAAGGACATTGCCAGCTTTATGAGTTGGTGGGGATGGAGACAGTGAGAAAGCAAAGGTGGTTAACAGAGATGTTAGTTCGCCTATCTTCCCTGTCTGGAGGTTGAAGTCTCCGAGAAGTACAGCGGGAGGGCCAGTTTCAGGGATGTGTGAGAGGAGATTATCTAATTCCTCCAAGAAGTCTCCCAAGGCGCCTGGTGGATGGTAGAGAACAACAATGGTTAATTGTATAGGATGGGTTACTGTAACGGCATGGAATTCAAAGGTGGAAGGAGTGAAGTTAGGTAGCTTGAAGAGGGAAAAGCTCCATTTGGGAGAGAGCAGGAGACCAGTGCCACCTCCTCTGCCAGTGGGTCTGGGTGTATGGGAGAAGGAATATGCTGTGGAGAGAGCTGCTGGGGTTGATGTGTTGGATGGAGTAATCCACGTCTCAGTGAGAGCAAGGAAATCCAGAGACTGCAGGGAGGCGTAGCCAGAAGTGAAGTCAGCCTTAGGAACAGCTGCCTGGCAGTTCCACAGGCCGTCTGTAACTAGATGTTGGATCTCAGTGGAGCATGTGGGATAGACGAGAGTAGGCCGGTTATATCGATTAGGAGATACACAGGGCCAGTGATAATTGCGAGAGGACACAGCTGAATGGTACAAGGTGTTCAAAGAGCCTTTAACTCCACTACTGCGTAGGGCCTTTAATTGGGTGCTCCAGACAGGGGAGACCCCCCCCCTCCTGGAGAGAAGCAGTAATAACTGTTATCCCCAAGCAGGGAGGAGATGGGCTAGATTGTTCAAATTACCGACCTGTGAGCCTCTTGAACCAAGATTACAAGATTTTTGCATCAATATTACATGACGCTTTTATCCAAAGCGACTTACATACATTCTCCTGTGGACAATCCCCACAGGAGAAATTTGGCGTGAAGTGTCTTGCCCAGGGACACAACGACATGCTGACTGCAGTGGGACTCGAACTTGCTATCCCCTGATTCGAAGTCCAGCACACTATTCACTGAGCCACAGCCTCCTTAGCTAAAAGACTTGAGAAAATCGTGCCTGAAATCATTCACTTCACCAGACAGGCTTCATTAAAAATCGCCAAACTCAGGACAACATCAGGCGTACTTTACACATGGTTCACCAGATAAACCAGGAGCAAATCGAAGCAGTTATAATGGGATTGGATGCAGAAAAAGCGTTTGACTCAGTTAAATGGTCATTTCTGTGCAAAAATGTGGACACATTTCAGTTTAATAAAAATGTCATACAGACAATCCAGGCTCTTTATAACAAACCAACGGCGAAAATAAAAATAAAGTGCTCCCTTTCAGGACCTGTCGAATTGGAGCTTGGTTGCCGCCAGGGATGTCATGAGCCCTCTCCTGTTTGCGCTCTTTATAGAGCAGGGGTCTCCAACCTTTTTTAGGATGAGGGCTACTTTCAAAAAATAAAACAAGTCGTGAGCTACTTTTACTCCTCTTTTTTTTTTGCAGTGTATATATTTAGCACATTATTAACATTATTATATGCTTACCTTTAACCTTTGTGTGCTGTTTGCGTCTGTGGGACCCGTTTGCAGGGTTTACTAAAAGAACATGTATGCAATTTAATTATTTTAACCTGCTTTATTTGGGGGTGGACCTCACATCCTCTAGGGGGGGGGGTCCTCACCTCCTCTAGGGGGGTCCGGGGCATGCACATTTTTTTTTAAATGTTGAAGTGAAATGCATCAATCTGGTGCACTTTGAGCACAACATGAATTTATGGATACAGCTCTCAACACTCAGATGAAAGGGAGCTGTATACTTTTCAATAATCCAAACATCTTTAGAATATGATCACAACCAATAACAAATCATTTAAACTGGTCTTATTTTATGTTAGCATTCTTTCTTTCTATTTATCCATATTTTACTAATCACTCCCCTTTTAAATACAATATAGTACACATTGGAATGATTTCTTACTTTATTTGTTACAACTATATTAACTAGATAAAGGTGTGCTCTCTCTCTCTGTCTCTCTCTCGCTCGCTCACTGTGTGCTCCTCCGTGGCGATGACTGTTTGCGTTAAAAAATAATAATAAACATATTTGTAAAGTGGGGGGACACAAACAGGATTTCGAAAAGTGGGGGGGACTGTCCCCAGTGGAAATTACGCCATGCGTATGTGTGCGTCAAGTGCAATAAATATGCAAGTTGCAACCGTTGCAACACACACAGTAAAACTCTGCCCCTCATGTGTTGTACAGTATAGGCTGGCATGACTAGGCTGTGTTCAATGGGGCTGATGTGTTGTGTAGATTCTGCCAGAAGGAAAGGTCACACTCCTTATGAAGCGGTGAGCTGCCACTCCACATTGCTTTTCTTCCAGACTGCAACGCTGGTCCCACAAATCAAGCAAGAACGTGATTGGTCGATATTCATTGTGGGGGGTGGGGGGAGGAGGGGTGTTAGATAGATATAGAGTTGTAGTAAGTAGATAGAGTTCGCTATGTTTGAGGTTTCATTTATGCATAGGGTAGATTCTTTTAATTACATTTCCTTTATTTTTGGTGTATTTTTTACATTTTGAATTTGCTTGGCAAGCTACTTATTGAAGGCTTGCGAGCTACCGGTAGCTCGCGATCGACGTGTTGGAGACCCCTGTTATAGAGCCTCTGAGCCAAATGATAAGGCAAAATGATCAAATACATGGAGTCTCGTTGGCAGGAGAAAACAAAATAGCGATATTCGCGGACGGCGTCCTTGTCTAAATGACACGCCCGGCCCCTTCTCTTCCTGTTTTGCTGCAAACACTGTCAGAGTTTGGAGCAGTATCAGGATACAAATTGAATTCTCATAAATCCCAGCTCTTAACATTTAACCGGGGCCCTGCCTACCAGTAGCTTCACCGATATCTGTGTTGATAGGTAATAGATTAAGAGCGGTGAATCAGCTTAGAAACAGGAAGCGCTCAAAAGTTTGTGTGAGTTTATCACATTTAGCAGTGATTCCATGTCAGTCACAGCTTGTCACAAAAAACCTGACTGATAGTGTATTTAACAAACTTAAACTAGCTTTATTAAATGTCACGTCTTTGGCAGGAAAAACATTTTTAATCAATGTTTTGATCACTGAGCACAATCTCGATTTTATGTTTTTAACAGAAACATGGATTGAACAAAATAACAGTGCAGCTGTTCTTATCGAATCAACCCCTCCCAACTTTAGTTTTATGAGTCAGGAAAGAATGCATAAGAAAGGGGGTGGAGTTGCTATTCTGTTCAATGATTCCCTTCTATGCAGGAAGACATCTTATGGGAACTTTGCTTCTTTTGAATATGTGGCCCTTCAGCTGAAATGCTCCTCTCGAGCTCTGTTCCTAAATATCTATAGACCACCCACATACTGTGCAAGCCAGCGACGTGCGGTCAGGGGAGGCAGGTGAGGCAGAGCCTCACTTGTCATTCTCCAATGTAACGGAAAAAAAGAATAATAATACAAATAATAATAATAATAAAATGTGTCCACTGATCTGTGTTGTAAATGTGATTTGTTTGATTCCAATCGCTTTTTATAGTAAAAATCGGCTAATTTGCCGAGCTCCGCTACAACTACGGGGAGCGATGAGATTGAGAAGTGAGGCAGGGACGAGCTCTGCCTCATAGAAGCCCACAGTAACTTGCTGGAGCACGGGCACTAATTTAGCGCGGGCACTTATTTTGTGAGCGCGCTCAAGCCAGTTACTGTGTGGTGAGGTGAGGCACAGATGAGATCTGCCTCACCCCAGAATGCGTCACCCCACAGAAACTGTCTGGAAAGCGGGCCCTAAGCGCATGCCTGCACCATCTCACTGTATGTCACCAATGTAATGTTTGTAGATCCCTTTATTACATTTATCCTCGCCATCCATAGTCTCTAAATATCTTATTTCACGTATATATGATATTTAAGCTCGCTGGTCTCATCATACAACGGCAATGAAAAAAGCACCAGGGGAGGCAGCCATAACCTCTGCCGCACTGAAGGGGGCGCAAGTGAGCCCACAGGTTCTTGTTGCTACTGTTATTCTACACAGAGACGTAGACACAAACAACAAACTAGACTTTTGAAACTAGAGGAAGATAAGGAGGACTTTTACAAAAAAGTAATAAAGATTGTTGTCCAGAAGGATAGCATGGACTTCATCTTCAAGTCAAGGTAAGACCACATTTGTAATGAAAATTGGATCTTACTAAGAGAGAACAATCCAATATTTAGATTTTGGGTAGGCTATCCTTTTGTTGAACGGTCTGTTTAAAATGAATCGAAGCATCAGACTAAAAAACCTTTTGAAAATAACAGAATATTTCGATTAAAGGTGGGGTAGGTAAGTTTGAGAAACCGGCACGAGATACACTTTTTGTTATATTCCATGGAATGCTCTTAACATCCCGATAGCAATGAATATCTTAAGTGCTTTGACAAAAAATACATAAAAACATTTCATCTGTGGAAGCCTTAATACTGTAAAAAGCACAACCACAAATTTTAGCCGGCCCGGCTAAAATAACCTGCCTGTCAGCCTTCCATCTGTGCACAAACTTATCTCGTGCCCTCATTGGTCATGTGCGCGTTCGTGTGTGTTGGAGGAGGGGCTGTGTATTTTCAAATTCTAGCGCACTCGAGCTGGTTTCTCCAAAATTACCTACCCCGCCACCTTTAAGGTCAAAATATATAATATTTGTAAATCTGACTCTGAAAGAGTCAGTGCCTCACCAGCCATGAACCTCACCGTACGTCACTGGTGCAAGCTTTTTTGATGACTTTACTGAACTGCTGTCTATAGTGTGTATTGACTTTGATCGTCATTGTTGGTGATTTTAACATCCATGTTGACAACCCCCAGGACAGAGGGGCAAAATAACTGTTTTGTGTTCTTGATAGCTATGGACTCACTCAGCATGTGACGGAGCCCACGCACAATAAGGGGCACACTCTGGACTAGGGCTGCATGATATTGAAAAAAACTGACATTGCGATATTTTTTCCCCCTGCGATATATATATTGCGTTTTTTTAAACTATATTTAACCCGATGAAGGATTTTAATCACGGACGTCTGGATCTTAACTGGTTGACTCATCATACCTTAAGTCATGATCTAACATGTCATGATAATGCATGTTGCTTACCCTCAAATAAGGGGGTTCATCTGTGAATGAAGAAGAGAAGAACCTTTTTGGATCCAAAATAGTTCCAGATTCCAGATGTTGCTTTTCTTTTTGGAAGTAAATCTTCATTCTCGCCGGTTTTGTCCTCCTGTGCCTCGCTAATTTAATGCGCATATCGCGGTTATCACCATGACACGATATATCGTTCAGCCCTACTCTGGACTTAATTATCTCAAAGGGTCTGAATATCTCTAAGCTTGTGGTGACTGATGTTGCACTCTCTGATCATTCCTGTGTTTTCTTTGAGAGCTCTATTTCTGTTCACAAAAATGTTCAAAAAGACTGGACTACTGTAATGGTGTCTTTGCAGGTCTCACTAAAAAATCTATGAGAAAGCTGCAGCTAATTCAGAACGCCGCTGCTCGAGTCCTCACTAACACTAAGAAAGTGGATCACATCACTCCTGTTCTGAAGTCTTTACACTGGCTTCCTGTGTGTCAAAGAATAGATTTCAAAATACTGCTGCTGGTTTATAAAGCTTTAGGCTCAAAATACATTTCTGACCCCCTGCTAGATTATGAACCATCCAGATCTCTCAGGTCTTCAGGGACTGGTCAGCTTTCTGTCCCCAGAGTCAGAACTAAACATGGAGAAGCAGCATTCAGTTATTATGCTCCAAATATCTGGAACAAACTCCCAGAAACCTGCAGGTCCGCTGCAACTCTTACTACTTTTAAATCCAGGCTGAAGACTTTTCTTTTTGTCGCTGCTTTTAATTGAATTATTCATATCTTAGACTGCACTGTAACTTTTATTCATATATTTTTTTCTTTTAATGTTTATTTTATTATCTTTGCTTTTTAATGACTGTTTTTAAATGCCATTTTCTTAATGTCTTTCGTTTTTGTAAATCAATCAATGTTTATTTATATAGCCCAATATCACAAATGTTACATTTGTCTCAGTGGACTTCACAGTTTGTACAGAATATCAGTATGACAATACGACACCCTCTGTCCTGAGACCGTCACATCGTACAAGGAAAAACTTCCAGAGAAAACCCACAGTTTAAGGGGGAACATGGGAGAAACCTGAGGGAGAGTGTAAAGCACTTTGAATTGCCTTGTGTTGAAAGGTGCTATATAAATAAACTTGCCTTGCCTTGTCGAGCTGTTTAGGTGATGGTGTTTGTGTGAAGAGTCCATGTCAGGTCCTTGTTAGGGAATAATTTGCTTAGGTATTCAACCTTCAACCCAGTTCATCGTTTTCTCTCTTTACGGTCACTTTACCCATGGCATAGTTCTATGGCCTTGGGTATTGCTGCTATCTCTCTTAAGGAGGAGCAGCTTGGGCGCATTGTTGTTGCCAGTCTATGACAGAGCACAAGCCGCCATGAGGTAGTTTACTGTTCAGGGACGTAGGTTCCCTGGCGCACATTCTTTCCTATAGACGAGAGCTAGTTAGATTCAGGGTCCATAATTGTTTAGTCTCACTGATAAAGAATGTTGATTATTACACTCCGAACTAGATAAAACCTCGAGCTGCAGAAGAGTTCTTCAGAATTGGTTTGACAACCGCCGTGTCAACTCGTGACACACCACCTGTCTTGTAAATTCTCCGACCGAAACTCCAAATAAACCACCAGTGTTTGCCATCAAAGCTACAGCTCTCCTCAGGTCTCTCCGAGTCCTGTTTCCAATTGCTTCAGAAGTTTCCCCCACAGTCCTCAGTGATGTGGTGTTACGGTTTGCGGAAAAGGTAGGACCCAAATGCAGACTATAAAAAAGGTAAAAGGTCTAGAAACAAAAGGTGAGCTTTATTCCAAAAGCCGATGAACACAAAAAACATGGCATGAAGAACTCAGGTTGCACAAGGTTACAAAAACACCAACAAACTGACCGTGACTGACATGGAGGGAGACAGGAAAAACAAACAATGAACCGACACCGAACACAGGAATAGACAAGACTAAATACAGGGAGGGGTAATCACGAGACGAGAAACAGCCGGGCAGGGGAGGAGAAACACAAGGGCAACAGGTGAACACAATCAGACAATTAGACACACCAGGGAAACTAACGACAGGGAGGAAAACACAGGGAGAAGGACCAGACAATATACCAGGAGGAAAACATGACAGAGAGAACAGAAGAGCAAAATAACTCCACAACGAGACACAACAAAACTCAAACCCTGACATGTGGACACCGAGGAACCTGAAGCTGCTGACTCTCTCCACCGTAGTCCCATTGATGGCGATGGGGAAGTGTCCCTCTCTGCTGCTTCCTGTAATCCACAATCAGCTCCTTGGTTTTGCTGACGTTGAGATGGAGGTTGTTATCCTGGCACCAAGATGTCAAGTTTTCGACCTCCTCTCTGCAATAGTCCTGTGAAATCTAATTGAAAGGATTTTTGTCGCTCACTCTGCACAAACGCACTGTATACCCAAAATAATGTGCAGATTAGCCCACTTAGTCTTAATCTTCTTAAACTTCCCTCTTGATTCTATTGGCTCTAACGTTTAAAAAGAGGTGTCAATCATCAAAATCGACCGATGGGTTCCAGAGATCTGGAAAATCCACCCAAACGACCCCAGAAGTGGGTTTTCTTCTAAATCTCTCTAAAAAGGTCACATTTAACTTGTTTTGCATCAATCTTGATACAGGGTACTTATTATATGTTATAGTTTGGATACCTAAAGCTTTTATTCTACTATCCCATCATTCATGGGTGGTTTTCACTATAAGTAATGTTTTTTTTTTGGACGGACACTATCATTTACATTTTTTTTACTATGTTCAATCTGAATTTACTTTTAAAATAAAAAAATCTATATTGATTGTGACTTTTCTACATCCAACGCACAGGTTTATCATTGCTTTGAGAAAAATGGTTTTGAATTGACCCCTTTTAAATTGGAAAAGGGAGATAGAGTCTCTTAGTATATAGTATAGTATATAGTCTGTTCTGTCCTGAACAACAGGCTCGGGCTTAACTGGTCAAGTAAGTACTGCTCCCCAGCTACGGGTGCCTCCCCTAGAAAAAATACCAAGAAAGCTGACAGCCTGGCTGCTAAAGTGGACATGTTAGCATCGGAGTTCTCTGAGATTAAGGGCTTGCTCCTTAACTTTCAGAGGGGTGATATCCAGCCGACTAGAGCTCCTACCCCACAAGAATGGGATGAGGATGCCCTGTCTACGAGGGCTTCTTGTAGCCATTTCTGTGAGGACAGGTCTGGAAACACACACTGTATACCCAAAATAATGTGCAGATTAGCCCACTTAGTCTTAATCTTCTGTGTTAATAAGCAGCACATCTACCTGTTCTCTCTGCAGGAAACAGATATGCGTACATTAATAATAATTACAGCTGGCTCATTATTAATAAAATGCAGGTATTAACTGCTTTCTTCTGGAGATTAGGGTCAACCTTAGGTGCTTGTCAGGCACCTGTAGATGCTTAAAGGTGTATTTTATATGAATTATGCATGTTGCATAGACACTTTCCAAAGGTCATAAATGAACATATGAATTTGGTTTGTGTTGTATGGTGGATATTTGTGTATTTTTGAAATGTGCACAGATCAAGGCTGGCTTGATCTGTGCACATTTCAATCTGTAGTGCCTCTGTTGTCCCTCTGTAGTGCCTCTGTTGTCCCTCTGTAGTGCCTCTGTTGTCCCTCTGTTGTCCCTGTAGTCCCTATATTGTCCCTCTGTAGTCCCCCTGTAGTCCCTCTGTTGTCCCCCTGTTGTCCCCATGTAGTCCCTATGTTGTCCCTCTGTAGTCCCCCTGTTGTCCCCCTGTAGTCCCTATGTAGTCCCCCTGTTGTACCTCTGTTGTCCCTCTGTTGTACCTCTGTAGTCCCTCTGTAGTCCCCCTGTAGTGCCTCTGTTGTCCCTCTGTAGTCCCTCTGTAGTCCCTCTGTTGTCCCTCTGTAGTCCCCCTGTTGTCCCTCTGTAGTCCCTATGTTGTCCCTCTGAGTGTGTGCAGATGTGCAGAGTGTATGCAGAGTGTGAGGATGTCACACTGCTTCAGAAAATCTGCATGAGGTGATGGCTGTGACGGTATCCTTGCAGGAAGCAGAAGCACAGTGACACTTCTGAACCCGGAGAGGCTGCAGAGTGGAACTCAGGATCAGACTCGGTCTGCATCACACTGCATTGGATGTGTTTTATTTCCATATGTCAGATATTTTAAGGAAATGCATGCTGTATGAGCAGTAGGCTGTGCATTTATAACTACCATGTTGATATGTGAAACATTCACGTGTTAATTTCACTCGCCTTGAATAACTGGAAGATAAGAAAACCTTCAAACTTCAGCAATACTTAACCTGCTAAGCCCCATGCCACCCTAGGCCCACAGGTTGATGGTGAGCTACCCCTGTCTGGAGCAGCTAGGTCTTAACCAGTTAAGCCCCATGCCCCTGGTACCGGAGGCAAAACGCAACATCTTGCAAGAAACAGCGTCTGAGGCAGGGGCGGCGCCAGGGGGTAGCTTGGAGTTGCTATAGCAACTCCAACAATTGGACTAGCAACGGCTTAGCAACCCCATTGTTTTGTTATGAAAATGCATATATACATTTATACACATTCTCGCGAGATCTATCAGGGGTCGTTGTAAGTTAAAGCGCAAACTGTTACTTGGCTAATGTTGTTATAATTCTCAGTATGTGAAAACAGATCGAAAATGGAAAGATTTCTCACAAGTCAGCTTAAACGACCGCGATCTCCAACGGAGCCGGTCCAGTCGGACAACCGTGTGTGTGTTTGTGTGTGTGTGTCTGTCTGTTTGCGGTGTGGTGATGAGGTTAAATGCCACAGCATGCCAGTTGAAACAGTGAACGATCGCTATTGTGTACTTGTACGCTTAGGGTGTAATGCAGGGGCGGCAGGTACTGTAGGCTAGGGAAGGCTAATGCTGCATTCACACCGGACGCGATGCGAATATTCGCTTCGCTCTAATCGCTCCTATCGCATCGCTCTAGTCTAATGGTGCGTTCACACCGGACGCGATGCGAATATTCACTTCGCTCTAATCGCTCGAGTTTCACCGCGGCTGCCAGCTGTGTTTACTCGCATCATTCAAACAAGACGCGCTGGCACAACAACGCACAACAACGCACAACAAGATGAACATATTTTACCGTGATTAAATTGTAATACGCGTTTCTAAATTATGCCGAAGTAACAACATACTGATACTGGTTAGTAAAAACCATGAATTAATGCTTGGACAAGTCTGCAGACAGACAGCAGAGGAAAAACCGTTTAAAATGCTTGTTTTCTGAATGAAGATCGGGTCGACCAGGCTAAGCTAACGTTGTATATGCTCACTCCACACTCATAACAACGGCCTACAGATATAAATAAACCAGCGACTGTATTCGCCATGACACAGACAGTCTGTGGTTTGTACTTGTTTAACTTCTGTCCAGTTTCTGAACAGATATGAGGAGCTGTGATCTCTGTGTGCTAACTGCTAACTGCTAACAGCTAACGGCTGATGTTTTCTGGTTGAACGTCAGTGACGGCAGGCTGAGATCCTCATCACTGATTGGCTTCCGCGAGAATGCGTCACGTGAATTTGACGCTCGAGTTGAAAAAATTGAACTCTCGCGTTTGACGCGGCACCGTTCAATCGCCTCAATCGCATTATTCGCGATAAATAAACTACTATAAAGTGTTTGAAAGCGTACAACAGATTTATGATATCACTGCCCCATCTAAGACACGAGTGGATCTGACTTTAATTACATTTGACTCGAGTGTTTCGTCAACTTAATGTGTTGCTTAAAATAATACTTCTGCATACAGTATGTGACACTGTGAGTGTTACACGGCCAGATACGGCTCAGCTGACTCAGATAAGGAAATATATGATATTATATGATCGATGATCTGATTGATGATGTGATATAAATGATAAGTGCGACACGTCGGCGTCTTCTCTGCATACGGCAGTTTAAACTGTATTTCCTTTATCCTGTGATATGACTTGATAGATTTAAACTCCACACACTGAGCTCTGATTGGTCAGCAGGCGGTGCTTTCGCTGAGTCGATCTCTTTTCTGACGCCGGAGGCGGGCAGCGTCAGGTAAAAAAAGTTATTTAGCCTTCCCAAACCTGAGCCTCACGCGCCGCCTGTGGTGTAATGGTATTATACAAAAATATTGTAGGAGCACAGAAACAGTGTTCAAATTCTGCTTTTACAAACTGATTTTGGTTGTGCTTACCTTGCAAAGTAATGTTATAAGTGTCAAAGGAATGTTTTTAATGTAAATATTAAGGATAATATTGTAGCGTGTCCAAGTTAATAGTTATTTCAGTTATCAGATGTGCACAGTTTAGTACAGTTGTAAAGTTATTTAGGCAATGTTTTTGGTGGGAGTTAGGGAGAGACCGCCCCTTCCAGGTGTGTGTGTGTGCGTTTTCCGGTGTGTGTGGAGGGAGTACGAGACAATAGGAGTTGTGTTCGAGTGTGGGGAAAAGTCATAATGAGTGTTATACTATTGATTGGTTCTGTAAGGCGTGGCTGTGGCCGTCAATACCAGAAAATAAAGAGAACGTTTTCGACATTGAAGGCTCGTGATCTGTGATCTTGAATAGCGGTGAACGCTACAATATGAACAGGCTCGTGCTTGGTCCACTGGTATTGTTTGTTTATTTATTTTGAAAATTAACTAGCAACGCCGTGCTGTCATATAGCAACTGCTAAGCTACTGCAGCAAAAAAATCCTGGCGCCGCCCATGGTCTGAGGGCTTCTTCCCATTTGACAAACTATGAATGTGTCATATCCACTTAACGGGAAGAAACTCAGCTAACTGACGATATGAACCATTTTTAGCCAAACTAAACACAAGTCTAACGCCGAGCCTCTGAATTAGCCCTGAGCGAAAAAATACTAATGCACTTAGCAAGGGGGGCCAGAGATATGGAAAATGCACCCAAATGACCCCAGGTCACATATTACTATGTTGATATTATATAATAATATAATACTCTACCTGCGCATGCGCAAGATGGATAACATCCAGTCTTAAGTGTTAACTTATGTGTTAAGTGTTAACTCTGGCTTGAAAAGAAATGACATTTTATTCAAAACTAACATTGTGCAACATGGCATGCATCTCAGCACATAGTTACTACTGTATGCTTCGGCTCCAACCTGATATCAATGCGTGACTCCACCACGACTCCTTAACACCGCAGTGCGTGGTGGAGTCACGAACTTTGTTACATTTACGTGTCCGCACCACGCAAACAACCCCAATGTAATGTGAATGAGGCTCCTTTGTCGTGGTGCACACACTCATTTCTATAACGTCCAGCAGTGAGCTTTTATTCTATAAAACGTTTTTAAAATCGACTTTATAGCTTGTAGTAACTCACGGGGGGCTTCTTTTATTTTATTTGTATTCATAATAATTTATATTTTTCGTCAGAATGTATTATGGCAACCCTATCTCCTAAAAATTACGTTCCCACAGAACTAAACTGCATTCTTAATTACGTTTAGCTAGAAACGTATTTTCTCCCACGTTACATTTCTTATGAACGTATTTCAAATACGTTTATTTTCTACATATCTTTGTCATTTATTGTCTTGCTTATAATAATGATAATAGTCATTTATAAATATCATTTTAGAGCACACATTTGAAATCACTAGACGAGGCTGTAATTTCACCAGCTGTTACTCTCATGAGCGAGGCAGAAAATAATAGTTTTAACATGCCAAAAAGCTGCTGTGTCGTTAAACATTAAAACAAATCCAGAGTTACGTGTTTCTGTACTTCCTCTAAGAAGAAAGGACAGTAACAGAAGGTGTCTGTGGCTTCAGGCTTGATCGCCGTTCAAATGACAGCATTGGTTTCCCCAAAAGTGGGCGGGGCTGTAAAGTGACGTAGATTTTACTCATCTATTATTCAAAACCATTCAGATCACAGAAAGTAACATAGCATCTGAAGTTTTCTTTCACTGCTGCTGTAGTTGTTGCACAGGTTCATTAACCAATTAAGCCCAGAGGCCTCAGGCTCGAAAATGACATTCCCAGAACAAATGACCATATCTTCACTTCTAAAAGGGGTAAATGAATCATCTTTTTTCTCAAAGCAATGATAAACCTGTGAGTTGGATGTAGAAAAGTCAGAATCAATATAGAATTGTTTTATTTTAAAGTAAATTCAGATTGAACATAGTAAAAAAAATGTAAATGATAGTGTCTGTCCAAAAAAAAAACATTACTTATAGTGAAAACCACTCTTGAATGATGGGATAGTAGACTGAAAGCTTTAGGAATCCAAACTATAACTATAATAAATACCCTGTATCAAGATTGATGCCAAACAAGTGACATTTGACCTTTTTAGAGAGGTTTAGAAAAAACAAAACACTTCTGGGGTCATTTAGGTGCATTTTCCATATCTCTGGCCCCCCTCGGTCGATTTTGATGATTGACATCTCTTTTTTACCGTTAGAGCCAATAGAATTGAGAGGAAGTTCCTAAAATCCATCTAAGCATTACCCATTGGTGAATGAGTGATGCGTAGCCAGAATGCCCAAAACCGGAAGCTGTCATACACTCTCGTAGCTATCATAGCAGCTATATATGAAAACTCCGTTATTGACATAAATATGATGATGGATTATCAGTAATCATTTCAAAGTGACACAGACACATTGGATTAACCTTCAGCAGCGTTTTTCTCGTTTTAATGCCATTGAACACAACTTTTGATCAGAAACAGCAAAAGGTAAGACATATTTGACGTTTTTGCTCCGTAAAGCTACGTCGTGTGTTGTCTGGGTTTGCTTCCCCTGCCGCGAGTCCGCTGTAGCCTGTAGTCCTCGTTCTCTGTGAGTGCCCATCCCACAATGCATTTGGATAAAGATGAAAGAAGTGCTCCTGGCTACACTGCTGACTCCATCTCTTCTCTGCCTTTAGATTAATGTACGGATGAGTGACTCAGGACCGGGATCAAATTATATCTCTTCCTGGATTGGAGATATCTTTGTCACTGATTGGCCCTCCTGTGAAGCTACTTGTGATTGGACAATCTTGGGTTCAAGGTAAGCTGCCAATTTATTTTACACACACACACAATATTGTCACTGCTCTGCATTCAGGACATTATGAAACCACTGTGTTGTTGTACAAAAAAAAAATCAATGTAATAACCACTTAAATCCATCAAGACGCACAGTTGGTATGATCCGCGATGACTGAGTGTCCTGTTTCCATGGCAACATTTTCTAATCAGCATATTAATTAACGAGCTGATCAGCATAACATATTGTGTGTGATCATCTAGTGCGTCTGCTTTCTGCACTGAATTGGGATAAAGAGACACTTCACAGGTGTGATTCACATGAAGAGTGTGTGCTCCTGTTTTCCAGTTTGAATGGATAAAGAGTGAGTATGTCAGGAGAACTTAACAAACCTCTGACTGGATGGAGGCTTCAAAGCTTCTTTCGGAAATGATGATCTGTTGGTTGCTGTTGTTGGATATGTGGGTCACTTCCTGCTAACCGTCAAAACACCCTGAGAGCAGCTGAGAGGAATCAGAAGTCTGAGGCTTCATCTTCTTCTTCTCTTGATGTGATAGCTCCCTGTCTGTCACTGAGGTCGCATTCACACCTTTTTTTTCTCACAACATTTCAACAGACTCTAGAGGACGGCGAATATGAATATACAATCAGACAACGTGCGTTAAAAAACATTATTACACATAATGAAAGACGTTCTGCAGTCAGGAGGAGGTTTCACCGACGACAGGTGGCTCTGACTTTTATGCATAGTTGACGGAGCATTTTTACTTTACACGACACTGTTCAACACTTCATTCTGCTTCACTCTTTTGCTAAAGATTTTTTAAGATCTCCACGCTCTTGTGACGCGTAAATCCTACGCTTCCTGTGTTTTGGTGCGGACTGCGTTCACACCAGCAATGAACCGCTCCAGAGTTCACTAGCAAGCGGTCCGAGACCACCTATTTTAGCGGACCAGAGTCCGGTTGTTTAGTTCACTTCAGAGGTCTCGGACTGCGTTCACACCGACCCAAACTAACTGCACCAAGGGGGTAAACGCACCAGGGTTAGATTTTAACCGGACTAAAAAGGCTGGTGTGAATGCTACCGGAGACTCTTCTCTTCTTCTTCTTCTTCTTCTCTGGTCTCAAACACAGAGGAGCCTCCTCTTTTTATTTAGTTTGCCCTCTGCTACAGACTTTTTATAGGATTATATATTATATAATACTGTATGTGTTAATTGGACTTACACCTTAAAGACTGAATGAAAGTCTGCAGGGTCATTGATAAAGCGATATCATTCCCACATGATTTTACAGAATGAAAATCATAGGTGTTAACTAAGCAAATGTGTTCTTGTTTTGCTGTGATTTATATTCCAGGACCATTAATGTTAACATGAATGGATATGAAGAAGTGCCTCCTAGTCCTACAGCATGGTGGGAGTAGGTGTGAAGGAGAACTCATGAGTGCTGGATGGTGTGTGCTTCATGGAGGAGGACAGGACATGAAGAAGAGAGTGTAGCCGGAGCATGTGATGTGTTTTGATTGCAGAAGAGTCTTTTTATTTGTCTGAATGGAAAGTGAGAGTTAAAGCTGTCATTCAAAACAAATCTGGCATTTGTTATAAATTGTTTGAAGGATACTCCGTATGGGGCTATAAATGTAAGCTTTGTCTTAAAGTGAGTGTGACAGAAAGATTCAGGTTCCCCTCACTGCATCTCCAACATTCAGCGGATAGGAGGGTGGTGTGGATGGTGCCCCCCCTCCCTGCTCAGGATTAGGGTAGCAGGGATTATCTGATCCCGCTGAGGGTGCAGGCCCTGCAGCAGCAAAATCACATCGTGACCCCCCCACCAGTCACTGTCTGATCTGGTAGTGAACCAAGTGAAGACGTTATTGCTGACCATCATCACATGTTGAATTACCCCCCCTCCCCCTGTCTGCTCGTGTTTACTCCTTGACTCTCAGTGAATAACTGAAATGATCCAGCAGTTATTAACTTCTCTCTACTGATTTAAATCAGTTGCATTTAAGTGGATGTTGGATTTGGTTTCTAGCTGTAACTGTCAGGGCGTGAGAGCAGAGTACAAAGGATCCAAATGCAGAAGACTGTTCCTTCGAATACAATACCTTTATTGGCAACTGAGCAGGGAGGTAGTGACGAGGGCAGATGGCCCGGGGGCAAGGCAGAGGCTAAACATGGGCAGACACCACGGCAGGGGATCTCTGGGGGCCGTGGGGGGGGGGAGCATCATTTGAATCTGAAATAAAACAAACAAATGCTGCAGGTGGCCTGCATTCAGTCTGACTGAAAGGGTTCATCTCCCTGTGTGTGTGTGTGTGTGTGTGTGTGTGTGTGTGTGTGTGTGTGTGTGTGTGTGTGTGTGTGTGTGTGTGTGTGTGTGTGTGTGTGTGTGTGTGTGTGTGTGTGTGTGTGTGTGTGTGTGGTTAGCAGTACCACCTACTGCTAGTGTAGGGGGGGTGTCTGTCTGTTTTTGGATTAAAACTAATAAGATTCAACCTCCTCCCTGTTTCCTTCAGTCTTTAATCCCCCTGGCTGTAAAATGCCCTAAACCCCCCTCCCCTCATCCCCACAATTGTGTGTGTGTGTGTGTGTGTGTGTGTGTGTGTGTGTGTGTGTGTGTGTGTGTGTGTGTGTGTGTGTGTGTGTGTGTGTGTGTGTGTGTGTGTGTGTGTGTGTGTGTGTGTGTGTGTGTGTGTGTGTGTGTGTGTGTGTGTGTGTGTGTGTGTGTGTGTGTGTGTGTGTGTGTGTGTGTGTGTGTGTGTGTGTGTGTGTGTGTGTGTGTGTGTGTGTGTGTGATAAGTGTTCTGATATCTGAAGCTATTTTGCCCATGCTCAGAAATGTTCTCATTATGCAGAATAGCCTGTTTTAGATATTGAATTATAATTAATGGTGTGTTAATGTATTTTCACTATTTTTTTCTTCCAGTAGGTAAAGGTTAAGCTTATTTGATTTATTTTATATTTTGTGGGGTGGTTTATTCAGGAGTTATACATGAAAAACATCACGATTGACAACCAGAGGTGTGGACTCGAGTCACATGACTTGACAAAATCACAAAACACTTACGACTCGACTTGGACTTGAACACCAATGACTCAGGACTTGACTTGGACTTGAGCCTTCTGACTTGAGGTGACTTGATACTTTAATTCAGGGGTCTCCAACACGTCGTGAGCTGCCGCTAGAAGAGCAGACTCCCGTCGGGGAGAGCAGAATCTTCTCTTCCGCATGGTGGCCCAGCAAAATAAAGTCTTGGGACTTTATTTTGCTGGGCCACCATGTGGTAGGTCTGTGCAATTAATCGTATTTTAATCTCTGTAGGAGCTATTTCTTGGGTGTTGTTGGTGTCTCAGTTGACTTTATTTATATGTATAGTGCAATAATATTTTGAACACTTGGTGGTGAGGTTTAGCCGCACTGGGTGTATAAAAGGGGTCATAGGTGATAGGAAAGGACACAGGAGGAAAGAGCATACCGATTCCACCAGCCCGGCAGATGCTCATACCACAACCTTTGACACAGCATAATTAAACCTTGGTATGTAAAGCTAAATAAACATCATTATAAACTGCAGCAAAAGACTGGAAATCCTCTGTTTGTGTCTGCGTCTGGATCACTCTAAACCCTTCTGTGAAGTAATGGCAAAGGATATAGGACATTGGAACATTTAAATTGCCATTGCATTAAGTGGAATCGCACTCTACGAGTGAAACTGGACAGTAAGAATCATATCACAATGGATTAAGAATCGTTTTCACCGGACAAACAATTGGATTATTGCACAACCGACACCATCATCCCGGATCAGCTGGACAACACGCCACAATCAGCTGGAGACAGGGGCGGACTGGGACTAAAATTCAGCCCTGGAAATTGACCCAAATCCGACCACATGAAATGTCAAATGTTAGAAATCCGCTGTTTATTATTTCAAGTTTTACGTCCGATTCGCTCCTTTTTTCCTCTCCGTATACAGCTCCAGTTTGGGCATTGACCTGTCATCAGATTTCATTTTTAGTTGCTGTAGCGGAAGTTTACTAAAATTATGTTTGATGAAATACAAATCTCCACCCTCCGACTTCCGGTGGGGCAAGATGGAGTAGGCAGTGTCGAATCTAGCTCCCGTAACTTTTATTCATTGACTATTTTAAATCCCCGTAGTTTTGCCTTTGGCCATCTCCAGGTGGATAATTATTCCTCTCTGAACACTCTGGTGCTGGATTATGGCTTCCAAGCAGCAGAGATCGGGCAAGAAGGAGCAGTCTACCGTGCCGGCGGCAAATGGCGGTGACTTCAACATGGCGGCCTTGGCTAACCAACTGGAACAACACCGGAATGCTATCTCTGCGGATTTCAAGGCTACTATATCTACGCTCGAAGCCAAGCTAGACTACATTCAAAGTCTCCGATCATACCCACTCAATTAATTCGCTTGAATCCAACGCTAACGAACAAGACGGACGCATACAAAGTTTGGAATCAATGTGTGCTAAACTAGCTGAGAATAATACCAAGCTACAAGCTAAGTTGACGGACCTCGAGTCTCGCAGCCACCGTAACAATATCAGGATCATTGGTCTACCTGAGTCCATCGAAGGGCCTCACCCCTCCACCTTCTTTTCTGAACTTCTGGCTGAGGTCCTTGGTGACAGCGTTTTTGAGTCTCCACTGGAGTGCGACAGAGCGCACCGTACACTCTCCAACAAGCCAGGACCGGGTCAGAGACCGAGACCAGTGGTCATCAGGCTCCACAGATTCCAGCAGAAAGATAAGATCATCCATGAGGCCAGAGCTAAGAGAGGCAAGCTGCAGTACCGTGGGACCCCCATTGCAATCTACGAGGATTATCCTTCTGATAGTGGAGCAGCGCAGGGAATACCAAGAGGTGATGTCTGAACTTTACCAACGAGGCTTAACATCACACTGAAGGATGGGGCCAGGAAGAGACTTTCCTCCGTTTCTGAGGCCAAGGACTTTATTGCAGCTAACCGATCTGGTATCGGCTCTCATGCCTCCTACTCCGCCTGACTGCTGCAGTTTGGTAACGTTAGCCCAGTTTACTAGCCTTACTGGCTACCTAAGTAACTTGTCTGACCTATTAGTTCACATGGGTTCTAATTATGCCGTTAACACGCAGACAGACATGTGTGTTTTTCCACGGCTAGACTTCTTATATTTTCCTTTTTTTTTTGTTCCTTGCCGTTATGAATGCCTGTTGATAGGTCACACGACATGTTATCCGCAGAGTATCGCTTTTGCCTCTAGAGGGAGCCACAGCTCCATTGATGTGGAGCTGTTGCACTAGCTTATTTTCTTGTCCAACTGTGCCTTTACCATTCAGAGATTTCTTTTGCACTTTATTTTATTTCCTATTATGTCTCATTTAGGGTATCTGTATGGATAAAATACATTGTATTTACTTGTTGGACCGGCTGTTCATGCTGATTTTTACTGCACTAAATTGTATGTATGTTCTCTTCTCTGTTCTCTGTGGTTTGGTATTGACATAGATTTATCTGCATAAACGACAATTTCCTATTCACTTACCCATCCACTTGTTCTGTGTGGGATAATATGGGGATGGTTTACTGTTTAGATAGGGACTAGGTCCCCGGAAGACTAGTGTTAGTGTAATTACAAGCGTTAGTGTAATTACATAGATCTAAGCCAGAGTGCTTGATTATGCTGTGCATTTTGGGTTTAGCTATAGGTATGGCCACATGTTTTTTTTTGGGGGGTTTTGTTTTGTTTTTGTTATTATCATTACTATTATTATTTTTCGTCGTCCTCTCTTCTCTTTCTCCTGTGTATGCAAGACAGTGTTTGTCCAGGTAAACTTGTCTTTGAGGAACTTCCTAGATGGTGTCTGCCATGACAACGACAGGTAGAGGAGTGTGCCTGATTTCCTGGAATACTAAGGGAATGAACAACGCTACTAAGATTGGTAAGGTAATGACACGGCTGCAACATCTGAATGGAGATGTCATATTCCTGCAGGAAACTCATCTTAAATCTTCTGATACCCTTCATATTAAAAGGGCATGGATGAGTCACTTGTTCCACTCAAAATTCTCCCACAAAGCCAGAGGGGCAGCAATTATTATTCACAAGAATGTCAGATTTGAATTGACAAATTTGATATCAGATCCTAATGGTCGTTATGTCATAGTTTTGGGCATGCTACAGAACACACCAGTGATACTAGCTTCTATCTACGCTCCCAATTGGGATGATGGTAATTTTTTTGTGAACCTCTTTGCTCAAATTCCCAATGCCGACAACCATCGTATTATTATATTCTGGGCTCCCTCAATAAAAATATCCTCCCCTCTGTCATGAACCTTGGAGTGACCTTCAACAGCGCCTTTAAATTTGATAAGCAGGTTAGCACTGTAGTCAAGACCTGCTTTTTCAAAATACGACTATTGGCTAAGACCAAGTCGTTTTTATCTTTTAAAGACCTAGAAAGGGTTATTAACGCCTTTGTTACCTCGAGACTGGATTACTGCAATGCTCTGTATGTAGGTATGGACCAGGCCTCAATTAGACGCCTTCAGCTAGTTCAGAATGCAGCTGCACGTCTTCTCACTGGCCATAAAAAGCACGACCATATCACCCCAATTCTGGCTTCACTGCACTGGCTTCCAATTCGGTTCAGAATAGATTTTAAACTCCTTTTATTTGTTTTTAAAGCCCTAAATGGGCTGGCTCCTGCCTATATAGCCTAACTCCTCCATCGCTACACCCCAGGCAGAGCCTTAAGGTCGGCTGATCAGCCGTTGTTGATAGTGCCTAAGACCAGACTTAAAACCCGAGGGCATCGAGCTTTCGCAGCGGCTGGCCCTAGGCTCTGGAATACTTTGCCCCTCCATGTGAGGTCGGCCCAGACCCTGGGGGGTTTTAAATCAACACTTAAAACTCACTTTTTGTCTCTGGCTTTTGTTTAATTATTTATTTATTCATTTATTTATTTAGTTATTTATTTATTCATTTAGTTCTTTATTTTAATATTTATAACATAACATAGGATTTCATAAAGTATTTTTAAAATAGTTTATACATTATTCGAATATAGGAATAGTAGATAGGATTACTTAAAATATAGTACCTTATATTTAATCTTTTTTCCCTTTAGACCCTTGCGGTTTATTCTTAAAAACCCTTACCTTTACCCACCCCCCATTTTCCCTCTGTTGGTCTATGGCCTTGTAGAGGGTAACGGGGTACAGAGTCGCTTAGATAAGCGGGGGAGTGCATCTGACGAAGAGATAGGTTGTTGTGCTCCCTATCTCTGTTTCTTATCCTATATCTAATAGAACTGCTCGGGTCTTGATAGATTGAGTGGGGAAGTTCATGAGATCTTTCTAGAGGGTTATCAAGAATAACTTTTATCCAATTACCTTTCCCCTCTCTGTCTGTGTCTGTGTATTCTCTTGTTCCGATTAACCCAGCCAAATCTTTTTTCTTGTTTTGTATCTACGCCGGGATCCGGAGTCGAGGCTGATCCTCTTGCTGTAGTCCTGTGTCTTGGATCCTCTATCCTGAGTTCTGGATTAAGTCGTGGACTTCGGGTCGTGGCTGAACCTGTCTCTGCGGTCCTGCCTTGGGTCTCGTCATGCTGCTTCCCTGATGGCTTCCACAGGATTGTAGCTGACATCCTCGTGGATTCATCTTCTTATTACAGACACATGCATTTCCTAACATTCGGTCTATATGCTGTAAAATGTATTATCTCTTCGATTTACACACGGCATCTATTGCACGTCTGTCCGTCCTGGGAGAGGGATCCCTCCTCTGTTGCTCTCCCTGAGGTTTCTCCCATTTTTTTCCCTTAAACTGTGGGATTTCTCTGGAAGTTTTTCCTTGTACGATGTGAGGGTCTAAGGATAGAGGGTGTCGTTTTTCTCATACTGATATTCTGAACAATCTGTGCTGTTGTATTTGCTGTAAAGTGTCTCTACTGTAGGCTATTTTTATTATATGTACAGCACTTTGGCTCCACCAAAAATCGTTTATAAATGTGCTATATAAATAAAACTTGATTTGATTTGATTATGGCTGGTGACTGGAATTTGGTCCAGGACGTGAGTCTCGACAGGTCATCGCTCACACAAGCCACTCTCTCCAATTCGGCCAAGGTAGTACTGCACAATGCATCACGATTAGGACTCTCAGACCCCTGGAGATTTATTAACCCGCAAAGTAGAGCATTTTCCTTCTTCTCGCACAGGCACCACACTTTTTCACGAATTGATTTCTTTTTACTCGATAACAATTTAATTCATCTAGTCAATTCATGCGAATACCATCCGATAGCCATCTCAGATCATTCTCCCACCTCGGTTGACATTCATTTTCCCTCTTGGTATGTCCCCCCCTCCATTATGGAAATTCAATTCTCCCCTGCTGTCAGACAGTGAATTTAGAGACTATCTTTCCACTCAGATTTCTTCCTACATTGAAATTAATGACACTTCCGACGTTAGTAGCAGTATTCTTTGGGAGGCTCTTAAGGCCACTGTGCGGGGACAGGTCATTTCGTACACTTCACATAAGAGAAAAGATGAAAAGGCTAGGCTTTCAGAAATCTGTGTTGAGCTTCGCTTACTCGATGAAACATACTTCTCCTCTCCCTCTCCTTCTCTCTATAAAAAACGCCTCCTGCTACATTCAGAACACGACCTTCTGATGACAGGCATTGTTGAGAGACAACTGAGACAGTGTAGGCAGCGTTACTTTGAGCAGGGCGACAAAGCTGGTAGACTCCTAGCTCAACAAGCTCGTGCGGCCAGTGCGTCCAGATTGATTCCCCAAATCAGATTGTCCGATGGCAACCTTACTTCTAACCCAGCTGATATTAACAGGTCTTTCTCGGAATTTTACACCAATCTCTACACTTCGGATTGTCCCCCGATCCCTGCCACGACCCCCAATCCTCTTGACTCCTTAATTTACCCCAAAAATAACGAGAACATCGCTAGCGAATTGGGCGGCCCCATCTCCACCCTTGAGATACATAATGCAATAAAATCTATGCAAAGTGGGAAGTCTCCTGGACCCGACGGCTATACAGTTGAATTCTATAAGGAATATTCTTCCAAGTTAGCCCCGATTTTGGCTAGGATGTACAATGACTCTCTCCAGACAGGCCGATTGCCAGAAACGTTGTCCATTGCGTCTATCTCCTTGCTTCTCAAGAAAGACAAAGATCCTACTTCGTGTGGCAGTTACAGACCAATCTCACTGTTAAATGTGGACTGTAAGATACTGGCCAAAATACTGGCTATCCGCCTCCAACGTGTATTGCCGGATATCATTTTGCTGGACCAAACAAGCTTTATGGTGGGGAGACACTCTTTTTTTAACACAAGGAGGTTGCTCAATATAATTTTCTCTCCTTCCTCTAACACCTTGGCGCAGAGAAGGCCTTCGATAGGGTTGAGTGGGGTTTCCTATTTTCTAGTCTTGATCAATTTGGTTTCGATTCCCAATTTATTTCCTGGATTAAACTCCTATATGCCTCTCCATCTGCCTCTGTACACACTAATGGCATTCGATCTCCCCCTTTCTCTCTCCAACGTGGTACTCGCCAGGGGTGTCCTCTTTCGCCGCTTTTGTTCAATATAGCCATTGAACCTCTCGCTATCTGGCTCAGAAGCCATGATAGGTTTGAGGGCATTACGCGTCATGGCATGGTTCATAAACTGTCTCTATATGCTGATGACCTTCTTCTTATGATCTCGAACCCCTTATCCTCTCTCCCCCCCATACTGTCGATCTTAGATCAATTTGGCCGTGTATCAGTTTACGAACTAAACATTAAAAAGAGCAAAGTATTTTTTGTAAATAAAATGGCAGAGGCACTTCCCCAATCCCTATTCCCCTTTAAAAGGATGGAGCCTTCAGATGGAGAAGTTAAGATTCTCATTAAAAGGATCTCTGAAATCCTTCCATACTACCTGGGACCCACTATTAGGCCTTATCAAAGAACTCCCTATCACTTCTGACTCTGAGTCGCAGGTAGCTCTCTGAAAGGAAATAAATAAAGTAAAAGTGACCATTCATATTACTGCTCTTCCGCCATGACCCTTTGTCTTTTCCCTCTTAATGAAACCCTTTTTTCCTCACCAAGACGACAATGTTTACTATTATTTTCTTCCCTTATACCGGATTCTTACAGACTATTTTCGCTCTCGACTTTCTTTTTATTTATTTGTATTTGTATTAGTATGATTATTATTATTATTATTATTATTATTATTATTATTTATGTTTCACTTATGATTTTATCTGACATATTCAGTTATTTTACTATTTGGGGCCATCCATACCTGTGGGTGGGGGGGTTAAATGAAAAAAATGAAAACAAACTGTAAACAAGGACTCTCTACGAACCTTGAAGTGAATATGGAGCAATACATTACTTTATTTTATTTTCAAGGAGGTCCTTTGTAATGATCCCCATTGTCTACATTTGCTAACTGTAACATCTGTACTGTTTTGTATTGATTACTACTGTTCTTACTTCTTGTCATTTGCAGGATTAAGACTTGTTTGCAATAAAAAGATTTGTTAAAAAAAAAAAAATCTCCACCCTCCATAATTGCACTTGCTTCAGTTGCTTGCTACTTTCTAAGGGTGGTGATGACTTACAGTACGAACTGAAGTTGATGCGATTTGATTGTGAGGCAAGGAAAGCCAGGCGCCTCTGGATTGGTCTTGGCATGGCCCTGACCAATCACAGGTTGGCAGGGGCATGACGTGAGCCTCATCTGATTGGTCAATAATAATAATAATAATACATTTATCTTGGGGGGCGCCATTCATAACACCCAAGGACACCTTACAGGGTTACAGATTTACAATTTACATTTACAATTTTACCTTACAAATTAAAACAGTGGATTTAGTGAAGTATCAGCCGGGGTAAGACAAGACAAATAACAGGAAATTGACTACAAAAGGACACAGGGTACAGATTATAAAGAAAATGCCAGTTTGAACAGGTGGGTTTTGAGTTGGGTTTTGAATGTTGTTATGGAATCAGACTGTCGGATGTGTAGTGGCAGGGAGTTCCAGAGTCTGGGAGCCGAGCAGCTGAAAGCTCGAGCACCCATGGTTTTGAGGCGATAGCTTGGGACGGTGAGAAGTCCTACGGACGAAGAGCGGAGGGTGCAGGAGGGGGTGTACTCCTGAAGGAGGTCAGAGATGTAGATGGGGCAAGGTTATGGACAGCTTTGTATATGAGTAGAATGTTTTTGTAGTCAATACGGTAGCGTACAGGAAGCCAGTGTAGCTGAGTGAGAATGGGGGTGATGTGGTCGGATGAGTTGGTGCAGGTGATGATCCGGGCAGCAGAGTTCTGGATTATTTGCAGTCTATTGAGGAGCTTGATGGGAAGGCCAGTCAGAAGTGCATTGCATTAATCAATCCGGGATGTGAAGAATGAGTGGACCAGGATTCCAGTGCTGGGTTGGGACAGAGATGAGCGGAGTCTGGAGATGTTCCAAAGATGAAAGAAGGCGGTGCGGGTGATGTTTTGTATGTGTGGTGCGAATGAGAGGGAGCCGTCCAGAATGACACCGAGGCTTTTCACTTGGGCAGCGAATGGTATGGGGAAGCCGTCGATGATGATGTTTGATGCTGGGGTGATATGTGAATTGGTGAGGGTGGATTTGGAGCCGATGAGCAGGGCCTCAGTTTTGCTACCGTTAAGCTTCAGGAGGTTCCTGCTCATCCAGCTCCTGATGTCCTCAAGGCAGGTGGTGAGGGAGGTTGGGGGGAGGGCAGTGGTGGGTTTGGAGGAAATGTAGACCTGTGTGTCATCGGCGTAGCAGTGAAAATTAACCTCATGGTGACGGAGGATTTTGCCTAGGGGGAGGAGATATATGATGAATAGGAGTGGACCCAGTACTGACCCCTGGGGGACACCCAGTGAAATAGCACTTTCTAGCATAGCAATCCCTCCTTTTTTTCACCAAGGGAAGCCAATTTCGGCTAGCCTCCTCTGCAACAGAGAGTGCAATCTACTGTTTCACCATAACATCTAGAGGGGCGCTGTTTCACTCTTTGTAAAATACTCAATGAGAATGGGGGAGAGATGGGCCGGCAGCAACACACAGCAAAGAATAATTACCGAAACTAAACAAAGTGTTTTTATTTATTTATTAAAATGATAACTACAATCCATAAAAACAGGGGAAGCCTGGCTTCCCTTGGCCTCCAGGAGAAAACGCCACAGAGTTCAGGGGATAATTCTCACCCACCTCTTGCTCTTGCCCTGCACTTGTATGTGCCAGTTGAGCTGGTTCTTCCACCAGCTCAACTCTGTCCCTCATCATGAACGCAGGAGGCTGGCTGTATATCTGAACTCGCGCCCTCATCATTCTCTTCATCATTTTGCACTTGTTCTAAGCTGCTGCTGATAGTGCTTGTAGCAGCGCTGCTGCCAAAAAGGTCTGTCAATTTGCGACATTTATATGCTTCACCTGCGAGTGACTTCACCATTTTTTTTCTTGCCTTCTCGCCCCCACCTTTTTCTTTTCGTTTTCTTTGATTTTTATTCATGTTTTTTCATTCTCCCGTCTAATCCCTTCTCTTCGTGTGGCCGGTCTTTTTTCTTCTTCGTGTGTGATTTTGACAGATAAGAACCACACAACTGCATTAGCGGCCGCTGTCGCCCTCTGTCGGCCGTCAGCGCAACTTAAATGATGACGTTAAACAATTTTTTTTTAAAGGGCCGGCCGGCCGTCAACGGCCCTTGACGACCGTTCTGTGGTTCTCCAGATTCTACAGATGGCCAGTCCGCCCCTGGCTGGAGATTTTTCCCACCTGCGCTCATCAAGACGGCGAATGGAGACACCGAGAGTCAAGGCTTGGAAAGCGGCCGGGTATGTGAAAACTGGATTGTATTGGAGACATTAAGCTGTATAGAGTGGCGAAGTCCCTCCCTTTCCGGTGGACCTCCATGGGACCTTATTTTGGAAAAATCATGTATTGAAGTCAATGGAGAGAGAAAGATTATCTTTCGATCCCGTTTGAATTGTGCAACGAATTACACATATGATGTTTGTCAATTTAAAAGATAATTTTGCAAGTAAAAAAAAAAAAAATGTGTCGTAAAACTGTGAAGTAACACATTTTTTTGTGTAAAGCGCTCAATGAACTACATCTCTGGTCTCGCATACGTCACCAACACCAAGTGGTCGTCACGTTAGCACATTTCACCTCTTTCTTTCAGAATGAGGCGAAAAGTATTACAAGAGGTGAAAATCACTACAAGTCTGGGCATGTTAAGAACTGTACTTACACAAAAGGGGAGTTAGTCGGTTCCGTAAGAGCCAGCATGCGGGACCGCCTTTACAAGGTTTCGGTGAGTAACACGAGTGTAATGTATAACGTTAATGTACGCGACTCTGGGATTTGTAATCTTTCTAGTTGCGTATTTTTCATAGTCTTATATTTCAACAGTTTTACGACAAACTGTGACTTTTTTGACAAGGAAATTATTTTTTAAGATTGAAAAACATATGTGTAATTCATGGCACAATTCAAACGGGATCGAAAGATAAGTTTTCTCTCTCCATTGACTTCAATACATAATTTTTCAGAAATAAGGTCCCATGGGGCGGAAGTAGATGGGCGTGACTTTGCCACTCTCTTGGACAATGGCTTGGATTTAATGCTGCAATAATAGCCACAGCTGTTTGAAACAGCGCGCTGTCGGCAAACGGACCAAACTACAAAACGAAACTTAAAGGAACAGTGCACATTAATCATGTCTGTGAAATCTGACAATATGGCGCTGTTGGACTGCAATCTGTGAGAGAAAAAGGTTGCTAGATGCTAGTGACTTATCCGACCGGCCCACATCGTCCGACCGGCCACTTCAGTACCGGCCCATCGGGATTCATCCCGAACGTCCCGATGGCCACTGGCCAGTCCACCACTGGCAGCAGCCAATGCCAGGATAAATGTGCTCAGCATGGGATCAAGAAACACCTCTGGAGCATCAGATGGGATGAACTCTTACTTCAGAAACACTACGGCAAGATTCAATCCACATGCAACTGAATTATCACCTCATCAAGCCCAAACCTCTATTCTCGGACAAAATATTACAGACACATGTGCAGGGACATGTTAACATCACACCACCTGTAATCAACAATGGTAATCAAGGTGACATCTACTGTATAACCTAATCCAGAGGCAAAATGACATCACTGCTATGCTGGCTCAACAACATCTTACTTCCACCTTACCACCAAGAGACATTCCTGTTTATGATGGTGACCAATTGCAGTTTGAAGTCTTCATCCGTGCATTTGAAAGAGGAGTAGAAAGGAAAACTGATGATGAAAGTGACTGCCTGCATTACCTAGAGCAGGGGTAGCACTTAGTCGCCCGCGGGGCATGTTCTAAAAATTGCTCACCAAGCAAATCCAAAATGTAAAAAATACACAAAATAAAAAAGGAAATGTAATTAAAATAATCTACCCTATGCATAAACGAAACCTCAATCATAGCGAACTCTATCTACTTACTACAACTCTATATCTATCTAACACCCCTCCTCCCCACAATGAATATCGACCAATCACGTTCTTGCTTGATTTGTGGGACCAGCGTTGAAGTCGGGAAGAAAAGCAATGTGGAGCGGCACCTCACCACTTCATAAGGAGTTTGACCTTTCCTTCTGGCAGAATCTACACAACACATCAGGCTTTCTCCTTTCTTGAAGGTGATTGTCGCTCCTCCATTTGCCGCTCTTGCCACAGAGAAGATGTCATGTGGGTATGAAGGTATGTACAGTGCATCCCGTAGCTGTGCTCTGTGCTGTCGTCCAGTGTTGTCTAGCAGATACACGATCGCTGTTCCTCTGCATTGTGCTATTCTGCTGCATTTGGTCCCGTCAGCTAACTCCACTGAATGTGTCCCTGAAAGGAATGAGTCATCAAAGCTGTCAAACTTTTCGATATCGTTCACGATGTGGGATGTTGCTCCAGCGTCCACTAGGGCTGAACGATTAATCGATTTTAAATCGAAATCACGATTTTAAAATATGCGATTATGAAATCGCAAAGCCTGCGATTTTTTAAAAACTTTTTATTTTATTTTATTTACATTTTATTTTTTTTAAAACTTTTTTCTTGTTCTTCTTGTGTGTCAGTCATCCACACCAATCAGAAGTGCTGTGCTCTCCACATGTACCAGCCATTGTTAACCAATCAGAAGTGGCCCATGATAGAAGGTGATTGACAGATTGATCCAATCACAAGTATTTTTGAAAGTGCCTGCCCTTTCCAAATGGCTTCCAATGGAGCTTTCCTAGATGGTTTGGTGAAACCAACCATCTGAGTCAGGTTAGTAATGCTCCATCACATGTTATCTATTACAGGGTGAATCTTAAACTGAAGCTTGACTTTAAAGCAACCCAATGGAAGTTTCATGTAAGTTTAGTTCTTTCACTCGTAGCTCGGGCTGCGGGGGTGCTAGAGACGGGAGCACGTTGATGCAACTTTCCTAGCCGGAGATATGGTCGCATTTTACAATAAACTTCCGTTGGGTCGCTTAAAAACAAATATCGCAAATCGAATCGCAATATTTGTCAGAATAATCGCAATTACATTTTTTCCCAAAATCGTGCAGCCCTAGCGTCCATCATGATGCCTCTCATCTCTACGTTCTCTGGAGGTCTCCCGCTCTTTAAGTGCTTTGCCTCGAAGAATTAGTCTTGTTCGCTGTTTTCCTCCTCTGTCACTTTTCTGACACCATCTTGTTCCCCTTTTTTCTTGCACAGGGATTCTTCGTGTGTGTTATTTTTGCAGTAACCACACCACACTTTTCTGTAACATGTTCTTGCCTTATGCCCTCTTATTCCACATTTGTAACATATATAACGTTAGTATCTTCTACTTTTCTATTATCTTAAATGTGTCTGCCTCTTCGTATACACAAAGTCTCCTTTTAAAGTATATGAATGTAACATTATCTTCATTCTGCGTTACATGAACAGCCAGTGGCTTAAAGATGTCTGGTAGTCCTCCTATTATCATGGCGATTATGAGTCTGTCGCTCATGGTCTCACCTGTTTCTCTCAAAGCCTGATAATGTTCTCCGCCCGTATAAGGTAGTCGGTAACACTTTCGCTGTTTTTCATGTGTGGCTTGGTCAACGACGTGTAGAGGTTTATTATCCGTGGTTTACTTTTTCCAGAATAATGTTCTTTCAATATTCTTAGAGCCTTCCTGCCATCATCAGCGGCATCGTGTCTTATCAGTGATAGGCTTTTATCATCTATCAGTCTTATTAGCTCAGCATAGCAATCAGCATTCTTTCTCCTGTCTTCTGCTAGCTGTTCAGGACTATTTCCAGTGGGTTCATGGAGAATAGTTTCTTTTAATTTCAGGATATGTAGGCAGCCTAAGAATCTTGTTTCCCAAAGGTCATTCTTATCGTCGGTTCCATCGAACAAGAGCTGTGGCGCGAAAACTCCCGTTGCTCTGCTTGCCATCTTGTTAGCACGGCGATTAGCTTGCTAAACTAGCTTGTTAGGATTATGGGTTCTCACATAATACGTCACGTGTAACCTCTTCAGCCACTTCTTTACTTATTGGTCAACATAGTTTGTAGAAGTTCAGTGTAATACTTCGCGTTAAACTTCTTCCGGAAAACTAACATGAGTCCAACTTTGCCTGGGCCCATAACCTGTTAAGCAATAAAGTATGCGCAGTCATCTTTCTTCTCTCTTCCTTTTATTCAGGGACATGAACAAGTTTGGCTGTGCTGCGTAATAAACATTAGACATAGAGCGCTCCGCGCTTATCATTACCATTAAACATGGAGTAAGGGTGCTATTACAAAGTAATAACACACCCAAATGACCCCAGAGGTGTTTTTTTTTTCTAAACCTCTCTAAAAAGGTCAAATTTCACTTGTTTTGCATCAATCTTGATACAGGGTACTTATATGTTATAGTTTGGATTCCTAAAGCTTTTAGTCTACTATCCCATCATTCAAAAGTAGTGTTCACTATAAGTAATGGGTTTTCTTTGGACGGAAACTATAATTTAAATCTTTTTACTATGTTCAATCTGAATTTACTTTAAAATAAAAACATCTATATTGATTCTGACCTTTCTACATCCAACTCACAGGTGTATCATTGCTTTGAGAAAAAAGATTATTAATTTACCCCTTTTAGAAGTGAAGATATAGTCATTTGTTCTGGGGATTTCGAGCCTGAAACCTGAAAAACAGGCTCAGAGTTTAACAGGTTAATCCCCTTGCTGCCTAGTTTTTTCATAGCAGCATTTTGACAGTCAATCTACAAGTATTACAAATTGTCTTAAAAATAAAATACAAATATAATAAAGATAAACATTAAAAAGCAATATATACATATAATATATATGTTCTCAGTAAAAATGACATATTCAGTAAATAAAAAACACTATGAAATATACAGAATAAATTAGAATACTCTCTAATATACCAATTTACAAACATACAAACATAGTGTATATGGATTAAAAACGGATCCCGTTATATGACACTTCCCTTTGATTGCATGTCCCTCAGTACCAGCACTGCTTTAATATCTGAAAACACTTGGTTAATTTGTCCTCATCGAACTTTCTTTTGGTTCTTTGTGTTTTTGCAGGACGTCTAAACGGGGTCCCCCCTTCCTCCTGACTTCCTGTTTACGTCTTGGAATGCATTGAGCGCTTCCTGTCCCCTGACTGCTGGAGGCACCTGTCCACCACTGAAGAGTCATCAGGGTAAGCATGTATATGTTTTGAGATATTACAGTATGAATAATTATTTCAAATATTTTCTCTTGTATTGTTACGTAAGTGTACAGTGTAAAAAACTCAAAATGTCAAGGCAACTTATGCAAGGAGTTCCCTGCTGCGTCATGACATCATCGTTTACGTCGCTGATTTTCTCCCCAACGCCGCTCACAACAACAACAACAATGAAGGACTGCGTCGGGTCGATGATCGTGTTACTTTTAATTATACGAAACCAGATTAGATTAAAGAACTACTTCTCAACCCTTATACTTTTCTCCAGAGTGTCGTGGTTCATTGTTTATTAATGTGGTTCAGCGGCATTTACCGACCGCTGCAGTGTTGGCTGCTCTTCCTCGGGAGTTTATTCTCCCGTTAGCTCCGGGTTAGCTCAGACTGCAGCGGCCGCTCTAAAGTATTCACTGTCCAACTCACACAAGCAGCTGATACATATCCCCAGTTCCCCTTAAGTGAATGTGTGTCAGTCTGAATTGACGCTGTTTGGCATCACAACGCTGTTATGAAAGTTTCTCTGGTATAAAATGGGTGATGTTAGCATAGCAACCGAAGCTAAACTGACTACTTGCTATTGCTATCCTATTGTGGCATAAACCGTTTTCTACAGGCACATTTTACCGGCGTATTTTTATTATGATTCTACTTGTGATAGTCGGACACGACAACCTGTGCAGCCCATGTATTGATTCCATCTGATAGCTACTATAATACAAAACGTCTGCCTCTCTCCACAATGATCAATAACAGTGAACGGATGGTCAAAGTAAGGTACAAATAAACAGAATCACACGAAGCCTGGTTAGTGTTGCCTGACTTTATAAAGTGTGTTTATAAGCTCTACTGCTTGTAGGCAGGCATGACAGTCGACCCATGTTCAGGGGAGGTGGGTTTAGTTTCCTGCACGCCTCGACGTAAGAAAGACGTAAGCGACGCCACCTCTTAGCTCCGAAGCTCTTGCCTCTAGACCGACAATTTTTTGGAGCTGGAAGTGAACCGGATTCCGGAGCTAAGCAACACGCTCTCACTCCATAATCGTCCAGGAGCGACGTTTGGTCAGTGTCCGTGGCGTGCAGTTGTGACGCTCCTAGGCTCCTTCAGCTTCATAAAGGGACGCAAATAGCTTTCAACTGATTGCAATGTATTCCCATCTGCGACGGGATTTGACGCTCATGGAAGCACGGCATTCGTTTGTGTCGGCTGCCCTTAAAGGCAATGTGAGCGTCCATTCTCATTGGATAACGGAGAATTGTACACCCGGAAGTAAGTATTCCCCTTACTGTCGATTGATTTTATAGCGATATCTGCACTACTCATCGACTAAAAAACACCAGATTATCCTTGTTAATTACACAACATTGATTGGTTTAAATTGTGTGCAATGCTTTTGTATTTTTCCCCTTCGATTCGGAGAAACAAATATTTTTTCGGAGTAAAGGATGGCAGAAGACACTACACTACCCAGAATCCCCAGCTATCGTTTGGACTACATCATGTGCTCTGTTTGACAAACCCCGTGATAGTCCTCAAGCTCTGTGATTGGAGAGTGTGATCCGAGGGTTTAGCCAGCCTCGAACAGCACTTGAAATGGGATGGAACCACGGCAGACTGTCCAAAACTGGATTTGAACGGGTCCACCGCGTCCCCCACCCCCTCCCCCTCCCCCACCCCGTCCCCAGAACTACACATGCTGGCTATTCTGTTTCGCAACATGTTCTCTATCTATGGCACGTCTCTACTGGGAGTTGTAGTTTTAAAAGACGTTTTCGTATTTCCCATAATAAGAAGTTGTCAGTATTAAACTGTGTACATCCCTGGAGGTTTAGGGGATAGGAAACACTCACATTTAAAACATATAATTAATAAATGGGTGAAAATTGCTTGTGCCCATAATGGGCAGCATTAATATGTATATACACACATGCCAGCTAAGGTCAGAAGAGCTTTATTTAACAGCTGGTCTTATGTTTGTGACCCCTGTTGTTAATTGATAACATTACATTACATTACATTAATTGATAAGCCTGAAACATGCACTTGTCAAGGTTCAGAGGCACATTTTGCAAATATGGCAGTAGCCATCGATCAGCTTAAGATAAGATATACTTTATTGATCCCAAGTTGGAACATTTGCGTTACATCAGCATGTGTAACAGTTGTAAATATGCAGTGGTGTTTATTTGTAAATCATTTAGTATAATCACACAAATTCTGTGTTTTATATTTAACAATTCTGTGTTCTTTATTTATTGATTGTTCAATACCTGACAAGGCCGGAGATGAAATATCTACATACATCTTAGAAGAGTATAATACATTATGTATAATATCAGTTAAAATAAGTGCTTCAACATAGTTAACATTGCTGGAGGTATGCACAAATATTGATAGATGTCTTGTAATGCACTATTGAGGAACCTGCGACCCTAGTTTTTCATTCAATGCATAACTACACCATAGTTGTGTAGGCCGATATGATATGTCAATAAACCTTAGAAAATCTTGAAATCTTGAAAGGGATGTGCAAAATAGTCATTATATACAGTCTTTAATTAACTATTAGTAGAGAATAACGAGTAATGAATATACTTTATAGGGATCCTATTAATATCTAATAATACAAATAATGAAATTCAATAACATGCTTTAACCACTAGGTGTCCCTTTATATCAGCTGTGCACCTTTATGGTGTAAATACAGCCTATCTACCAATTGGACCAAATATAAAAGTCAGCCGAATTAGTGTTGATACTGCAAGGAGACGTATTGTGTGAAAAGAAATGTAAGATGTTGTTTAATGGCTGATATATTTATGATCCACGTCACGTTTTCAGTTCCTCATGTTTGTCTAGAAGTCTTCTCATCAGGGCTCTATAAATACAGAACTACGGCAGATATGTAATATTTAATGCAGCCGAACCGTGTATTACAATGCCGTTATGTGATGACCTCCAAAGAGAAAAGCAAACACACTCGGAATAAAGTATTATTTTATTTTTTTTAAATGTTTTCGGTCTGTTTCCGGTATTTGTTAATGACGATGTGCTGTGAGACGTGAGACTGGAATTGCACAGGGGAAAATAACGTAGGCTATCTTTAGATGCGGATTTTGTTAAACTAATATGTTTGCGCTGTGGACCAACACTATACATTGACGGGGAAGGGGGTAGCAATAAAGATAACACCATTAAACAGTTACACAACATAACAGAAATAATATCGATAGCAGCGTCCCTAGCAACCACCTTGGTAACAATGAAAACGTTCTATGGACGCAATTTCCTGAAGTAATCTTCGTAATAACTAGCAAACTAAAGATCATGTACATCCACTGCACACATAATCTGAAGTAACAACTCATATTTCTCGCATCAAATGACATCAAAACGCATTTTAATGGCCAAACTAACTTTAAAATAGGCATTTTCCACCGAGAATAAAACGAAGTTCGGCCATGTTTTTTTTTTCTGCAGGGAGAAATTTGAAGATCACGTGACATAGACGCCAGCCATTGGAATGCATGGTGAAAAAAAACGGGGTTTGTCAAACAGAGCACATGGTGTAGTCCAAACGATAGCTGGGGATTCTGGGTAGTGTAGTGTCTTCTGCCATCCTTTACTCCGAAAAAATATTTGTTTCTCCGAATTGAAGGGGAAAAATACAAAAGCATTGCACACAATTTAAACCAATCAATGTTGTGTAATTAACAAGGATAATCTGGTGTTTTTTAGTCGATGAGTAGTGCAGATATCACTGTAAAATCAATCGACAGTAAGGGGAATACTTACTTCCGGGTGTACAATTCTCCGTTATCCAATGAGAATGGACGCTCACATTGCCTTTAAGGGCAGCCGACACAAACGAATGCCGTGCATCCATGAGCGTCAAATCCCGCCACAGATGGGAATACATTGCAATCAGTTGAAAGCTATTTGCGTCCCTTTATGGAGCTGAAGGAGCCTAGGAGCGTCACAACTGCACGCCACGGACACTGACCAAACGTCGCTCCTGGACGATTATGGAGTGAGAGGCGGCGCCTTGATAAGAGTTATCAATAATGTTGGATATCTTGAACACACTAATGTATTATTTTTTAAGTTACACATATTGAAGTTCACTGATCTGGTTAAATTTAAAACGGCACAAATCATGTACAGAGCAAGACATAATCTACTTCCTAGGAAATTAAAAACACTGTTCATAGACAGAGAGGGTGGGTATAATTTGAGAGGAAATCTACATTTTAAACAACTCAAGGTCAGAACAACTCTGAGAAGTATGAGTATGACAATCTGTGGGGTGATTTTATGGAATGGCTTGGAGCAGGAGTTAAAACCAAGCGGCAAACTCTGGGGAAGAGCCGGGACGCCAATACGGAAGTGCCACACACTGCAGTTCATATATTGGCCGATAGGGACTGGCTGCAGAAAGGAGCAATTTCCATAGACCCCCATGTTAAAATGCCCAACTTTACAGCTGAAAAAAACATGTTTCTACCCATGGATGCAATAAATATTATTATGGATATAGTTAGGTTCCACCTTCATGATTATGAATCTGTGAGTGAATTGTTTTCTAACACGACCCTTTTATTTATATTAGGTCTTAACGTTTTTGCATAAATTAGGGCGTGGTCACATTGAGTGACGGCGCTGTCAAGTGACTGCTGCTGCTAGCTTCTCGTCTCTCTGCTAGCTGCTCCGTGAAGCTACAGGCACTCTGCCTGGTCAGCTCATCCAGGGAACACAACTTGAAGCCGGGCCGTGGTTGTTTGTTCTTCATGCTTAAATATCGGACTATTGTGACTCGCTCTGCGTTTAAAACAGACGGTGCATGCATGCGGTTTTGCGGTAAGTGAAATTCGAGTACTTTATTTATGTGTTTATGATTTTAATCGGCTACGTAATGAATGTTAAGGCTTGGTTTAGTGTGTAAGCGAGTGGTAGCTACATCGGTGCTAACGATGCTAATCGTAGCCTACAAGTTAAAATCATAGACTGTATATATAAAGGTTGAAACGAAATAGACAAGTGTTAAGTGGGATAATACTGTTGAACAAACGGCTTCTGTTTGAGGTTGATAAAATAAGGTCATCCTTGTAACTTAGAGAGATATTTTATGTAGGTAGGAACTGTATGCATCGCTAAGGTTAATTTAAATGGGCTATGCTCAAGTATGTAGACAAGCTAACGTCGAAGTAGTGTATGTGAAATCAACCTCACAATAAGATGTGTGTATATTACAATTATTAATGTCATATTTCAAGATGATTACTTAGATATAACAATATGGTTGGTTGAGCTGGAGTTCATTATTGAGCTTACACGTTAACGTCACAGTCATCTGAAGAACGAACCCAAACCTTGTTGTTTTTATTAATTGCATTACCAAATGGGTATCAAATAAACAGTAAGCATTGGTAACACAACTGCCAAAGTTACAGTAAAATAAAAAGGACCCTGACTCGGACAATACACAATCCAACATGTTCAACAGAAGAGAATCAGTTATATTGTTTGTACACATGGTACTTTACATATATATCTGTTTGTTTAAGGTGTCCAGGTGATGCAGACAGGCTGGACCAGAGAGTGAGAGACAGAACTGGACTCCTCACAGCAGTGAACTTCAGCACAGGTACAAAGACTCTTTTTTTCATACTGTACAAAGAATCAAGATATTGGTTTAAATGAATGAAGTATTGACTTTAATACACTGATATACATTCCATTAAACAATACTAAATACTAGATCACCAACACATCAGTTAAGTTTAGGGTTTTTTCCATGCAAAAGGTTACATTTAGATGTTAACAAGCAATATGGTTTTGTCAGCTTTCTAATTTAAAGTATTGAAGGCAAAGATATTTAACACATAGTGAGAACTGCTACTATTTATCTCTCAATATTGTTTGTAAAAAACGTGGTAAAAGTGATTCTTTCAGTGAGACAACAGAGCAAGCTTCTACAGTTGCACTACGTTTTGATAACAGTTAAATATTATTTTGATAATAACATATATTTCCATGTTGATGAACTTCATACTGTTCATTCATAATCTGATTGTCTTTGTAGCTCACTGTTGAAATAAAAAAAACATTACAATTACAAAATAATTATATCAACAGCCCCTAAACACACAAACACACTGCTTTCATAAATAACACACTTGTTCTGCAATAATATGTTTTATGTTTCCTGTCATTTTTGTTAGGAAAGGACATGCCTGAAAGACCCGACATGTTCTCCTTCTCTGAGGGTCAAGAAGAACATCCAAGAGGAACATTAAAAGCTGATGTTATGAGATTTTAAGACCAGTACAGGACATTCACTAAGAAACTACTTTTATTGTGAAAACACAGTCAGCTGATCGAATGCAGCTATTTCCACATCTACACTCCATCAGCTGATTATTTCTATTTGCCTCACTTTATGAGCTTCACATCACCTGTGCCTTGTACCGCAGAGTTTGCAACGTCACAAATAAATGGGGCCAATCTTCAGTCAGATGTGAATGTGTAATCTAACATTTTCAGTAAGAATAATGGACAAAAGGAGTGCAAATACAAATACAATTTATTGAAATGTGAACCAAAAGTTAATCAAAAATGTTTTAAATAAAAAGCACATATGGACAGAAGGTGTAAACCTATTAAATGTATAAATAAACACATTTAGTCAAATAAAGTGACAGACTAGGCCTGTGCAGTTGGTATCAGCTTTGCCCAGCATGGGCTCCTCCATCAGGCCTGGTCCTCCTCGCTGAGGAAAGACCCTCAGTCCTCTCCAAACCAACAGACAGGACGTCCATCACACGGAGGTTTCTCCCTGAAGTCTCTGCAGCTCTCTGGACACCAGGCTGTCTCAATCCGTCCACACTGAATATGAGAGGGGGAAAATGAAAATAATAAATGCTTAGACAATAAGAAATATAAAGTTGACTGTTGAGTTGCTCAGTTTTTTTAGATTGTCAATACTATTACTGTATAACTAATATCTCAGGTTAAGAGGCACATTTAAATAAAGATTGGTCTTTAAATACATGTTGTCTTTTGAATTGTTTGTCTAAAGTCAAGGATCTAGAACTGGTACTTAGTTTTAATGATACAGTCTGGTTATTATGCTGTTTGGAGGAGGCCTCACAGGTAAGAGCACTAACTAGCTACCATCACATGTACCTTAGCTTGACTTAAATGTATTAAACGTATAATTAAGTGATATCAAAATATAAATAACTTGAAATAATACATTTGCTTGATTCCAGTGTTGAATTTAGCACAATTGCATACAAACGTTAAGCGATTTTAAGCTTCTGTAGTATTATGCTAAAAATGCAATAACTTAGATTATTATTTATAGTTTTGCTGAATAGTTTCATGTCCGCTTACCTTAGAAACGTAAAATACCACGGCAGTGTGCAGATGGGGAGCATGTTAGCTTAGCTTGGTAGCTTCAGCTAGCTCTGGAACTTCCAGCTCGGTGGCAGGAGGTCCCGCCTCGTCTCCGCCTCTTTGCCCTTATTTGGAGCAGGAGGGAGTTGAACTCTGACGTCACTGTCGAGCCCCTAGTGGCCGACTCCGCCTACTAAGGGCTTCTCTGCAACTCTGCAGAATCCTATGGGTGACGACCCTACGTCCATTTATATATACAGTCTATGGTTAAAACCATAGACTATATATATATATATATAAATATGGACGGGCAGAGAGTTATTTTTGTAATCTGTTCGAAATAAAGATAGAAATGAATGAACAAACTATGAATGTGTCATACCCACTTAATGGGTAAAAACTCAGCTATCTGACAATATTAACAATTTTTAGCAAAACGAAACACAAATGTAATATCAATCAATCAATCAATGTTTATTTATATAGCCCAATATCACAAATGTTACATTTGTCTCAGTGGACTTCACAGTTTGTACAAAATATCAGTATGACAATACGACACCCTCTGTCCTTAGACCCTCACATCGTACAAGGAAAAACTTCCGAAGAAAACCCACAGTTTTAAAGGGAAAAATGGGAGAAACCTCAGGGAGAGCAACAGAGGAGGGATCCCTCTCCCAAGACGGACAGACGTGCAATAGATGCCGTGTGTAAATTGAAAAGATAATACATTTGCAACATAGGTAGTCCAAATGTTTGGAAATGCATGTGTGTATAATAGGAAGATGAATCCACGAGGATATCCATCCAGGACCTATGATCCATGACCACAGCCACGACTCAAGATCCAGGGCTCGCGATGCAGGACACAGGACCGCAGGATCATCCATGACTCCGGATCCCAGCGTATATAGACACCAAAAAGAAAGACATTTGGGGAAGCTGGGTTAATCGGAACATGAGAGTACACAGGTATAGACAGAGAGAAGGAAGAAGTAAGATGTCCCCCGACAAACTAAGCCTATATCAGCAAAACTAGGGGCTGAATCTAATCAGCCCTAACTATAAGCTTTATCAAAAAGGAAGGTCTTAAGCGCACTCTTAAAAACGGATAGGGTGTCTGCCGCCCGAACACAAACTGGAAGCTGATTCCACAAATGTGGAGCTTGATAAGAAAAGGCTCTGGCTCCCATTGTACTTTTAGAGACTCTAGGAACAACCAACAACCCTGCATTCTTGGAACGCAATGCCCTAGTAGGACAGTAGGGTATAATGAGTTCTTTAAGGTAAGATGGCGCCTGCCCATTAAGGGCTTTGTAGGCGAGAAGAAGAATTTTAAATTCTATCCTGTGTTCTATAGGGAGCCAGTGTAAGGCAGCCAGAACAGGAGTAATGTGGTCCCTTTTCCTAACTCTGGTTAGTACACGAGCTGCAGCATTTTGAATCAGCTGAAGCGACTTGACTGACTTCTTGGTACACCCTGATAATAAAGAGTTACAATAATCCAGCCTTGAAGTAACAAATGCATGGACTAGTTTCTCTGCATCGTTTTGAGGCAAGATATGCCTGATTTTTGCAATGTTACGTAGATGGAAGTAGGCGGTAATACCAAGCCTCTGAATTAGCCCTGAGCGAAAAAATGCTAACGAACTTAGCACAGAATTCACGGTATAAATACTTTATTTTGTATCGGATCTGCAAAAACAAGATATCAGATTAAAGCTAAAATTCCACAGATTCTAGAAATATAAGTAGCGGAAGCAAACCCAGACAACACACGACGTAGCTTTACGGAGCAAAAACGGCATATATGTCTTACCTTTAGCTGTTTCTGATAAAAAGTTGTGTTCAATGGCATTAAAACGAGAAAAACGCTGCTGAAGGTTAATCCATAGGTTTATCCAATGTGTCTGTGTCACTTTGAAATGATTACTGATAATCCATCATCATATTTATGTCAATAACGGAGTTGCTCCTGTGGGGATTCCCAACAGTACTGAATGTATGTAAGTCGCTTTGGATAAAAGCGTCTAACAAGTGACATGTAATGTAATGTGTATGACAGCTTCCGGTTTTGGGCATTCTGGCTACGCATCACTCATTCACCGATGGGTAATGTTTAGATGGATTTTAGGAACTTTCCTCTCCATTCTATTGGCTCTAACGGTTAAAAAGAGGTGTCAATCATCAAAATCGACAGAGGGGGGCCAGAGATATGGAAAATGCACCCAAATGACCCCAGAAGTGGGTTTTCTTTTCTAAATATCTCTAAAAAGGTGAAATTTAGTGGGAATGCATTCCAACCATCTGTTATGCTACGCACACAATTCTTTATTATTCCGCCGGGTTATTTTGCACCTCTTCTCCTCCCACATTGAACATCGCAGAAACTCCGTTCAAACATCAAAACGTTAAGCTCGGTCGGGAATCGATGGCTATTACTTGTATTATTCATAACTTTCATAATTCCAGAGATACATCCCATAATTCATCACATTTTTAACATGGAAGTCAATGGAGAAATCTTCAAACTTCAACAATCTTCATGCAACTTCAACTGCTAACTGCTCCTTCATACTTTCACTTTCAACCTCATTCCAACTTTAAAATGTTACACATTTCTCTGACATTATGTAACACAACTTTTAAATCTGATTCGTATTTTTTGAGATATTAAACATTGTTCAGAACTTGGTAAAGAGGCCTTCTTCAGATTTTAGAGTGCGTGATGTCACAGCTAGAGTGGAGGACAGATTTAATTTTGCCTTAATATTTTCTTTTAAATCTGCCATAATTCCCAAACCCAACATTCCTGAGACATAATTTTTCATGAGAAACGTAGGAAAACATCTCGTAGCTTGGAAAATTAAAATAAATTAAGCAACATAATTAAACAAAATGCCTCTTGAGGGCATGAAGTGACAAAAACTTTCAACATGTCTCCATTAAAGCCCATTGTAAGTTCAGCCTCATCTTTCCCCACCACAGCAGCCGCACACCTTTAGTTAATCTGCCAAAATGCCACATTATTAACCCGAAAGTACACAAAAAGTCCACTTCAGATGCTCAACTTCCTTGACATGCTTCACGTTTTGAAATTTCACCGATATCTGTTACAGTTCTTCAACAAAACGTTCACAAGTAACGGTACGTCCACACAGCGGCTTTGGAAAAATCTTGAAAATCTTGGAGCTGGGCGTGTCTGAAAGCTTGGGGATTTTCTGCGAGCAACGCAACCAACAACCAATCACATGAATCTCCCGCCCCCGACATACAAAGCAAAAAACCCCGGGGATTTTATGCGAGCAATATATATTTATATATAAACTCCCCAAACAGGCGAAAACCTACCAGTTTCACCCACTGTCTCTGCCACCTCCCTCATGCCTGGTTCCTCCGGTTTGTATCCCGTTAATAGTTCTGGTCGTAAAGAACCGGGTGATTTGCTACCGTAATTTCTCGTTTGGAATATGAGGAAATGAACTGCGGTCTGGCTCTCCCAGCATACACGTGGTTTGATTGGCTAGCGCTTGTACTGTCAGATTTGCATAAACGGGATTTGATTGGCTGACGCTTCCAGCTCAGCTTCAAAAGTTGAACATTGCTCAACTTTTGAATCCTGAAAATCCTGGAAATCCTGGAAATCTTCGCTTCGCTCCCCCACAATGCAGTTCGGCGAAAAGCGAGGCAAAGTGACGTCATCCCCATTCAGAAGAGAAGCGTTGGAAGATTTGTTTAAAGCTGCTGTGTGGACGTACCGTAAGACGTTTATCTCATTCAGAACAATGAAAATGCTCTCCTCTAACTGATTACTGCACATCACCATGGAAACCTTTCATCTCTGGACACGTCTTTAGCTCAAATATAAACACTTGTGTCATGGAACACGATGATGTCACAACTCCAACTGACATGCTCAGAGCAGCAGACTTCAGATAATGGTTAACGGTCCTGCCCTCAACAGCTCTACGTCAATTATGGGGTGTCATCATATGCCGTTTCCATGGAAATGCATCCGTCGCCATAAAAGACGATGTGGCTATAACTCCTATGAAAATATTCAAAAAGTGCTCAAACTTCACATGTGTGCTAACAGTCCACCCGTGAAGACATCTACGAGACAGTTTTGAGATTTCTTCAAATGCTGTTGCCATGGCAACAATGCTCACCATGAAACACGGTTTTCTCATAACTTCAGTGAAAATGCTCCAAACGGCCCAAAACTTCACAGGTTTGGTAAAGATGCAGCCATCAACGCATCTAAGCGTATTATGGGATGTCAGAAAATGCCGTTGGCATGGCGACAGATCATTCGCCATCAAGTTAGTTCAAAAGTTTGCAGTTCAAATATTCTGCTGCTTTTCCAAGCCTTTTTACTTTCTTTTCTTCTCTCATCACACATTCAAGCCCCCAGTGTTCATGAATCATATCAATCTAAATTATTCACTTTCTTCTTACACATTACATTTCAGCATAGCAGTTTAGCGTCAGATTTTCAGCATAAAGCATTCCCACTAGCAATTTCTTCAGGAATTGCATTCTCTAGTTTCACTTGTTTTGCATCAATCTTGATACAGGGTACTTAATATATGTTATAGTTTGGATTCCTAAAGCTTTTAGTCTACTATCCCATCATTCAAGGGTGATTTTCACAATAAGTAATGTTTTATTTTTGGACGGACAGTAACATTTAAAATGTTTTACTACGTTCAATCTGAATTTACTTTAAAATAAGAAAATTCTATATTGATTCTGACTTTTCTACATCCAACTCACAGGTTTATCATTGCTTTGAGAAAAAAGATTATTAATTTACCCCTTTTAGAAGTGAAGGTATAGTCAAAAAATGTACACCGCTTACAGCATTCGTGTATTTTCAACAGGAAATGCATTTTCTAGTTCTCTCTAAAACACACACACACACTGGCTTTTTCTTGTCTCTAACACTTATCTCTCTGTTTCCTCTCAGACGACACACATCATGACCTGCTGACATCATCACACATCCCCTTTTACTCTCCTAAAAAATGGCTTCTCCCAGCTGGTTTTCACCGTGGCGACGGTCGCTGCTGCTTATCCTTGCTACCTGTTTCCTGTCTGAGTCCGCCTCTAGCACGCACTTCCCCAGAGACCTGGAGCCAATAAGTGTGGTCGGCTCGGCACGTGAGTGGACTGTTTGAGGGTTAAAGAGATGTTAATGCTGTAATGGTCAGAAACGTTGCAATTAGAAACAATGCACGACGTGTTCTGGAAGTAATATGGTCTGTGTTTACATTAGCAAGCATCGCGAACACTCAGAGCTAAGCTGTACTGGAGAGAGTATGTGTAAAAAAGCAGAAAAGAAAAAAACTCACCTTGTCGTAAACTCGTGAGAGAAAAAGCATTTGAGCTCCATACTGTTTCAGAAATAATCCTTGAAGTGGTTTGGAGCATGATATGGCGTTTAATCACGGCTGCATCTGAGTAGACAGCCTGCTCGTCACAGAACTCAGTGTGCCTGCATGGTGCTCAAAAGGGGGCGGGGCCAGCAGATAATCAGCCATTCTCTAACAGGGCTGAAACAGAGGGATATGAGGGATGTCTAAAATGCATGATCTGTTTGGTATTTTGAGCAAAACACATCATAGAGATGTTTTTTATATATTTTTATAGATCTGATACCCATAATATATGCCTAATAATAGCATAATAGGAGATCTTTAATTGAGAGACGTCCTTTTAAAACCTGTTGAACCCCATCCCCTCGCCCCCGGCGGAAAAACGCATCATCTGCAGGAAACAGCGTCGGAGGGCTTCTTAATATTTAATAAACTATGAATGTTTTATATCCATGTAACGGGAAGAAACTCAGCTAACTGATCTTTTTTTTTTTTCTTCAAAAAACCCACAAAGTTAGCGCTGAGCCTCTAAATTAGCCACGAGCGAAAAAATGCTAAAGCATTACTGCACAGAAACTCACTCATAACACCCGTATTACTTATCGTCCAACCCATCGATTAGCATCGTGAGGAGACACAGAATCGATCGGTACCTACATTATCACTCCATAATAAGAACTCACGACTTTATAAACAAAAACAGACATCAAAACACGTGGCGCTAGGTAGTTAAAACGGCAACATGGCTCACCTGTGTCGTAGTCTGGTCAAAAGTGGTCTTCAATGGCATTTAAACGATAACAACGCTGCTGAAGTTAATCCATAGGTTAATCCAATGTGTCTGTGTCACTTTGAAATGATTTCTGATAATCCATAAGCAATAAACCGACTGTTCCGTTTTCAGATGTCAGAGCGAGAGATAGGTTCGCTCTGGCCAAAACTGCATGTGCGAAGCCCCCACTTTTTTTTGTTAACGTGTGTGTGCATGTGGAAATTCCCCTTCGATTCTATTGGCTCTAACGGTTAAAAAGAGATGTCAATCACCAAAATCGACCAATGGGTTCCAGAGAAACGGCAACAACGCCCATTTCCACCCAAATCACCCCAGAGGTGGAGTTATTTTTGCTAAACCTCTCTAAAAAGGTCAAATGTCACTTGTCTTGATACAGGGTACTTATTATATGTTGTACTTTGGATTCCTAAAGCTTTTAGTCTACCATCCCATCATTCAAGGGTGGTTTTCACTTTAAGTAAAAAAGATTTTTTGGACGGACACTATAATTTACAGTTTTTTACTATGTTCAATCTGAATTTTCTTTAAAATAAAAAACATCTATATTGATTCTGACTTTTCTACATCCAACTCACAGGTTTATCATTACTTTGAGAAAAAAGATTATTAATTTAACCCTTTTAGAAGGGAAGATATGGTCATTTTCGAGCCTGAGACCTGAGAAACAGGGATGGGGTTCAACAGGTTAAGAACATTTCAAGTCGTAACGTCCAGTCCTTCACCAATATTCTCTTTCAGCAGTTTTATGCTTCATATTTTTAAATAATAATTTATACATTATGCAGAAAAAACAGTAGCACAAATAATTTTGATACATTTCAGCTTGGCGAGAAATTCTCAAATGATTCTACCGGATAGCTCGTAGCTTCCTGTTTTAGCAGCCCTGATGGAAGCTGTAGTACTAAACATCAGAACATAGTCCTACAATTCTCTGACATTACTAAGGCTCAGATTGTACCAGCAACATGGTTCTCCTGTCCTCAAAGACCTCTTCTGTCTGTTGGGGATTCACACTGCTCTCTGTCTGTAGTGGCGTACCAGTTTCCAGGCTTCCAGGGTCTGCTTCAGGACAACGACACCCTGCGTCTGGGTCTGGACTTTCAGAGGCTGCTGCGCATCAACCACATGCTGTACATCGCTGCCAGGTCACACACACACACACACACACACACACACACACACACACACACACACACACACACACACACACACACACACACACACACACACACACACACACACACACACACACACACACACCCACACACACACACACACACACACACACACACACACACACACACACACACACACACACACACACACACACACACACAAGCTCTAATCGAGACGTTCTCTGCAGCACCAGCCAGACAGATCAGTTTTACAGCAGGTCAACCTTAAGGCCCATGGCCCAGCACCTCACCCATAACAGCTTGCAAAGATAATAACTAGCTTTCACACTATTCTATGCTGCTTTACAGAAGTACACTTTCAATAACAAAGGGACCTGTGGACTGAAGCGTCTTAATATTGTCCGTTTCCAGCAGCGGCACTCACAGCGGGGATTTGGTTGTAAGAATATTAACAGTACCAAAATGTCCAATCCAAAAAAAGCTGATGCAGAGGGAAGGTTAAAGATTAAATGAGGGCTCAAAATGAGAGCCTGCATGCCAACTTACTGCGGCACATCGGCACCATCACGGAGCTGTGACACAGCCTGCATTCACACAGCCTGCATTCACACACTGCGACCAGCCCTATCCAAACCCTTTCTACGTCTCTGAAATAATGAGTGACAGGCTGAGATAACCCTAACCCTCTGAGGGTAACCATAATGCTGTGGCTGGGGATGAAATTGAGTTTGCGCCACTCTAGATCAACAATTCCCAGTGTTTTGTTCTTTTGAATGTTAAAATGCATTCTGGAAATTGAGAAAATTACTTGCTTCATTAGAAGTGGATCAAATCTGGATCCTTAACCTATAAAAGACACAGTATGATACTTGGGTTAAATTCTGGATTTGACAAAAAACAAGCTCTCAGGAAACACAGGCAGTCGCACACTGAGCACAACATTTATTCTACCAGATCTTCTGATGAGTGCACCTGTGCTCTGACCTCTGTAGGGATCACGTGTTTGCAGTGAACCTGACGACAGCTTCAGAAGAGTTTTTCCCTCAGCTGGTGAGTATATTATAAAATAAAAACAGTTTTTCGCTTCGTGAAAACAGATTTGTGAGAGACGCGTTACACCTCTGGGTTTGAACATACGCTGGAGCTTTGAATTTCTAAACCACAGAAAAAAACGTTTTCCTAGATGATTGTTTCTATTTAAGCAATGCATTTATCAAACTCCACAGTAATTACAATTCTAAACTAAACACTTGATATCATTTTTCATACTTTGTTTTAAAACAGAGGTTAAAGAAGCTTCCTATTTTAATCTGTGCCAGTGGAGTTAACGGATGCACACAGACCCGAGCCATACTAAAGGATTCTGAATATGAATTGCATGGCTATAAATGTTATATCATGCTAACTCACCATGACCTGTGCTGTAAGGGTCAGTGTGTTCATGACAAACTAACATGGTTCCTCATGCAGAATACACAGTATGTAGATTGATGCATGCAATGATCTGCCCTCACCATTCAGGGTCAACACCTTCATCCTTTTGGCATATCGAGGAATACCATTTAGTTGATGAACTATCCTAACACAAATATATATATATTCTGTATAGTTAAGTTCATGACAACTGTGAGGGGGGGAATTTTTTCACAACTAGTCTTTTTAACTTATATTAAGGCTATGTTACAGCCTTATTTCACATAAGCCTTTTTCTCATCTGAACCTCTGTCTGGCGACTTAGGTCTGCTAATTGTATGAGTTCCTGAGTGTCAGACGCTTTCTCACAGACTGGAAATACTTTCTTTAGTTGAGCCGAGGTTAAAGTGTGGGAAGAAGCTGGTATTACACCACCGTAATGTAGCCACTTGTAATTTGGTAATTGAAGCCTGGTATCTTCTTAGTCAGAAGTTTCAAATCTTTTAGCCTCTCTGGTAAGAAATGTTTTCTGGCGGACAAAAAGACTAACAAAGCTTAACCACAGTGGCTAAAATCTACCAACATCCCAGATGTATCTGTGCTGCTCCTCTGATTTTGACTCACATACTGTAAGCATCGTTCCCTAAAAGTGACGAGAGCAGCATCAAAGCTGGCGGCTGACAAACTGCAGAATATCTTTTGCAGAAAAAGCAGTAACTACCAGAGCAGCAGAACAAACCAGAGCATCTTGTGAAGTGGGAGGCAGCACAGAGTGCCTTTCATCTGCAAACCTCTTCCTCATCACAGACAGTGAAGTTTACAGGGTGGCACCTGAGGTAATGGGCCTCTCTGTCTATTGTGTCTCCAGCAGCTCTTTGAAGTGAGATGTGACTTTATTTATCAGTGATCAGACATCAGCAGCGCAGCTGAAGTCCACCTTCTGCATTTCATTCTCCCTCTCTGTGTGAGAAATGTTTTTAATGTTTCAGGTATAACAGGTTCAATTGAGACAGGATCAGGTTACTCACAGAATAAGTCATTTTCTGCCACTAGGTGTCTCCAAACCAAATCAATGCCAATAGAGGTATTTTTTTACGTCATAAAGTGGGAGTTGTTGTCTTCACCATCATTGTGGTCTTTAGTCAGAGAGCAGTTATCCACATAGCTCTCCTCCGACACAAACAAATTCTACATTTTCTTTTGAATAATTAATGTCTTTAAAAGTGTATTTTACCACTGGATGAAAAGCTTTTAAACAACACAGCTGACGCTTACTAAAAGGAGATGCAATGCCACTTCAGGCGACCAAATGTTGACCTTGATTGAAACTCAAACATCTCATCATGTTTCATTAATATTTGTGATCAAAAATCACAATCACAAGTAGAATTATACTCTCTTATTGTCTGTCTGTCTGCTCACGGTGAATGAATAAGTTCATATCCTGTCAGATTCAGATCTGTGCTGTACTCTGTGTTTCAGAAGCTGACATGGCGATCTGAAGATGTCAGCAAGTGTACGGTCAGAGGAAAGAATAGCGTGAGTTTCTTCTGCTTTTCCCTTCTTTTCTTTCCACCCCTTTCGGCTTTTTACCTCATAACTTCCTGTTCCTCTACCATGTCCGGTTTTCTTATACTGCACAGTTTAATTTGAGTATTTATGGACGAATGGTTTGAAAAATGCTAAATATGAAGATGAAATCATCTTACACATTTTGTTATTTGTGAACAGCAGAGACTCTGTAAACTAGTGTTTCATCTCAAGCCGCACGATTTGGAAAAAAAAACTAATTCTGATTAAATGTAATGATATTCAATTGCAATATGATATGATACGCAGCTGGTATTACACTACGTCATGTAGCCGCTCGCAATTTGGTAATTGAAGCCGGGTCTCTTCTTAGTCAGAAGTTTCAAACTTCTTAGCCTCTCTAGTAAGACATTTGTCATCCCATCCCAGATGTCATACATCCCAGATGTATCTGTGCCGCTCCTCTGGTTTTGACTCACATAAGCATCGTTCCCTAAAAATGGCGAGAGCAGCATCAAAGCTGACGGCTGACAAACTGCAGAATATCTGAGCAGCAGAACAAACTAGAGCATCTCGTGATGTGAGAGGCAGCACGGAGTCCCAAATCATCCTTCTCACTAGCTTTGAAAAATATATTAAATTGATCATAGTGCAATTTTGTTCCTTACCAAACAAATAAGGTAAGTCTGTAGCAATACGATGTTTAGGCCAGCATATCTGTGCAGTTCCACAAAATGTATTCTAAACGATATTAAACGCATATTTACCATATTGCAATTACAACAACATGTGGAATAATTGTGCAGCCCTAGTTTCAACCCTGACAGTCGTGATCAATAAGTGTTATAGATAAAAGTAGAAGACACTTTTTTGGTTTGTTGGGTTTTAGGACGAGTGCTACAACTACGTCAAAGTGCTGGTGCCGCGAGATGACGAGACGCTGTTCGCCTGCGGTACCAACGCCTTCAACCCCACCTGCAGGAACTACAAGGTGAAGTAACTGTCAGTGCTGCGGTAGGCTGCACACTGAATATATACCCCACATCTGTTCTAACACATCATCTTCCACCAGGGGTGTCCATTTTTATTTGGCCCTCAGCAAATTCAGAAAGTATGGCCCTGTCAGACTCTTTCCCCAGCTCCATACACATCTATTCTCTTGTAATGGTTTGTCTTAATATCTGAACAGAGAAGAACAGGAAATACACTGCAGACTATCCTTTTCCCGAGAAAAAAAACTAAACCAAAATAAATTCAGGATAAATTACATACGCAAACCAACATACTAAAATGTTTCCTCTTCCTACACTGTAAAACCTGACAAGTTAATAGAACTCAAACGTTTTTTTGAAACTGATTACATCGACATTTTTGAGTACCTTAACTTAAATGTTTTAAGTTAAAGTATAATCTTATCAATTGAGTTCTATTTACTAGTAATTTTTAAGTGACACAAACATATTGTTTTAAGTTAAAGAAACATGGATATATTTTTTGTTAACACTGTACATATAAAGATCAAGTATCTTTAACTTAAACATTTTCATATCTCTTCAACTAGCCATTTTGTTAGCACAGTAGATATGAAAATCAGGTAGATTTAACTTAAATATTTGTATTATCTCTAAACCCCAATATGAATTAAAAATTTCAATTGAGTAGTACTCAAAACGTTTGTTGAAACCGATTACATCGAAATGTTTAGTTAACTGTAACTCAAAAATCCCTAAGTTAACATTTTGACTAAACATTAAAAAGCACTTTAACACTGACAATTTAAATGCAAATTACTGTTATATATAAATTATAGCAAATAACTAACTTTTAAATACAAAATAAATTAAACAGTGCTAAGGCCTTGACAAATATCCAGATTTATTTTTTTTAAAGTATAAAATAATGTATGGGAAACAGTCCTTCAACTTGAAGCTGAACAGTAACACATTTTTCAATGAACAGATTTAAAGTGCAGGATGTAAACAGAGAACATTGTGTGTGTGTGTGTGTGTGTGTGTGTGTGTGTGTGTGTGTGTGTGTGTGTGTGTGTGTGTGTGTGTGTGTGTGTGTGTGTGTGTGTGTGTGTGTGTGTGTGTGTGTGTGTGTGTGTGTGTGTGTGTATTGTAAGGTATCAAAATGTATGTGAAAATGTTTTCCATCCTTTTTTAACATTTACAAACAAACAAACTTGAACAGTAACACATATTACAATGCATAGAACACATTTAAAGCAGCAGGATGTAAACAGAGAACATTGTGTCTGTGTGTGTAAAATATGTATTGTAAGGTATCAAAATGTTGTCCATCCTTTTTTAACATTTACAAACAAACAAACAAACTTGAACAGTAACACATATTACAATGCATAGAGCAGATTTAAAGAGTGTGTGTGTGTGTGTGTGTGTGTGTGTGTGGGGCGCAATGCCAGCATCCAGCCACAAGGGAGTGTGGTGTGTGTGTGTGGGGCACAACGCCAGCGTCCAGCCACAAGGGAGTGTGGTGTGTGTGGGGCACAATGCCAGCGTCCAGCCACAAGGGAGTGTGGTGTGTGTGTGGGGCACAACGCCAGCATCCAGCCACAATGTGGTGTGTGTGTGGGGCACAACGCCAGCGTCCAGCCACAAGGGAGTGTGGTGTGTGTGGGGCACAACGCCAGCGTCCAGCCACAAGGGAGTGTGGTGTGTGTGTGGGGGCACAACGCCAGCGTCCAGCCACAAGGGAGTGTGGTGTGTGTGTATGTGTGGGGCACAACGCCAGCGTCCAGCCACAAGGGAGTGTGGTGTGTGTGTGTTATATTGTAGGATGACTACAATGTGAGAAGCTCATTTTTTAGGCTCAATACCCTGGGCCTCATGTTCCCCTCATCCAGGCCCATCAATACTTTCTGGATGAAGTCGAAAGTGTTTGCCAACTCTTTCGGGTAACTCAGATGGAGGGCATAGATCAGTGCGAAAAGATGGATGAATGCCTCAGCCAGTGTGGGGAGTTCCATAACTTTGTCCCCCTCTATGACAACAGCGATCTTCTCTGGGTAGAAGAGCGTGGCATTTGTCGACCTGGCACTGATCAGGAGAAGTCCGACCGCGACGTCATCTATTTCTGGATCCTCAGACTGCTCTACCTGATGACAAGAACAGATACGCGTTACCTATTACCCCAAATTGCCTTAGCTATCTCAGAAATATGTTTGCTGAAAAATACATCAGTGACATATCACATCAAATAACCTAATGTTTTGTGCATAACGTGGGTTTAAGGAAACGCCTATTCGCATTGCACCAGTTGACATAAATTCTTTCTACAGAAAAAACATGTATAACCTTCATAAGGGTATCAAATCAAATCAAGTTTTATTTATATAGCACATTTAATGATTTTTGGTCGAGCCAAAGTGCTGTACATATAATAAAAATAGCCTACAGTAGAGACACTTTACAGCAAATACAACAGCACAGATTGTTCAGAATATCAGTATGAGAAAAACGACACCCTCTATCCTTAGACCCTCACATCGTACAAGGAAAAACTTCCAGAGAAAACCCACAGTTTAAGGGGAAAAAATGGGAGAAACCTCAGGGAGAGCAACAGAGGAGGGATCCCTCTCCCAGGACGGACATACGTGCAATAGATGCCGTGTGTAAATCGAAGAGATAATACATTTTACAGCATATACCGAATGTTAGGAAATGCATGTGTCTGTAATAAGAAGATGAATCCACGAGGATGTCAGCTACAATGCTGTGGAAGCCATCAGGGAAGCAGCATGACGAGACCCAAGGCAGGACCGCAGAGACAGGTTCAGCCACGTCCACGACCTAATCCAGAACTCAGGATAGAGGATCCAAGACACAGGACTACAGCAAGAGGATCAGCCTCGACTCCGGATCCCGGCGTATATATAGATACAAAACAAGAAATTTGGCTGGGTTAATCGGAACAAGAGAATACACAGACACAGACAGAGAGGGAAAAGGTCATTGGATAAAAGCTATTCTTGATAACCCTCTAGAAAGATCTCATGAATTTCCCCACTCAATCTATCAATTGAGTGGGGTAGTATTTATTGCATCACTGTATTAGACTGTGTTATTATTAGCTAGTTGTACCTAATAAACTGGAAACTGAATATATATTTACAGTATAATCTCTCCCTACTACACATACAAAAATATATGGGGAACACTAGAGATTATTTTGTATTGAACACTGGTGCTGCAGGAAAGAAAGCCCTCTCTTGATTGTGTGTGTCTGTCTCTGTGTGTGTGTGTGTGTGTGTGTGTGTGTGTGTGTGTGTGTGTGTGTGTGTGTGTGTGTGTGTGTGTGTGTGTGTGTGTGTGTGTGTGTGTCTGTGTGTGTATCTATGTGTGTCTGTGTCTGTATGTGTGTGTCTGATTGTGTGTGTGTGTATGTGTGTCTATGTGTGTGTATGTTTGTGCATGTGTCTATGTATGGGTGTGTGTGTGTGTGTGTGTGTGTGTGTGTGTGTGTGTGTGTGTGTGTGTGTGTGTGTGTGTGTGTGTGTGTGTGTGTGTGTGTGTGTGTGTGTGTGTATGTCTGTGTGTGTGTATGTGTATGTGTCTGTGTGCATGTATATTTATAAGAAACTATATTTTTTGATGATCTGTCACATACATTCAAAACAGTTATTATGCTGACTTACATGCCACAGCCTCAGAAACCTGGAGTCATCCTCATGCAGAAATCCAGGCAGACCACGGAGGAGAGCAGCACGTCGGCTATCGACATCACCTTGATCCTTGAGTGCGAAAACATATCTTTGTTTTACTTTGGATGCTAAACAGCATAGCCACACAACAATTTATATCACAAGGGCTCTTCCATGACAGAAGAGATTACCATTTTGAAGCAATTGAGGCATCTGCGATCCCACCTGTATCTCATTAGCACAACAACAAGGTGCAATAACATTAACACTGCTGTTCCCTCCCCTAACACAAGTATCTTAATAATAAATCTAAATCTATCAGGCTGACCCCCCGCCCCCCAACACAGAAAATCGACTCTAGTATGATCATAAAACACCAAGAGGCTTAACCGACTCACCTGGCGGTCATAGGCGGTGAAGAGCTGATCCAGAACTTCAGACACTTTGCCTTTGCGTGCCGCCTTCTTCCTGAACAAGCTCAACAGACATACCGATCCAACTCCACGTAAAAGTGGTTCTTCAGGTTGAGGTTCGTTATCCTGTGAAACTCTGCACAAATCTGCCAAAATATAAAATGACTATTTAATTCAGAGTACAATGTATATGTGGACTGAAGGCAGCAGAGATAAACACAAACATAACATGCTAAATCTGAGTAAACATGTCAAAGTTATCAGTGACAAAGGCACACAAAATAATTATATAGTTGTAATAAATAAAATATTTTCACCTGTGACTCCATTTTCAAGGCAGGCCAGCGTTCCAGGATCTCTCCAACAGGTAGCTCATCATTGATGATCTCATTGCGCCACAGGGCAAAGGTAGTCTGCATTAACTTTTAAATCAAGGGAATAATAATGTTATAATGTTCAAGTAACTGTGTCCTTGTATCAAAGAGAGCAGCACAAAGTTTGCATCTCCAAGCCATTGGAAAACGTAACAATATTCACAGGCACCAACACAAATCTAACAATTTCAGTGTTGCACACTAAATATTCATTCACATTTTAGTAACCATGTGGAATAAAGATGGACGCGGGAAGGGGCTGCAGCACCCCCAAACGCAGCGCACCTACAGTGTAACAGCCCCTACAAACGATGGCGTGCGTTGACGCTTGCGGTGGGCATGTCTGAAGCTAGACCAACAACCAATCACATGAAAGCTACGCTTTGCTCCCACAATGCAGCCAAACTGCAATGTGACAAACAAATCATATGCCAGTACAAGCTCTAGCCAATCAAACCGCGTGCTTGTGTGTCCGGGGCAGGATATTCATGTGATTGGTTGTTGGTCGAGCTTCAGACAAGCCCGCCGCCGCTGTGTGTAGGGGCCGTAAGCATGTCACAGTTTCTCCGCTGTGAGGCTTACCAGATTGAAGAAGCCATATATCTGCCAGTTGCTTCAGTTTCCTTAAGAGAAAAAACATTGAAGGTTAGCTGGGTTGCAAAGTTTTCACAAAATGATCTGAGAAACGCTATTTTCGAACCTAAAATGGCGGAAGGCAGCGCGCTTTTCTTCTTCTTTTGTGTTACCGCATGCATCTCTGTGCATGTTTTATTAACTTAGAGGCATAGAGGATTTACGTTCATTTTATCCACTAACGTTGTACCATAACCGTGCGTTCTGCATGTTTGTAAAAGCAAGCTAACTTGAAACACTAGACTATTAATCTGTTAAATCCGGCAGCTCCCGGTACCGAGGGCTTCTTGTTCACAAAACTTTGTCTCAGGGCTTCTTAACATTTAAAAACCTATTAATGTGTCATACCCACTTAACGAAACTCCGCTAGCTGACGATACGAACCATTTTTACCGAAACAAAACACAAGTCTCACAAGAAGCATCTAAATTAGCCCTGAGCGAAAAAAAGCCAACGCACAGAACTCACGGTATACTTTATTATACTTATCGTAACTGCACATACAAGATATCAGATTAAAGCTGAGATTCCACAGATTCTAGAAGTATTAGTATCATCTCTGCGCGATCATTACCTTTGCTGAGTTACATGTATTTGAAAACGCTGGGGGGTATAAATTACCTTGTAAAATGAATAGTCTAGTGTTTCAAGTTAGCTTGCTTTTACAAACATGCAGAACGCACGGTTATGGTACATTGTAGTGGATCAAATGAACGTAAATCCTCTAAGCCTCTAAGTTAATAAAACATGCCCAGACATGCGTTAAAAAAAGAAGAAAGAAAACACGCCGCCTGCCACCATTTTAGGTTCGAATTTTCCAGAAAACTTTTACAACACAAACGTTCCACTTTGAGATATAACTTAAAACAATATAAAAATACTGTCTTACACGTAAGTTAAATCATTTTTCAAGTGAGGCAGATATTAAATGTAGGCTAGCTAACAAGAGCTCAAATCAAACTAACACACCATGCGACACAAAGTGCATTAGATGCAGAAATTAATAAAACATCATTTAACCTGTTAAACCCCAAGGTCCCCGTCGGCGGGGACCCTGGGTTGTTTTTTCACGACACTGTGTCTTAGGGGATCTTAATATTTAAGAACCTATTAATGTGTTATACCAGATTAACGGGAATAATCTCAGCTAACTGACGATACAAACCATTTTTACCAAAACAAAACCCAAGTCTCATAAGAAGCATCTAAATGACCCCTGATCGAAAAATGCTAACGGACATTGGCACAGAACTTAAGATAAAAGTACCCTTATTACTTATTGTAGCTGCACATACAAGATATCCGATTAAAACTGAGGTTCCACAGATTATTTAGGTATACAGTATCATCACTGAGTGATCCGGACTCGCGACAGGGGAAGCAAACTCAGACAACACAACACGTACCTTTACGGAGCTTCTAGGGAGCTCGTCTCACCGTAGCTGTCAATCTGATCAAAAGACGTGTTCAATGGCATTAAAACGAGAAAAAACGCGGCTGAATCGGTTAATCCATAGGTTTTTAATGTCTCTGTATAAAAAAAATGATTTCATTTATAATCCATAATTCAATTTTTATGTAAAAAATCGCAGAGCAAACGTTAGCTGCTAATGGTAGCCACCAGAGTGGCTGCTGCTTCCGGTCTAGGCTATGCAGCAGTCTAACTCACGCACATTACCAAATAAGGACTAGGTGGGAGTTCCCCTCGATTCCATTGGCTCTGACGGTCAGAAAGAGATGTCACATGTCAAAATCCAGCAAGGGGGGCCAGAGATATGGAAAATCCACCCAAATGGCCCCAGAAGAGTTTTTTTTGTGCTAAATCTGTCTAAAAAGGTCAAATATCACTTGTTTTGCATCAATCTTGATACAGGGTACTTATTATATGTTGTACTTTGGATTCCTAAAGCTTTTAGTCTACTAACCCATCATCCAAGGTTAGTTTTCAATATAAGTACAAAATATATTTTGGACGGACACTATAATTTACAGTTTTTTACCATGTTCAATCTGAATTTTCTTTAAAATAAAAAACATCTATATTTATTCTGACTTTTCTACATCCAACTCACAGGTTTATCATTACTTTGAGAAAAAAGATTATTAATTTAACCCTTTTAGAAGGGAAGATATGGTCATTTGTTCTGGGAATGTCATTTTCGAGCCTGAAACCTGAAAAACAGGCACGGGGTTTAACAGGTTAAATACTGTGCAAAGGCAAGACGTAACTCACCAGAGTAGTGCGGCCAAAAAAAAGGATCACGATTCCGGCAGTGAGAGCACGGTGGGCAAAGTATTCTTAAAAGTCTGAGCGATTTCAACCGAGGCAAGGAGCTAATGGCGGACTCTGGTGAAGCATGGGTGAGAGAACGTCTAGGCACGTCGGGGGCGGAGCACATACGTGATGACGTCAGACAGATTCAGTAAAAACATTTGAGTACAATCCCCAATATGACCCAAAGTGGATGAATACTGTATACACAATAATACAAATCAGTTCATAGTCATCAGAAAATTAGCGGTGAATTAACTTTTATAAATGTTTGGGTTAAAACAACCCATATTCTTCAAGAAGCTTGTACTGTTCGGTCTTACAGTAAATAATAATTTTTTCATGGTACATTTTACTATTGAAATAGTAAGTATACTGTTCTTATTACTTTATGTTGCTGTTTTCTTGCAACAATAAACGAAGTAGATGTAGCTTATATATTTACTTCACAGAATGTAATAACAACAAGAGTGTATAGGTGTGTTCATGGGCGTAATTTTCACTGGGGACAGGGGGGACATGCCCCCCCCACTTTTCAAAATCCCGTTTGTCCCCCACCCCACTTTTCAAATGTGTTTATTATCATTTTCCTACGTAAGCGGTCATCGTCTGTGTGTGTGTGGCACGAGCGCATTTTGTGAGAGAGAGAGAGAGAGAGAGAGAGAGAGAGAGAGAGAGAGAGAGGGGTTGTTGCTAGCATCTGGTGCTAGCTCGGTGCTAACGGAGATTAGAAGCTGCTTCAACAATAAGGAGAGGGAGAGTCCTCTCCTGTGGGACTGAGAGAGATAACGTCAGCTCAGTGAGGTAAAGGACTCTGAGTGATTAGATTCTAAACTTTAGTCTAAGTTATCTCAGTGGGTCTCAAACGGTTTGGTCATCTATGTAAACAAATATTTCCATCTATTTAATATAGTTGTTCAAAATAAGTTAATAAATCATTCCACTGTGTGCTATAGGTCAGTAAAAAAATAAAAAACACAGTTTAAAAGGGGAGTGATTAGTCAAATATGCATAAATAAAAAGAAAGAATGCAGACTAGGTAAAATAAAGATAGGAGAGAGGAGTATATCAGTTATATGTTATTGCTTGTGAGCATATTCTAATGGTTTTTGGAGTATTGAAATATATACAGTTCTGTTTCATATGAGTGTTGAGAGCTGCATCCATAAATCTCTTAATTTGTGCACCAGATTAATGCCTTTAACTTCAATTTAATGTTCCCGGGGGTGCATGTCCCCAGACCCCCCTAGAGCAGTGGTTCCCAACCTGGGGGACCCCCTTGGGGGGGGGCGCCAAAAATCGCAGGGGGTGCGCCAGGCCTCAGATGATTTGAGGCCTAATATCATATTTAGACTTTTTGTTTTTACATATAATTGTTACACAATACATGATTGTCGCTAAAAGCCTTGCTCTACATTACAATAAACTATAACAAATAATTGATTAATTCATTTTAATAAAAATTCAAATTAGTAGCTAATAAACGGGCGGTGGCTTGGCAACTGGAAGGTCACCAGTTCAAGTCCCGGAAGGACCAAGTGCTACAGAGCTGTCCCTGAGCAAGGCACCGTTCCCTAAAAACTGCTCCCCATCTTTGGGCAAATAGCAGGGGCAGATGGGGCTCATAGCCATGGAAGGCAACCCATCTAGGAGAAGAACACTCTGAACTAAAACCAGGACTGAGAGGAGTTGCGCCCCCTAGTCCTTAATCAGCATAGTAAAGCCAACCATGAAGAACAAAGTCATCCCAAATCCTATACTTCCAGCGGCGGGAGTCCGCAGGAACATCGCAGCGGATGGTGAACTGGCCAGATGGATGGAGAACCGGGATGACTGGAAGTGACGATGGAGGACTCGTCTGAGGACAACCTAGAGAGAGAGCTAATAAAGGCATACAAAGACAGAAATGCATACTTTTTTCTAGAAATGTTCCTTCTGCGCGTAAGGTGTCCAAACCGGGCTAGTCTGGATAAGCACATTTTTAAAACATAGTCATTGTCCTTGCCGGTTTCAGTTGGATTATTTGTCACAGTTGCTCCGATCAGATCGGTCTCCTCCATTTTGTAGATTATTTACGACTTTTGAATCCACATAAACACATCGGCAAAATCCGGCTTACTTTGAGCATGTGTTTTAAACAGTTTAATCCCTTTGTGAATTGTTTCCACTTGCGCCGTCCTTTAATTTCTTCATACAGCGGGAATCCAAATGAATGAATCCTGAGTCCAATAACCATCAAAGTCACTCCAATAGTGCTCCTTAATTACGCTTTCATCCTCCTTTAACAAAATACTTCAGATTCATCCAGTGTGTGACAGTAGTTGTAGCATTTTTGAGACTTTTAAACTTTAATTACCGCTGTTGTCTTGTCTGTTCCCCCCCCCCCCCTTGTTTGTGTGTGTGGGGGGGGGGGGGGGGGGGGGGGGGGCGCAACTTCCAACAGGAGTCATTTGGGGGGGCTCTCGGGGAAAAAGGTTGGGAATCCCTGCCCTAGAGGATGTGAGGTCATCACAAATAAAGCAGGTTCACATGGATAGGATACTAGATACGTTTGCACACTCATTATATACACTACACATTTTTCTTGGATTAGTTAACACCATAGTCCCTAATATATTTGTAGAAAGGCAGGAAATGGAATTAAATCGAGAACAATTGTTGTTGCTGCTAGCTCGGTGCTAACGGAGATTAGAAGCTGCTTCAACAATAAGGAGAGGGAGAGTCCTCTCCTGTGGGACTGAGAGAGATAACGTCAGCTCAGTGAGGTAAAGGACTCTGAGTGATTAGATTCTAAACTTTAGTCTAAGTTATCTCAGTGGGTCTCAAACGGTTTGGTCATCTATGTAAACAAATATTTCCATCTATTTAATATAGTTGTTCAAAATAAGTTAATAAATCATTCCACTGTGTGCTATAGGTCAGTAAAAAAATAAAAAACACAGTTTAAAAGGGGAGTGATTAGTCAAATATGCATAAATAAAAAGAAAGAATGCAGACTAGGTAAAATAAAGATAGGAGAGAGGAGTATATCAGTTATATGTTATTGCTTGTGAGCATATTCTAATGGTTTTTGGAGTATTGAAATATATACAGTTCTGTTTCATATGAGTGTTGAGAGCTGCATCCATAAATCTCTTAATTTGTGCACCAGATTAATGCCTTTAACTTCAATTTAATGTTCCCGGGGGTGCATGTCCCCAGACCCCCCTAGAGCAGTGGTTCCCAACCTGGGGGACCCCCTTGGGGGGGGGCGCCAAAAATCGCAGGGGGTGCGCCAGGCCTCAGATGATTTGAGGCCTAATATCATATTTAGACTTTTTGTTTTTACATATAATTGTTACACAATACATGATTGTCGCTAAAAGCCTTGCTCTACATTACAATAAACTATAACAAATAATTGATTAATTCATTTTAATAAAAATTCAAATTAGTAGCTAATAAACGGGCGGTGGCTTGGCAACTGGAAGGTCACCAGTTCAAGTCCCGGAAGGACCAAGTGCTACAGAGCTGTCCCTGAGCAAGGCACCGTTCCCTAAAAACTGCTCCCCATCTTTGGGCAAATAGCAGGGGCAGATGGGGCTCATAGCCATGGAAGGCAACCCATCTAGGAGAAGAACACTCTGAACTAAAACCAGGACTGAGAGGAGTTGCGCCCCCTAGTCCTTAATCAGCATAGTAAAGCCAACCATGAAGAACAAAGTCATCCCAAATCCTATACTTCCAGCGGCGGGAGTCCGCAGGAACATCGCAGCGGATGGTGAACTGGCCAGATGGATGGAGAACCGGGATGACTGGAAGTGACGATGGAGGACTCGTCTGAGGACAACCTAGAGAGAGAGCTAATAAAGGCATACAAAGACAGAAATGCATACTTTTTTCTAGAAATGTTCCTTCTGCGCGTAAGGTGTCCAAACCGGGCTAGTCTGGATAAGCACATTTTTAAAACATAGTCATTGTCCTTGCCGGTTTCAGTTGGATTATTTGTCACAGTTGCTCCGATCAGATCGGTCTCCTCCATTTTGTAGATTATTTACGACTTTTGAATCCACATAAACACATCGGCAAAATCCGGCTTACTTTGAGCATGTGTTTTAAACAGTTTAATCCCTTTGTGAATTGTTTCCACTTGCGCCGTCCTTTAATTTCTTCATACAGCGGGAATCCAAATGAATGAATCCTGAGTCCAATAACCATCAAAGTCACTCCAATAGTGCTCCTTAATTACGCTTTCATCCTCCTTTAACAAAATACTTCAGATTCATCCAGTGTGTGACAGTAGTTGTAGCATTTTTGAGACTTTTAAACTTTAATTACCGCTGTTGTCTTGTCTGTTCCCCCCCCCCCCCTTGTTTGTGTGTGTGTGGGGGGGGGGGGGGGGGGGGCGCAACTTCCAACAGGAGTCATTTGGGGGGGCTCTCGGGGAAAAAGGTTGGGAATCCCTGCCCTAGAGGATGTGAGGTCATCACAAATAAAGCAGGTTCACATGGATAGGATACTAGATACGTTTGCACACTCATTATATACACTACACATTTTTCTTGGATTAGTTAACACCATAGTCCCTAATATATTTGTAGAAAGGCAGGAAATGGAATTAAATCGAGAACAATATTTCATTGCGGAGGACCCCCTGTTTTGTGTCCCCCCCCACTTCTCAAACCAAAGTTACACCCTTGGGTGTGTTTGTATGTTGGTGTGTGTGTGTGTGTTTTCACATTTGTGTGTTTCTGTTCTATTGCTATCCTTCTGATTATCCAATAACTTAATCACTAGCGTCAGTTATCCCGCAGAGAGGCATGTCTCAGGGACGAGGACACTTTTATTCTGCCAGCGTTCCTTTCACTCGTTCAGTTTCTAATTGAAAGTGTTAGACAGCTCGATACCTCTTCAGAACCATACACATGCCTTGACAAAAAACAGTATTTCAGGTGTCAATCCAGTCGTGGTCCCTTTTTATGCTGCTGCAGCGCTGAGGGTTAGAGTGACAGGAGCTAACCCTGTTTAGCTTCCTAGCTCTTTGAAACATGCGCCCGTATATGAGAAGCTTTTATCCTTTTGTTTAAGAGTTTGGATCCAAAACGAGATAAAAAGCACTGTAAAGACGCTGTTGTATTGCTTGCTTGATAAATAAAATCAGCTTGTACCGAACAGGAAATCATTAAAGAGCTATTTCGAACACTCAGGATGCTGCAGTTTCAAGATCCTCAGTGAGGAAGCATTAGCCATTCAGCTAACGTAGCTTCTGAACAAAGTGTTGTAATCAAAACAGCTGCAGGCTGACAAAGAATTATCATCAGAGAGCTATCAGCTTAGCTAACACAACAATGACATTATTGTGGTGTTATTGTGCTGTGTGTGTGTGTTAGCCAATAGTAGTGAAGCCTTACGGGCACGGTTCACTGACGTCATAGGGAGACGACATGTGATGGTAACGGAGCATGTAAGCTAGGGGTGTTCTAGCATGTGAGCGACCAATAAAGAGACATGTAATTGTGACAGTTGAACTCACGTGTATTATTGAATAACACGACAATTATCACCGGCATTTTAAATAAGATACTATGCTGAGAATATAAAACAAAATAAGAAAGACCCTGGATATGAAAGGGAACTGTATACAGCATCGGAGGCACACAGTCTTGAGATACATGAACATGCACCAACAGAAATACATGCAGTAGTGAAGAGTTGGCAAAGTGGAGAGGCTACTAGTTGTTCAGCACCCGGAGCAGTTGGGAGTCCGGTGCCTTGCTCAAGGGCACCTCGGCAGTACAAGAGGTGAACTGGCACCAGCTACCAGTCCACACTCTATATCTTTTTGGTCCGATTTGGACTTGAACCGCAACCCTTCGGTTCCGATGCCAAGTCCTGGATCGGTTCCAAGCCCAAGTCCCTACAGACTGAGCCACTGCTGCAAGCCAAAATAAGTGCCAGTCTTCCATAATTATGTCACTATGTTACGGTAGTGTTATCCGTGTTGGTTATTCTCGCCTCCAGGAGAGAAGCTTAAAAGGAGACTAAATGGAGTCTCTGAGATGGTGTCAAATTGGTACTTTAATTAAAAAGAAAGGCGCGGTAATGTTACAAGCAGAATATTGTTCGACAGGAGAGAAAGGCTGCAGCTTCCTCTCCCTGATGCTGGCCGTCCAGAAGAGACCTCACAAGCCTTTGTCTTTCCCGCTTGCTGGCTGTTTGCTCCTCCTCTCTGTGAGCTGTAGTGACGTAGGGGACTTCCCCCCTCGTTCTCTTGTGTCCGATATCGCGTTAAACAGATGATTTCGACATTTTACATTCATTGCTTACTTCCACATGCATTTTCTCCTCCTTATCTCTTTCATAACTTTATATGTAATACATGTTAACGGCGTCAATAGCCACTTTAATGATACTAATGGACGGTAGTCCCGGATGTCGTCATGAAGGATTTTCAGAATAAAAGCTTGGTATTGAGAACTTCCGGTTTTTTCCAGAATAAAATAGCATTTAAACTGACGGTATGTTTAAGCTACATTATGCTATTAAACATTGATTTTAATTTCTAACAGTCCCTCCTTACACACCTAAAGGTGTGTATAATACTGAAATCAATGAGTTCTTCATCTGAACTCTACATAGTACATAACTCATATCAAAAACATACAATAAAAATGGAATGTTTCGAATAGCCTCAACTTTACAAAAATACTTTGACTTGTTCAAACATAAAAGCTTTCCCTTGTGCATAACTTCTAGTGTTAACATTCAATATGGTTCTTCAAAATAGCAGCAATGGCTTGGTATCAGAACATTTCTTCCTCCCTCCTTTCACAGAAACCGTTCTCATACCACGCTCAGTGTTAAGGCACTTGTTTTTACAAAGTGAAAAGAAACAACCCATTTTAAAATAGTAATGATTCTAAAATGCATGAAATCGATCATATAGAACCGTGAAAAATAATAAAAATGAAATAAATTATCTTGGACCAGTGTTATGTAATAATAAAAATAAAAATACACTATCTTGGAATAGTATAAGTAAATTGAAATGGATTCACTCCATTTTAGCATTTTATTTTGCTCACTTCTTCACATGATTTCATCATTTAGAGAATCACATCGGCTGGACATTCATTGAACAATCTCATCTCTGAACATCCATATCATTTAAACTCATTCAAACTAACTCATCATTTTCATCAACATCTGTATATGGGGTGGATCGTCCTGTTCTACTAGCACTGGAAACTGTCTCCTCATGAGAAATTTACCCTCCCTCCTTTCATACCATTTAAGGTATGAAAGTAATATGTTCTCTAGAAGAGGCCGTTGTGATCAATCGGTATTTTAGGACATGGAATTAATGCAACATCTAGGCCTCCCCTGGGCGCCCCTATGCTATCCTTGTACCCTGGAGCCTAAACTCCCCCTGGGACTGGTCTCTTAGCCCTACTGGCTTTGGGGTGTTTAAAAACATCACTGGCTGTGCTAGTGCACAGGTCCCAGCCCAATCCTGTGGCAAGACTGAGTACAAGGTTTTAGTTCCATGATACCACCAAACATCTACTCTGGGGTACGGCACTTTAGACAGTCATTTCTGGGAGAAGATTTTGGTCAATTACAACAGTTGTAGAATTTCATCACTTAAAAGTTCCTACTTGGTGGCTTTGGGTGGTCTGTTCTAATACAGTGATAAAGTCCCTGAAATGGTGTGAAAACCGGTGGAATATCAATAACGCATTACACTAATTTATTTTCAATTCTGGTCTACTTAAATAACTATGCTGAGCCCTTTTAACAGTGTGTGGAACCTTGGGTGCCCGAGCATGTGATAATTACTCCCTCCTTTAACAAGGACTTTAAAAACAGAAGTCATTTCATTAATGGTTTGTAGTTCAATTCAGGAATTTTCACTCTTGGCAGATATGTTTCTCCTTTTAACTAACATCTCTAAATGTCAGGTCATCTGGCTAAATGGACGAGCATTAGGAGGTGGTGGCACTTGTCTTTTAAAACTCCTACTCTGGTGCTGTGCGCTCCCTCTGAAGCTGCAAGTAAGATTTAAAACATCTGCAGGGTGGGTTGAGCGACCCCTTCTCCCTGAACGATATTGGTTGTCGAAAATATGCACCATTAAAATGAGTGATCCAAGGCCCCGCATGTATTACTCCCAATTATACTAGTTTTTCAAAATTGAAATTTTCAATCGCTCTTTGCCTAGTGTCTTTTTAAAACTCTACATCTTGGACGACAAACAAATGTTGTTTCCACCTTAACAGTTCTCCTGAGGTAATAACCATGCTAGATTGTAATACTTTCTTTGGCCTGGTTCTAGCTCTACCTTTAACATTTTCCATTCAAATAAAGATTTGCCTGCTATCTATATTGTAACAAATTAAATCTTCCCCAAATTCTCACATGAATAAGAATCTCTATAAGAATAATTTGTTTATATGATGAAAAGATTGAATAATATGTTCTACCCTCAGTGTGTTCTTAGGATTATTTTCTAATAAGTGTGTTTATGTGTAAACTCACTCACTCCCGTGTTCCTTCTCTCCCCTCTGGTTGTCAAGCCACGACCCCCTCACGTTCTGCTGGACCACGCCAACTCCTCCGGTTCTGTCCTCTCCTCCGTCCATCCGCTCTTGGATCCTCCCGCTGTAACTCTTTTCAGTGGCCCAACTGCTTTGCATTTCATCTCCTCCTTTTCAGTCTCTATGCTGTTGCATGGAGGGCGTATTCCGCTCTCATGTCCCACACTCTGCTCTTGTGCCAAATCTCGTGGCTCAGGCTGGAACTACATGTCCTGTACTGGGACCGATGAGAGTTTGCCTCTTTGTCAGCATGCTGGTTTGGTTCTGGATGCCTCAGGTGGAGATGGTTCTGGATGCCTCAGGTCGTTGTTGGTTCAGCTCGGGTTCTCTGTCTTTTCGATGGAGGAGGAGGAGTCTCCTGTGGTGAGGTCATTTGTCTGAAGATGGGGTCGTAGCGTTCTGACAGGCAGAGAGAGAGAGAGAGAGAGATCTCGGGATGCATTACCTATAGCTAATTCTAACACACTGAGGTAAAATATATCCAATCCTTTCCACGCTATTTTCCTAATCTTACTATCTGTCTTAGATGTTAAATGTCATCTAAACCCAATTAATGTCTACTAATGGTTGTGCCATATCCCTAAACATTGTTTCCACCCACTGTAACATGGCTACTCCAAATAACTCTTTCAGGAAACCATTTTCTTCTATAAATTAAAAATACCTACATGTTTCAAGCACCACATATTTCACACACTATAAAAGAACGTCCCCCTATTTTCTCCATCACTTTAAATCTCACTGTTATTTAGAACATAAGTAACTTCTGTGACTGGACATATCTGCAATGTCGCCACAATCTGCTGGGGAATTTTGTTCATAGAGTTTGTACGTACAAAGCTGTACTTGTGGGTTAGTAGCCTGTTTCTACTGTAATCATTTTCAATAATTTTGCTCAGGTCACCGGTCGGTTGTCCATAAACTTAACAGGGGGTGTTTCTGGTACATACTAAAACATGGATCCAGTGTATTTGGAGATTCCCCTAATCTGTAAACCCCCATCACTGATTATCCCGATCACTTAAACCCATCTCATCATTTGATACAAGAACTGCATATATGGGGGTGAATCATCTTGATTGTAACCGCCTCACCTTTGGGAACGAGTATTTCTAAATCCTCCTCTTGTTGCTCAGCTGATCTTTTGGCTCTGGGGATAAGTGAAAGTCTCTCGAAACACAGCTGGAGTTTTGTTAGTGATGTGGGCATTATCTATGAGTGGACTAATGGATCCATGTCTTACTTGATATTGTACTCCCCATCCAACCAGAAAAGTGCCAAGTGTAATGAGCACAATCAACAATGCTATTCTGACTCTTATCCCTAGGGGACCCCACAATTGCTTTGGCTTTGTTCTTGACATCATCTCTATTTTATCCCTGGTTGTGTCAGTTACAGAATTTAAATAATGAGTACTATAATAACGTATACATTTTTTTTGACTCTTTTTCAGATGTAAAACAAAAAATAGGTTTTCACTTTAGTGTACAATCTATAAAAATCTATAGACAATTCGTCTTTTGAGCTGTTTCTATCTTTATCTTATTTATATTTATTGTTTTGTTCCAGCTCTGCCAAATCAGTCCTAACTCCCAATAATGTTCTGGAAGTTGCCAGTGAAGGGTGACAATGTGTGAGGTGGTGTCAATTTGCTCCTTTTTCTTTACCTTTAAACCGGAGCGCGTGTGAAGTTCATTACAACTTCTCACTGTTCCGTCCACCGGGGATCAACTCACTGTCTTTTGTGAACTTTCACCCTCACCCAATCACCTGGCCGAACAGGAGTCTCTTCTGGTGTCTCGTCTGGTATCTCTGTAGCTTTCCTAGCCTGTGTAGACAAAACTTGGATAATATTACTCAGAGTTCTGACATATTCATTACTTTTATTCATCTAATATCTAAAACTGGACCACTCCCTCCTTGGAGAAGGCCCAAGCTTTGGCATACCTCTTGTTGTTATAAGACCTATTGTTAACTACATGTTATTATTTATGAACTACAACGTCACTGAAATCAACATATCTGTATAATCATGACACTCCCTCCTTTGAGCATAACATGCTCAATTAATATTGCAATGATTACCCTATTCTGAACAGGACATGTAAAACCCCTAACGTTGCATTAAATAAATATAACTTCTCCGTGTACCCATAAGGCGTACACAAAATATCGTGTGATGTATGGTTTTCTGCTGGTATAAAAACATTTAAACTAAAATCTGCCATTAACACAACAAATTGTTTACTTGTTTCAATAATGGCTTTTGTCCTGGTGTTATGCATCATTGCTGTGAAAAACAATACCCCTGGTGTCGCTAATGCGTCTCAATAATTCTAGGATTTGAGGATTGTTTGATACTGCTGAACAAACATATGATAAAATAATATTTCTCTAAACTAGACGGAAAATACGAACTATTCTCACAGAGGGTGACATGCATGAAGGGCTTGGCCCCTCACTCAAAATGAGATATTGCCTTACGCACTACATTATAAATCAGTAAAGTTACTCATGAATAAATAAATAAAAACTGATTCTTGAAACTGTTGTAAAAACCCTACAACTTTGTCATCCAAGCTCTCAATCAGTGTTATGTTATTTAATCTGCAGCTCATTGCCTTAAAACAGATACTTCAGACTGATTATAACATTTTGTTTATGAGAAAAATGTAATCTGACTCCATAAATCACAGAATTGTTTGACTAAAAAACTACACTTCCACTAACAATAAATGAAGTTCCCCTTTAAACACAGCCCCGGTCTTCTGACGGGGTCTATCTATGTACTGGCTGGAAAATGTTGGGCCAGTCTCTGTCACTCCTTCACTGTTCTCCCGCTAACAGTCACTCTCTAGTTCTGCTGGGTTCTTGTTGACTTCTTCACTGGTTTGAGACAAGCGACCCTATCGGACACCTCCCTTTGTAGCCAGACTTCACCACAGCAGAATCGAGTTTCTGTTTTCAGGTCTCAACAGCTCCACGTCAGGTGTATCGCCGCCCCTTGAACTGCAGTCGGTGTAAACCGGAGGACTTGGTAAGGATCCTCCGTCTTGGGCGAGTACTAGGTTTCCGTCTTCATATTTTGGGTGGAAACCCATCGTCTTGACCTCACTAGCTGTGTGGACACAATAGTTTTCTGTGTAGGGGAACAACATCACTCGTAATCTCTTTCCTTCTCATAATTACAAAAATAGTCTGCTAAATGTTCTATTCTGTGGATGCTTTATGTGTAAATGCAAATGCTACTCTCAATTTTGTTTTACATTAAACATTAAACCTCTCCCTCCTGTGGTGACAGATATGGCTCAATGTAGCTGGATTTCAAAATACCCTTGTGCTGAAGATGCATCACCTGGTGGTCTGACCCTCTAAGCTTCCTCATTGTTGTGGTTGATACAGGGCGTCAGTGGCATTTGGGTCATGTTTGGCACCCCTGTTTGTCTTTGACATCTCTGGGACCCCCTGCCTCCGTTGTCATCATGGAAACCTCCCCTGGTTTTCTGCATGGAGGGCCATTGTTTGGTGCAATGTTCTGCGGACACTCTCTGGACCAATGTGTCAGCTGACTACATTTGTAGCAGCCTTCATCTGTTCTTCGTCTTGATCGTGGCTCTCCTCTCCATTGTCCCTTTTGTTGATGCTGTATGGGAGTGTATGCCTGTGCTTGCGGCTGTACTTGGACAGGAGCATACACAGGTGGTTGCTGTACTTGGGGATAATACTGCTGCGTCTGGGGCTGCTGAAATTGTGTAGGATCACATTCTAGTGCTTGTGGTGGGTTTTGCATTTGTTGATGCGGACACTCTCTGGACCAATGGTCCAGCTGACCGCATATGTAACATCCCACCTTCCGGAAACCCCTTCCTCTGCTTTTTCCTCGAAATCCCCCTCTGCCTCCTTGTTGGTTCTGCATCTGATTTTCTGGCACTATCTTAGTTTGAACAGTTGGTGGTGTCTGCCCTGCGTTCTCTGGTTCTTCCTGAGCTTGAATTGTTGGAGGTGTCTGCCCTGCCTTCTCTGGAAGTTTCCCCTCCCTTCTCCTTGTCTTGTTCCTACAAGCTACGGTGTCTTTTGTTTTTTCTGCTATGTCTTCCCTCACTGGCAGGTCTGCTACTCGGACCACATTTATGCTGTGTGCCAATAGGCTGGCATATTCCAGATGGAGTATCAGACTTGTAACTCTTATATATCTTTCTTCAGCTTCCCTCCATATATTTAGCTGTTGTAGGCATTGTTCGTGCTCATAGTCGAGTACTGCTCTTCTATGGGCTTTTGTTGGTCCAGGTTGATCATCTGCTGGAATCAGTCCTCTTGTTTGCCACTGTTCCAACAGTTTCTCTATTTGGTTCCATGTCTTCTGTCTTTTAATTGGAAAGGTTAAAGCATCTGATCTGATTTTTACCCTTGCCTTGATATCTGCAGTTGAGCCTGGCTCTGCGTCTGGTCTCAACTTAGTTTCTTTCGGTGACATGCTCTCTTCCTATTCGAATGAATATTATTAAGTTATCAAAGATTGAAACACTAATCCTCCGACTAGCACCTTCGTTCCTGATAAATAATATCCTATGTCATCCGAACTTAACTTTAAATCTGGTGGGTTTGTTTAGTTTGTTAAAAGTATTTTTCTATTTTTTAAAAGTTTTTTTTTTTTTTTTTTTTTTGAGAAAGATTTTTTTTTTAATATTAATAAAGTAAATTAAAAGATCAAAATTATGCAAATTTTAAAAATCAGAATTGTTTAAAAATAAAAATTGTACAGTGTATAGTTTTGACTTTGAAATATGAAAATTTGAAATCGGGTGAAAATCTAAATCCAGCGTGTACAGTGCATACCGATGTGTATGGAATTATGCAAATGCCATAACTTGTGTTGCTTCAATACATTTGTTTGCTTTTTTGAAAAAGTATTATGTAAAGTTTCTTATCTTATAATTAGAAACCACTTGCAATTCTATCTCGGCGATGAAGCATGTGTTTATTTATAACACTTAAAATTAAACTTCAAAATGCTATTGAGTGTTTCCTCTATGTAATAATTCTGTACTACCAGCAGAGTGCGCTATTGTAATTTCCAGTTTAATCCACTAGGGATTGCTGTTGCAAAACTAACCTCTATTTAACAAGAAGTAGCTTATTTTCCTTAAAATGGGAAGAAAATTACAATATGGTTAAACAATACAGCACAAAACCGCCAAAACACATGTGTAAACAGGAATACTTCAAAAATCAGACTATACACTGTTGCCTGGTTAAATACTTCAAAACTCCGTTTGGAGTTTTAGAACATACAACAATCCTTCCCTTCAATATCCAAAACCTGATTTAGCCTTCTAGTTACAACTGTGACAAGAAGTATGATTCGTTCTTCACAAGATGGAGGTCAGGAAAATGCCTCATTGGAGTGAAACCAGCTGCATAAGAACAAACAAAGGAGTGCTTTGAATTTGCATTTCACGAAATGGCGATTGCCCCTTGGCTGTTTGTTAATATGTGGTGAAAACAAGATGGCAACTGTTTTTCCAAAACCCCAACCTGAAGAACAAAGGAATTTGAAAATACACCACTTGGCTTTCACAGGGGGGTTTTGAATAATGACTGGTTGATCTTTACTGTAGCATAAGGAGTCACTGGTGAGATATGTTGTAATCTAGAGCGTACAACGCAACCCAACACCGTTAGTTTAAAATTATAACACTTCTATGTATTTTACAATTAAAAATGGGACTTGAACCCTTTACGTTAATGGGACTTTAAACCCTTTTACGTAATATTTGACTTAAAGTCACTATGTTTTATCCGTTTCTATTAAGACACGCTATAATGGGACAAAATAAGACGCTAATCAAACACAATCAGGAGAATATCGTCTACCTGACGCACGAATGCCGCACTTCTCTTCGTAATCCACTCGCAATGTCTGGTTGTAAATAGAACAGAATAAACACTGATAAAGACTTAACTTTACTCAGGCCTATTACAAGGACTTTTTAGAACAGACTTCAACTGCTGCTAGACAAACACTCACTTCAATTTCCTCAGCCTTTAACTGACTCGCAAGGTCTCCTCTATTCTAACAGACTCCAACTGTTCAATGAACTTAAATCATTTACGTTATAGGACTTCAACCTAAAAGCGTAAGAAGAGACACCTCCTTATAGTATGAGAAGTATGATCAGACTCAAACTGAGTACACACACAATAATATAAAACACACCAATGAATATCATGCAGGGTTAAATGCAAGGAAAAGAAGAAATTTGAACTCACCCTGCTTGCGACAAAACAACGCCACGTGTTATAGGATTGTTATAAATTTGGTTTTTTTAACATTAATTGCCCAGCTATTTTCAGGAACCGGAAGCAGCCGTCCAACACACAGTCCTAAGATTGTCCTGAATAAACTATTGAAGAATTTGACATAACAGGCTTCTTCTAACCGATGGTTTGAGCTCCCTGTGTGTCTGAACGGGTTGCCAGCGGCTCCGGACAACAGCCGGATGTCTAGTCTCTCCGGTCCAACGAAAATCACGTCGGGGTCACCAAATTGTTATCCGTGTTGGTTATTCTCGCCTCCAGGAGAGAAGCTTAAAAGGAGACTAAATGGAGTCTCTGAGATGGTGTCAAATTGGTACTTTAATTAAAAAGAAAGGCGCGGTAATGTTACAAGCAGAATATTGTTCGACAGGAGAGAAAGGCTGCAGCTTCCTCTCCCTGATGCTGGCCGTCCAGAAGAGACCTCACAAGCCTTTGTCTTTCCCGCTTGCTGGCTGTTCGCTCCTCCTCTCTGTGAGCTGTAGTGACGTAGGGGACTTCCCCCCTCGTTCTCTTGTGTCCGATATCGCGTTAAACAGATGATTTCGACATTTTACATTCATTGCTTACTTCCACATGCATTTTCTCCTCCTTATCTCTTTCATAACTTTATATGTAATACATGTTAACGGCGTCAATAGCCACTTTAATGATACTAATGGACGGTAGTCCCGGATGTCGTCATGAAGGATTTTCAGAATAAAAGCTTGGTATTGAGAACTTCCGGTTTTTTCCAGAATAAAATAGCATTTAAACTGACGGTATGTTTAAGCTACATTATGCTATTAAACATTGATTTTAATTTCTAACAGTAGTAAACAAAGGAGTCCAATGGAGGTGTTCGTTGTTTTGGAATTGTCCCTCCCCTTAGTTCAATGTAAATGCACACACATTAACATGTATCACATAAACACAGCGATTTGCAACGTTTCTAAAGTCTCTCTTTTATAATTACTTTTTAATAAGTAACCGATAATTAACATATTTACATTTAAACTCCATCAATTTAACACAAATAAAAGATACAAAATGATAAGATACAGATAAGATAAGATACAAATACAACTTTGAACTTTTAATGTTGTTGTAATGTTACTGGCCTGGGATCAGCAGGTTGTTCCATAATGAAGATGTTAGAAAATCCTAGCGTGCAAATATGTTTTTGATGCTTCTATTGTTAACAAGTTTCTAATATGTCTAAATTAATGATACAGTGAAGGAAATAAGCATTTGATCCCTTGCAGATTTTGTAAATGTGCCTACTTACAAATAAATGAACAGACTATAATTGTAATGGTAGGTCTATTTTAACAGTGAGATTAAGAATATCAAAAAGAAAATCCAGAAATTGATATTATATAAAAGATAAAAATGGATTTGCATTTAACTGTAGGAAATAAGTTCTTCCTCTCTGAAGTACCAGCACCTTACCGTAGAGAGGTTTGATTGCCCTGATGAATCTGGGGGCTGTGTTGTCTGGAACCTTGTGTTCCTGGTAGGGTCTCCCATGGCAAATTGGTCTCAGGCAAGGGGCCAGACTAAGATTGGTTCAAAAGACCTCATGAAAGACGACACACGAAGTGAGGATACCCGGCCCGGAGGAAGCCCGGGGTCCTCTTCAGGAGCCGGGCCCAGAAGGAGGACTCGTCGGCGAGCGTCTGGTGGCCGGGCTTGCCACGGAACCCGGCCAGGCACAGCCCAAAAAGGCAACGTGGGCAACACCTCGGCTTCTCCGTCCCGCGGGCCCACCACCTACGCGAAACAGCGATGGGGTCGGGTGTGCTGCCAGACGCTGTGGTGAAAGTTTCTCTGGTATAAAATGGGTGATGTTAGCATAGCAACCAATGCTAATCTGACTATTTTGACTACTTGTTGCTATCCTATTGTGGCATAAGCCGTTTTCTAGCACATTTGATTCTACTTTTGATAGTCGGACATAGCAACCTGTGTAGCCAGTGTTTTGATTCCAACCGATAGCGGCTATAATAAAAAACACAACGTCTGCCTGCTCTCCAAAATGATCAATAACAGCGAACGGATGGTCAAAGTAAGGTAAAAATAAACAGAATCACATGAAGCCTGGTTAGTGTTGCCTGACTTTATAAAGTGTGATTTTTTTACAAGTGTGTGGTTGCGTTCTAGTCACTTTGCTCAGCGCTACTGCTTGTCAGAACTTTTATTTGCCATACTCGGAACTGTTATTGCTCAGGTTAATCTCTCCCCCGTCCGATGTAATCGTGAAGTATTGGTTCTTGCCAGGCAGCCGAGTGGGGCCAGATAAGAACCAGTTTCCTGTGCTTATAGCCGGCCCCACTGCAGTGGAAACAGGAAGAACCAGAGCTTAATCAGGTTCTCACTCGGAACCGGCCCTGGAACCGGTTTGGTGGAAAAGGGGACTAGTCTTGCCCATGGTGGAGAGGTTGGAATCTGATTGATTGATTCTGTGGACAGGTGTCTTTTATACAGGTAACAAGTTCATATTAGGAGTACTTTTTTAAAGGAAGAGGACTTATGTAACTGGCCAGTGGGAGCCAGAATTCTTGTTGGTTGCAAGGGGATCAAATACTTATTTCCCACAGTTAAATGAAAAATAATTTTGTATCTCTTATGTGATGTACATTTCTCAATATGCTGTCTCTCATTAGTCAAATAAACCTACCTTTACAATTATAGACTGTTAATTTATTTGTAAGTGGGTAAACTTACTAAATCGGCAAGGGATCTTATTGCCTGAGATCGCATGCTGTGGTTTTATTAAATGTGCCAAGTGCTAGGACTGTCTTAGTGAAGAAAGCTTTTAGATGTGCAGCTCCACTAACATGGAACAGTCTGCATAAAGAATGGAAAATTACCAAGCTAGTACCACTACATGTTTTTAAAGCTCGGTTGGATGCTACAAAATCAGATGCTGTTGGTACCTGTACATGTGGTTAGATATGTAAATTGTAATCCCTGTACATTTTGCTGTATGATGTCCTTTTGTTGTTCTGTTGTTTATGTTTTTATGTCTTCTTGTGGAACCTACTGCTGCAGGTCTCCCTTGAAAAAGAGATAATTGATCTCAATGGGATTTTACCTGGATAAATAAAGGTTTTGAATTGAATTGGATCAAATACTTATTTCCTCCACTGGATATCTTTTTTTCCTCATAATTTTGGTATGGCTTTCAAATTCAAATTGGTATCCATGACCAATTCTACATTTGAACTCATGACTGTTTATTTTGTGATGCATTCCTCTCTCCTGTCAGATGGCGTCCCTGGAGCAGGTGGGGGAGGAAATGGTGGGTCAGGCCCGCTGTCCCTTTGAGTCTGGGCAGTCCAATGTGGGACTGTTTGCAGGTTAGTCCAAAGTGACTGTCTGAAAAAACTCATGACCCATATTAACTGAGTGCTTTTCTGATATTCTGCACTTTTGGGGACAGGTATATTCAGATATAAAAGATGGAGTTCATTAGTGATTTAAAGGATTTTTCATATAGGTATTTACAGTACAGCATTACAAATCCTTAACAACAAAACTCAACAAGACCGTTTGTAGATAGTTCCAAATTACTGCAGAACAGAACAAATCTTCGACAACACGTTTTCAGAAAAATGACAATGTCATGCACAATCATATACAAAGCTAAATATTTTGGTTGAATTCATATTAGAATATGGGAAAACAAAGAAATTCCTTAATTTTATTATGTCAGAATAGTTCTCAGCATGAACATTAAACTGCAGCTGTTGCTCAGGTGGAGACTTCTACTCGGCCACCATGACGGACTTCCTGGCCAGCGACGCCGTCATCTACCGCAGCCTTGGGGATGGCCGGCCCGTTCTCAGGACCGTCAAGTACGACTCCAAGTGGCTCAGAGGTGAGTCACAGGGTTTGGTTATTTTGGACCAGGTAGGTACTGTAGGTGCAGGTGAGGGGAGTTTTTTGTAGTTGATCCGGGTGTACCAGCCAGAGCAGTTGGATGAGGATGGGGGTGATGTGGTCAGAGGATTTGATGCAGTTGATGATCCGGGCTGCAGACTTCTGTATGATGTGAATCAGAATCAAAAATCCTTTACTATTTCCACAGCAGGGGAATTAACAGTGTTACTGTTACGGTGGGTGAAGCAAGCAGGAAACAAATGCAGATTACACTGAAATTGCCTTTATTTCAAGGATAATCACAAGACGAGAAACAGCCGGGCAGGGGAGGAGAAACACAAGGGCCACATGTGAACACAATCAGATAACTAGACACACCAGGGAAACTAACGACAGGAGGAAAAACACAGGGAAAAGGACCAGACAATATACCAAGAGGAAAACATGACGGGGAGAACAGCAAAACACCCAAAACAAGACATACAAAACGTGACATAACACAATAATCGTAACAGAACCCCCCCCCTCAAGGGACGGATTCCAGACGTCCCTAAAAAAAAAAGAAACCCACAAAAGTCCAAAACCTCAAGCAGGGTGGGTGGAGGGGGTCCGGAGGAGGGACTCATCACTAGGCCACCAGGGTGGGTGGAGGGGGTCAGGAGGACGGGATTTTGGGCTGACCGCCCAGGAGCACAGCGGAGGACCCGGAAGGGATCTCGGGCGGACGGCCCGGGGGCAAGGCAGAAGCCGAGAAGGGGGACTCGGGCGGACGGCCCGGGGGCAAGGCAGAGTCCAAGGTGGGGGTCTGGCCACAGCGGGCAAACTCAGGGGGCCGAACATGAGGGCGAAGGCAGCGGCAGGAAGAGTCAGGGTGCCGGGCCCGAGGGCGAGGACCGCGGCAGGAAGAGTCAGGGGGCCGGGCCCGAGGGCGAAAACCGCGGCACTCAGGGGGCCGGGCTCGAGAGCGAAGACCAGACAGCTCCGGAGGCCGGGCAGGACCCGGTGTCGGCCGAACAGGAACCGGAGCCGGTGGGACAGGCTTCGGCAGGATCCCCCACGGAAGAGGACCAGGAGTTGGCAGGACCCCCGGCGAGACAGGTGATGGCGGGGCCTCCAATGGAACAGGACAAAGGGTTGGCAGGACCCCCGGCAGAAGAGTTGTCGGCGGGACCCCCAGAGGAACAGGACATAGGATTGGCAGGACCCCCGGCAGGAGAGTAGTCGACGGGACCCCCAACGGGACAGGACATAGGATTGGCAGGACCCCTGGCAGGAGAGTAGTTGGCGGGACCCCCAACGGGACAGAACATGGAGTTGGCAGGACCCCCAGCGGAACCTCCAATGGGACGGGACATAGGGTTGGCAGGACCCCCGGCAGGAGAGTAGTCGGCGGGGCCTCCAACGGCACAGGACTTAGGGTTGGCAGGACCCCCGGCAGAAGAGTAGTCGGCGGGGCCTCCAACGGCACAGGACATAGGGTTGGCAGGACCCCCGGCAGAAGAGTAGTTGGCGGGACCCCCAACGGGACAGGACATAGGGTTGGCAGGACCCCCGGCAGGAGAGTAGTCGGCGGGACCCCCAACGGGACAGGACATAGGGTTGGCAGGACCCCCGGCAGGAGAGTAGTCGGCGGGACCCCCAACGGGACAGGACAAAGGGTTGGCAGGACCCCCAGCGGAACCTCCAACGGTACAGGACATAGGGTTGGCAGGACCCCCGGCAGAAGAGTAGTCTGCGGGACCTCCAACGGCACATGAGTAGGGACTTGAGTGGGAACTCGAGAGAGGGCTTGAGAGGGAACTCGAGAGGAAACTTGAGAGTTGACTTGAGTGGTGACTTGAAAGGGATCTCGAGAGGGAACTTGAACGGAGACTCGAGAGGTGACTTGAGAGGGGACCCGATAGGGAACTCGAGAGGGGACTCGAGAGGGGACTCGAGAGAGGGCTTGAGAGGGAACTCGAGAGGAGACTCGAGAGGTGACTTGAGAGGGGACTCGAGAGGTGACTTGAGAGGGAACTCGAGAGGAGACTCGAGAGGTGACTTGAGAGGGGACTCGATAGGTGACTTGAGAGGGGACTCGAGAGGTGACTTGAGAAGTGACTTGAGAGGGGACTCGAGAGGTGACTTGAAAGGTGACTTGAGAGGTGACCCGAGAGGGAACTCGAGAGGTGACTTGAGAGGGAACTCGAGAGGAGACTCGAGAGGGGACTTGAGAGGGAACTCGAGAGGGGACTTGAGAGGGGACTCGAGAAGAGACTTGAGATGAGACTCGAGATGGGACCTGAGAGGGGACTTGAGAGGGAACTCGAGAGGAGACTAGAGAGGAAACTTGAGAGGGGACTTGAGAGGGGACTTGAGATGGAACTCGAGAGGTGACTTGAGATGGGACTAGAGTTGGGATTTGAGAAGGGACTAGAGAAGGGACTAGAGAAGTGACCTGAGGAGGGACTAGGGAAGGGACTAGAGAAGGGACTTGGGAAGGGACTAGAGGGGGAACTCGAGAAGAGACTAGAGAAGGGACAAGAGATGGGACTATGGCAGCTGGGGCCAGAGCTGGGTCTGGAACCATGGCCGCTGGTGCCGGAACTGGGGCCGGGACCATGGCTGCAGGGGCCAGAACTAGGTCTGGAACCATGGCTGCTGGGGCCAGAACTGGGTCTGGAACCATGGCTGCTGGGGCCGGTACTGGAGTCGGAACTGGAGCCGGAATTGAAGCCAGAATCATGGCTGTAAGGTCCGGTTCTGAAGCCGGAAACATGGCTGTAAGGTCCGGTTCTGGAGCCGGAAACATGGTTGTAAGGTCCGGTTCTGGAGCCGGAAACATGGCTGTAAGGTCCGGTTCTGGAGCCGGAAACATGGCTGAATGGGCCGGCTCTGGAGCCGGAGCCATGGCTGCCGGGACCGGTTCTGGAGCAAGGACCATGGCTGCTGGGGCCAGAACTGGGTCTGTAACCATGGCCCTTTGGGCTCGTGCTGCTAACCTGGCCTTGCGACTCCTTCTTTTAGGAGCCGTTTGGAGGCTCCGTGGACCTCCAAAAGCCAGACGAGTACCAGAGAATGGCTCCTGGACTGTAGCAGGCAATGGGGCAGAAGCCAGGGTTGACTCCAAACGGACCACACCGATGCGTGTGGTGTCATAACGGGAGTTGGGAGGCCTGGGGCTGTTAGGCAGGGGATAACACACCATGAGGAAATCCAAAATCCCGCCCGGTAAGAATCTCACCAAGCCTGGTTTCTCCACAGTTATCTGGCGCGCCGCTGCCAGAGCAGCCTCTCGCTGCTGAACCCCGGACACTCCCATCCATCGATCAGAGCAGGTAGCCAAAGAAAAAGTAAAATCCAACAATTCCTGCTCAAAAGGATCTGCTGGGCCCATATTTGGTTGGTTCGTACTGTTACGGTGGGTGAAGCAAGCAGGACCCAAATGCAGATTACACTGATATTGCCTTTATTTCAAGGATAAAATAATAACTGTGACAAAACAGAACACTCACCGGTGAACTCAGTCACAAACAAAACTGAACACAGGAAGAGACTAAAAACAGCCGGGCAGGGGAGGAGAAACACAAGGGCCACAGGTGAACACAATCAGACAACTAGACACACCAGGGAAACTAACGACAGGAGGAAAAACACAGTGAAAAGGACCAGACAATATACCAAGAGGAAAACATGACGGGGAGAACAGCAAAACACCCAAAACAAGACATACAAAACGTGACATAACACAATAATCGTAACAGTTACAGCAAAAGTGGCATAGCAGGTAAAAGAAAAAAGGCATCCAACAATACAGAAAAGTACACATTAGTTATATTAGAATAAAAATAAAGACAAATAAGTGGGTAAGTACAAATCCGTGGCTAAGAATGATGCGCAGCAACTTCAGAGCTTAGTGACATATATAATGTAAGGTGCTGGGACATTATAACAAAAAAAAGAACTGTTGGGACATTCATTATGATGATGGTTTCCACATAAAGGTGATTATTGCACAGTATTTCAAGAAAAGTGTCTATATTGCACATTGTCATTTTGTTGCACAAGTTGCACAGTCTGTATTGTGTGGGGGTCTGGTGGTTGTACAGTCTAACTGCTGCAGGAAGGAAGGACCTGCGGCATCTCTCCGTGAGACACCGCGGTTGCAGAAATATGTCACTAAAGGAGCTGCACAGTGAGGACAGGATGTCCTGGAGGAGGGGGACACATTGTTCAGCAGGGAGAACAGCTTGGCTGCCATTCTCCTGTCTCCCACCACCTCAACAGTGTCCGGAGGACCCCCAGGACAGAGCTGGCCTTCCTTACCAGTCTGTTCAGTCTCTTCCTGTCAGCAGCCAAGATGCTGCTGCCCCAGCAGGCCACACCATAAAAGATGGGTGATGCCACAAGAGTCATAGAAGGTCTAGGAGGGCCCCCAGCTCCCCAACAGACCTCAGTCTCCTCAGCAGAAAGAGTCTGCTCTGTCCCTTCTTGTACAGAGCAGCAGAATTATCAGTCCAGTCCAGTTTATTGTTCAGATGAACACCCAGGTATTTGTACGATTCCACAATCTCAATGTCAGCTCCCTGGTTGTTCACTGGTGTGTGGGGGGGGGGGTGTTGGGGCCGTCTGAAGTCCACCACCAGCTCCTTGGTCTTCGCTGCATTGAGCTGCAGGGGGTTTCTCTGGCACCAGAGGGGGAAGTCCTGCGTCAGCTCCCTGTACTCCCTGTCGTCCTCGTTGGTGATGAGGCCAACGATAGCAGAGTCTTCAGAGAACTTCTGCAGGTGACAGGTAGCAGTGTAGAGGGTGAAGAGAAACGGTCCAGAACCGTCCCCTGGGGGGTCCCCGTACTGCTGATGATGGTGTCTGATTGACACTCCCCGGTCCTCACGTACTGTAGACAGTTGGTGAGGCAGTCCAGGATCCAGGAGGTTAGGTGGTGATCCACCCCGAGAGCTGCATCTTGGGAGCGGAGGCTGGATGGTGTTGAAGGCACTGGAGAATCAAATAACAAGATCCTCACAGTGCTCACTGCCTTCTCCAGGTGGGAGAGGGACTTCAGCACCACCCCGATGTCAGGGCGGTAGGCGAACTGCAGCGGGTCAATCAATGGTCTCACAAGGGGCCGAAGGTGTCCAGCCTCTCCAGGGTCTTCATCAGCTGTGATGTCAGCGCCACCGGCCGACTTGTCAAATCTGTTAAAGAAAATGTTCTGGTGGTTTGCCCAGTGTTGGCCCCCTGGAGCTGGGAGTCTGGCTCTTTGTAGACAGAGATGGTTTTTGAAGTTTATTGATAAGTTTGGTGGGAATGCCTGAGAGGATGGCATTACAGTAGTGGATGTGGGATGTGACGAATTCTTAAACCAGGACTTCAGTGGCGGAGTCCAGAGATGTTATTTATGTGAGGCAGGGAAACATACTGTAAAGTCTATTGTCTTTCACACACATTGCAGGGGCTATTTTATAGCGCAACTATGACTTGTGCATACATGCACGGTTGTGGCACGACCACCAAAACAGAAACATATGGACATAGGCCACCATATAAAAAGTGTGCAAATGTATTTAGTACCATGTGAACATGGTGGGTGGGGGGTGGACCTAACCTCCTCTAGGAGATTTTAAAAAGATTTCTTTTTACATATTGAAGTTAAAAGCATCAATCTGGGGCACTTTGAGAGCAAAATTAAGAGATCTATGGATACATACTCTCAACACCCATATGAAACAGAACTGTACACAAATGTACTTTTTCTTTATGGATATTTTACTAATCACTCTCCTTTTAAACTGTATTCTTGTGTTACTGTCCTATAGTATTTCATACCTGTTTTTCATTTATTCTCTTATTCTTTAATAACTATAATGATCATATAAAGGTGTTCCTCGCAAATACTTGTTTACATAAATGGTGACCAAACCGTTTGAGACCCACTGAGATAACCTACACTAAAGTTAACTATCTAAACACTGAGAGAGTCCTTACCTCACTGAGCTGAGGTTATAAGATCCTCTCAGTCTGACAGGAGAGGACTCTCCTCCACCTTGGTGTAGAAACAGCTCTTTATATCCGTTAGCATAGCTAGCTAACCAGATGCTAACAACAACATTCCACGTTACCGCTCGTGCACTCACAAAATGTGCTCGTGCCAGTGCCACACACACACAGAGCCGAGCTTGAATGAAACACAGAGACCCAGAAGTACTTGTATGTATATCATATTATTTTCGATGGCTTTACTGTATAATCAGTGTAACAGATGAACAGATCGCCACTGGGCTTTCATCTAAACACACAGCCACGTAATGATAACAAAACAAATGTAGACCTGTGTATCATCGACATAGCACAATGTAAGTGGACATTGTGATGTTTCTTTAGATACATCACTTGACCCTACATTTTTATTCTCCACAGGAGCAGGCTCTGGATTAGAACAGTGAAATATCAAAATGTTGATCAAATGGATTTATTGATAACAAATGTATGGATCTTGAGTATACAGATATCCAAAGTGCCACAGAACTCACAACATTCAACTAGAAAGAACGTGTGTATAACAAATCATATCAAACATATTTTTCTCAAGATGTTTAAAGGTTTTAGGTGAACTTCTTTTTATTTTTAGTAATACATCTTAACAGCAAGTGGACTTGTGACTCTTATCGTGTTATTCTTGTTTAACAAATGTATTTATTAATTATAACTACTATTTACACTGAGGAAATGCGGAGTATGAGGAGAATTAAAAAACTGCAAACCCAGAGGCAATAAACAAGTTAAACAAAATGCTTCCCAAAATCAGTTTCCTCTCAGTCCTTGTAACAATAACTAATATTAACAGGAGCCAGACAACTAAACTCAGCTCAAGCAATGCAGGATGTGCAATCAGATCTTTAATATTTTTATAAACATAATACAATCAATTAGTCCATATTTCCTCTCGCCGTTCAGGGTAGAGTGGACGATGAAGGTAACAAGACTGCTGGAACTTGTTGAACATGATATCATGTGTTGCATCAGGAGAGCTTTACCTTAAAAACAGGAATAATTCATCATCTCCATCTCTCTTCAGAGCCTCACTTTCTGCATGCCATCGACTACGGTAACTACGTATACTTCTTCCTCAGTGAGATCGCTGTGGAGTACACCGCCCTGGGCAAGGTGAGTGTGTATGTGTGTGTGTGCGTGTGTGTTTCATTAGAGATGACACATTGTTTAAGATTCAGGCACAATATAATACGTTCTAGCTGATTCTGATGATGCCTTCTGCTAGGAGCTTCTGCACATGTTGCATCATGACCCTTATGCAAAAGTGATTTAATTCAACATTCAATCTAGATCAGGGGTCGGCAACCCCTGGCACGCGTGCCACCATTGACACGCAGGACCGTAACCAGTGGCACACTAGGAATAAGTGTGCAAAATATTTAAATTGTATTTTTGGATCCTGAATGAGACCGCCGGCAGAGCACGTCTCCCCCTGCAGAAGGAAGCCATGCACTTCACACATTGCAGCATAAAGAGCTGTACATGCCGCAGTTTTTGCGTGGCTGTGTCTTTAGTTGAAAGCCCAGTGGCGATCTGCTCATCTGTCATGGAAAATAATATGCTACACAGGGGCAGACTGGCCAACTGTATGTTCTGGAGAATCACAGTACGTCCGGTCGTCAGCGAACCGAGCCGGTCGCCAGCGGGCCATTGACGCAGTGGCGAAGCTGGAGGGCGGCCGTGGCCACCCCCAGCTGAATCCTGGCAACCCTATTGGCCACCCCAAACACCCTCACCACGAGGGCCCAAACAAATTTAGAACATTAAGAAAAAAATGTTTAAGTAACCTTTCATCATTCATCAATAATTAACATTAATAGAATGTTATATTGATAATGTACTCACTAAACTTACAATTCATTGAACTTATTTTCTTCCAAAAGTTAATTATCCAAAGCCTCTGTACACCCCCTTCTATTTACATGTAATGATTTGGTCTTGCCTCCGCCTCCAAACGGCACTTTCTAGCAGAGAGTGAAAGCATGTGATTAGGGATGCTAGTACTTACGTGTGTACGATGTCTCAACGACTAACAAAGTCAGGCTTTCAAAAAGAAAAGAAAGGAGAGAAAGACAAGAGAGAGGGACTAAAGGGCGACAGTATGTCACCATGTTTTTCAAGAGAAAAGGTGGGTGTGGTCCATGAGTGGTGGAAATTAGTCTGTTAGCTAAGCATAGTCCATTGTAAATAATACTTTTTATGTTTTGTTTTTTACTAAGCTGGGTTAACTGTTAAGTACTGTTAAAATCTATAAAGAAAATGCAGAGGTTTTTAATTTCATTGCTCTTTTGGCTGACATTTAACAAATGCAGGTACATTTTTAGCAGCTATTCATACTAAATCAGTTGCCCCTCCCCCTGGTGCCAGGACCAACAGATCTATCTTTAGGCTCAGCAGCCCTGTCCCCCCATAATGCTGAACCTGAACCAGCTTTTCTCCCAACTGAAGGAGGTGAGCAGCATTGTGTTGAATGCCACTTAACATATCTGAAGGGAGACTGGAATACAAATATATATATATCAAAACAAAAAGCTAACATCTAATTTAAATTATACATTTCAAACACATTATTTTTCCACATATTTAAGTTATATTTATTTGCATTCATGTTGAGAATGTTCCATTCAAAAAAGTTATTATTAAAAAGGCATGTACACCAATGACGTGCGGTGAGGTTCATGGCTGGTGAGGCACTGACTCTTTCAGAGTCAGATTTACAAATATTATATTTTTACCTTAAAGGTGGGGTAGGTAATTTTGGAGAAACCAGCTCGAGTGCGCTGGAATTTGAAAATACACAGCCGGAAAAAATCTGCCACTTCCTTACAGAGCCCCTCCTCCAACACACACGAACGTGCACATGACCAATGAGGGCACGAGATAAGTTTGTGCACAGATGGAAGGCTGACAGGCAGGTAGGCCATCCAGTTATTTTAGCCGGGCCGGCTCAGGTGATTGGTCGTGCTTTTTACAGCGCTACGGCTTCCACAGATGACATTGCTTTATGTATTTATTGTCAAAGCACTTAAGATATTCATTGCTATCGGGATGTTAAGAGCATTCCATGGAATATAACAAAAAGTGTATCTCGAGCCGGTTTCTCAAACTTACCTACCCCACCTTTAAAAATATTCGGTTATTTTCAAAAGCTTTTTTAGTCTGATGCTTCGATTCATTTTAAACAGACCGTTCAACAAAAGGAAACCCAAAATCTAAATATTGGATTGTTCTTTCTTAGTAAGATCCCATTTTTATTACAATTGGGGTCTTACCTTGACTTGAAGATGAAGTCCATGCTATCCTTCTGGACAACAATCTCTTACTTTTTTGTAAAAGTCCTCCTTATCTTCCTGTAGTTTCAAAAGTCTAGTTTGTTGTACAGTCTCTGCGTAGAATAACAGCAACAAGAACCTGTGGGCTCACTTGCGCCCCCTTCAGTGCGGCAGAGGTTATGGCTGCCTCCCCTGGTGCTTTTTTCATTGCCGTTGTATGATGAGACCAGCGAGCCTAAATATCATATATACGTGAAATAAGTTATTTAGAGACTATGGATGGCGAGGATAAATGTAATAAAGGGATCTACAAACATTACATTGGTGACATACAGTGAGATGGTGCAGGCATGTGCTTAGGGCCCGCTTTCCAGCCAGTTTCTGTGGGGTGACGCATTCTGAGTTGAGGCAGATCTCATCTGTGCCTCACCTTACCCCACAGTAACTGGCTTGAGCGCGCTCACAAAATAAGTGCCCGCGTTAAATTAGTGCCCGCGCTCCAGCCAGTTACTGTGGGCTTACGTGAGGCAGAGCTCGTCCCTGCCTCACTTCTCATCGCTACCCGTAGTTGTAGCGGAGCTCGGCAAATTTGCTGATTTTGACTATAAAAAGCGATTGGAATCATACATAAATCACATTTACAAAACAGATCAGTGGAGACATTTTATTATTATTACTATTTAGTTTTTCTTTAGTTGTTTTTCCGTTACATTGGAGTATGACAGGTGAGGCTCTGCCTCCCCTGCCTCCCCTGACTGCACGTCGCTGATGTACACCATAAAAGATGACTATTGAGATCTATTGTCAGGAATGTTAGTCTTATATCAAATAGTGAATTATACTGCAGCAGAATGTTCCACGTCTGCACAGTGTTATATTTTCACAACTCAGTGTCAGTAAATATTGTGCAGTTAGTATTGGACTACAAGATAGATGCAAGCCTGTACAGGTAGAGTTATTTAAAACATAACTGAGTCGGTTGGGTTCTGGAGGTGTGGTTACATTAATTGTGCTTGGTTGGCGTGGCCTGTGCCTGGTGGTGGGGCCCAATGTGATATATTTTCATGGGGCCCAAAATCACTGGCGGCGCCCCTGGTTGTGTGAGTGTATGCTCCAGAGGGCAGGACCTGTAAACACATTTACTACCAAATAGCATTGTGAGGCTGAACAAAAGGACCTTTTGACTATGTAAATGTAGTCTTTTAAAAAAACAAAAACATTTACTGACTTTTTTGGATAGCTTAACCTGTTAAGCCCGAGAGACCCTGGTACCGGGGCCCTCCCGCAACATCTTGCAGGAAACAGTGTCTGAGGGCATCTTAACATTTGATAAACTATGAATGTTTTATATCCATGTAACAGGAAGAAACTCATCTAACTGAACATTTTCATTTTTATTTTTTTTAAAACACAGTGCTAACGCTGAGCCTCTGAATTAGCAACGAGCGAAAAATGCTAACAGATTACTGCACCGAAACTCACTCATAAGCAGTAGCGTGGCGTGGGGGAAAATGTAGGGGAAGCCCATTTTTTGGGTCGGGGGGGTGGTCAATAACGTAACCAGATGAGTGATTACAGCACCCGGTATCATTGTACACACATTTGTATCACACAGATGCAGGACTTGTACACGCCTGTTATCTAACCGAAAGGTCCGCACGCACTCTCCAGCTGAAACTCTCTCCTTATTAATTTAAGCATTTTACTTATTAATGTATGCAGACAATCACACAATCTATGTGATTTTTGGGTTTACCGTGCCTCTCAATTGCCCGTGACAGGTTGGCAAGGTCGATGAATCCTGAAGTTGCCCAAGGATTGTTCAGGGAGCACGAATCCCCAAAAAGAAGACATGGCCAGCAAAATAGACGCTGAAGTTTAGCGCTTCCAGTTAGCCACTCCGTGCGGACATAATTGTCCTCATTGAACGTCCGATTCTCTCCCTTTTTCCTCTGTGTACACTAGTGTTAATTTCGTTGACTAAAACTATGACGAAATATGTTCGTCAACGACCTTTTTTTCCATGACGAAAACGAGACGATGACGAGACGGCACCGACGGCAGTAAACAATAACTGTAACTAAATCATCATGCAATATCGTTGACGAAAAGTGACAAGACGAAAATGTAGTTTACTAAATAAAAACTATGCCAAAATCTCTCTTTACTTTCGTTGACGAAAAATGAGGAGACGAAATATTATCAAAGATAACGTTACATCTCTGATAGTCAGTTTTTCTCCCAGCAGTTCCATTTCCGGTGCTGCGCTGGGCAGCAGCTGTGTGTCTGTGCTGCGCGCGGCGGTAGATTTGAATTACACCGGGCAGCGGCACACTGTGAACTGTCAGGAAGACTCGGGTCTCTTTATATATACAGTCTATGGGTCTAACTCATGGTCTCTAACTAACCTTATTTAACATAAAATAAAATGGCAACAACAGGGCTTGGGAGTAGTGGTCGCACTCGCGTTAATCGAATACCCCCGTCAGCGCGAGTGATTGATAAATTGTGCATTCGACGGATAATAATGGATTATGACGGAAATGTTACGATCCTGTCCGTCAAAATTACTGACATGAAAAAGTCTAAAGCCACCACTGCTTGGGAGAAAGAAACGATGTGATATTTGGGCCCATTTTCGCTACAATGAGGCGGAGAAAAAAAGCAAATGCATTGTTTTATCAGAAGGGAAGCAATGTGGCCATAACACAGGTAAAAACACCACAAACCTGACCAGATACTCTCTGCAAAGCTGCTTTCTTAATCATTCAACCTGTGTTTTTCATCAAATAAGGACAAGATATAATCTTATTTATTTATATATACTAAAATGACAAATTATTGGTTTTGGCTAGACTAGTTTGACTGAAATGTTCTATATAATCTGATGACTAAAAAAGACTCAATAGTTTTCTTTGACTAAAACTTGACTAAATAAAAACAGGATGAAGGTGACTAAATATGACTAAAACTAAAAAGAAAATTTAACACAGGACTAAGACTAAAACTAAATTAAAAAATAGCTGACGAAATTAACACTAGTGTACACACAGCTCGAGTGCGGGCATTGGCCTGTCATCTGATTTAATTTTTAGTTGCTGCTGTAGCGGAAGTTTAGTAAAGTTATGTTTGATTAAGTACGCCAAATCTCCACCCTCCATAATGCTTCATTTGCTTGATAATTTCTAACGGCGGTGATGACAGTTACAGTATTAAAACTGATGTTGATGTGATTTGATTGGATGGCAGTGTCCAATCAAATCGCCAGCCACCAGCCGCCTCGGAAGGAAGCAAGAGGCGGCTGGCTTCCCTTGGCATGGCCCTGACCAATCACAGGTTAGCAGGGGCATCACGTGGGCCTCATCTGATTGGTCAATCCCTCAATTTTTTTTCACCAAGGGAAGCCAGACTCGGCTGGCCTCCTCTCGCAACAGTGAGTGCAATCTACTGTTTCACCATAACATCTAGAGGGGCGCTGTTTGTTTCACTGGGGGAGAGACGGGCCGGCAGCAACACACAGCAAAGGAGAATTATCTAAACAAAACAAAGTGTTTTTATTTATTTATTTAAATTATAACTACAATCCGAAAACACAGGGGAAGCCTGGCTTCCCTTGGCCTCCGGGAGAAAACGCCACTGCTCATAAAACCTTATTATTTATCCTTTCTGCACATCCAACACATCGATTCGCATCGTGAGATGACACATAATCGATGGGTACATACATGATCACTCTATCACTCACCCTCGCCACTTTATAAAAACAGACATCAAAACATGTGGCGCTAGGTAGCTAAAAACGCTAACATGGCTTACCTGTGTCGTTGTCTGGTCAAAAGTGGTCTTCAATGGCATTAAAATGATAAAAACGCTGCTGAAGTTAATCCATAGGTTAATCCAATGTGTCTGTGTCCCTTTGAATGATTTCTGATAATCCATAAGCAATAAACCTAGTTTTAAGTTTTCAGATTTCAGAGCGTAAGATAGCTTTCGCTTTGGGCAAACTCATAGACTGTATATATAAATGGACGTAGTGTCCGTGACGTCACCCATAGGATTCTGCAGAGTTGCCGTGAAGCCCTTAGTAGGCGGAGTCGGCCACTAACGGCTCGACTGTGACGTCAGAGTCTAATCCCGCCTGCTCCAAATAAGGGCAAAGAGGCGGAGCCGAGGCGGGACCTCCTGCCTCCGAACTGGAAGTAAACAGAGCTAGCTTAGGCTAAGAAGCTAAGCTAACATGAAATACATGCATACCAAGTTACTGCTAACAGTGTAGTTCCCCTATATAAACGTTACATTCATAATCAAATGAGACAATCTGCAAGAGAATTAGCTATATTTTGTTATTCTTAATGCTTGTCATTCACACGTTGAGAAAAGACGGACTCCACCGCCCGGACCTAACGGAGCCGCAGTGGGCTAGCTCCGGGACGCCGGCTGGAGCTAGCCCCCTGTGGCTCCGTTAGCTCCGGCGGCCACCACTGGGATAATTGGGTCCCCTATTAACATTTGCTCCCGTTTGGCATTATGGGCGTCATAGCCATAGACTATAAAAGTCTTACCCAAGGCTGAATCATAAACTAAAATGTATATGTATGCATAAAGGGTTACGTCCTTAGCTGGCTAATAAGTAACAAGCTAAGCTACCAAGCACACAAACACCTGCGAACGGGGTTAACATGTATAATATTATCATTTTAGACTTCTTGTTAGTACATTCAAGCGCACAGCACGACATTTTAATTGTCTGGTATTTGTAACAATATTCCCTAAAAGGCACAATCACCACGAACACGGCTAAAGCTAAAGGGTCAAGTACAGTACTATGACTAACTAACGTTGTAGCCTCTATGGTTGTAGCCTAGCAGAGTGGACAAGTTGCTGTTAGCTGACAGTGAGGCATGTGTGTCCATCAAAGTGACCACGCCCTAATTTAGGCAAAAACTTAAACTAATATAAATAAAAGGGTCGTGTTAGAAAACAATTCACTCACAGATTCATAATCATGAAGGTGGAATCTAACTATATCGATAATAATATTTATTGCATCCATGGGTAGAAACATGTTTTTTTCTGCTGTAAAGTTGGGCATTTTAACATGGGGGTCTATGGAAATTGCTCCTTTCTGCAGCCAGTCCCTAGCGGCCCATGTATGAACTGCAGTGTGTGGCACTTCCGTATTGGCGTCCCGGCTGTTCCCCAGAGTTTGCCGCTTGGTCAAACTGCGTATGCAATGGTAACGTTGGTGTGTATGTGGAAATTCCCCTTCGATTCTATTGGCTCTAACGGTTCAAAAGAGATGTCAATCATCAAAATCGACCAATGGGTTCCAGAGAAACGGCAAAAACGCCCATTTCCCCAGAGGTGGAGTTTTTTCTTTCTTCTAAACCTCCCTAAAAAGGTCAAATGTCACTTGTTTTGCATCAATCTTGAAACAGGGTACTTATTATATGTTGTACTTTGGATTCCTAAAGCTTTTAGTCTACTAACCCATCATCCAAGGGTGGTTTTCACTATAAGTACAAAATAATTTCTGGACGGACACTATCATTTACATGTTTGTACTATGTTCAATCCGAATTTTATTTAAAATAAAAAACATCAATATTGATTCTGACTTTTCTACATTCAACTCACAGGTTTATCATTACTTTGAGAAAAAAGATTATTAATTTTCCCCTTTTTAGAAGGGAAGATATGGTCATTTGTTCTAGGAATGTCATTTTCGAGCCTGAGACCTGAAAAACAGGCTTGGGGCTTAACAGGTTAATGCACTGGTTAACATTTTTCCATTTTCATTGGAGTTCAAAGGGAAAATCCTCATAAAGGCCGGTATATGGAATATCGAACCTCCACAGCTTATATTTTTGTTCAGTATATATTTTGTATATATTTTTATTTTATTCCTCTGGATTGTGAGATACAGCATTTTATTTTCCCTGTCTGTATCACACAAACAGAAGATTGACAAAAAGGACACTTTGACTTAAGTCCCGCCTCCAATCCATTGTATCCATTCATGTGTTGGCTCATTCAAATAAATGAATAACTCTATATTCAGATTTAATTTTTTAGGCCCTGTATGGTATTTTAGACCTGAGCGCAGGATTAGCTGAAAAGAGTCCAATTAAATTGCAAGAATGGTGAACAGCTGTTGCTCTCCCCCCTTCGACATGGGATCAGAGCAAGACACCGATTTCCTGTGTGCATCACATGTTCTCCTCGGAAGTCTTCTCTCATTGGTTGGCGGGGAGGGGCGGGTCCAAGACACGTCCTGTCTTTTTCTGATGTTAGTTTTTCAATATTCTAATATCTGTTGGCCATTTTAAACATTCCCTAATAATAGCATTGCAGCGTCAATAAGTGAGGGTTAAAGACAGTGTGAATACTCCTTAAATTCACATATGCAAAACATAATATTAGCTACATGCTAATGCTAACCTGATATTTACTCGGGAAAACCGGAAGTCGAGTGTGTGAACATCCGGTTTTCAGAATAAAGCAGCTTTAAATTAGAACAGTGTATTCATTTAAAGTTACAGCACATAATATTGATTTTATTTTCTTACAGCCCCAATTATATAAATAAGGGCTATTCAAGTTTCCATTCTGGGAAGTAGATTTACCTAAAAAGATGTATACGCTTTACAGACGTTTCCTTCCCAATGTAATGGGAAAACGTTCTTTTAGACCCACAATCCTTTGCACCTTTAGAACCGCTTGCTAACACACCTGCGCAAAGTTATGACAAATTATTATTCCCTAGTTGTATGCATACTGCAAGCTGGATTTTTCAATGTGGAATCTAGAGCGGCACCTCTCAGAGCTCTCCCTCCCTCTCTCTCTCCAGGTGGTGTTTTCTCGAGTCACCCGGGTCTGTAAGAACGATAATGGAGGATCTCCCAGAGTTCTGGAAAGATACTGGACTTCTTTTCTCAAGGTGAATTCCCATTTAATAAAATGACTGAAGGGCACGTTCTCTGATGTCAGGAAAATGAATGTCACAATGTGAAGCCAATTGAACTCTCTGTGTGTGTGTGTGTGTGTGTGTGTGTGTGTGTGTGTGTGTGTGTGTGTGTGTGTGTGTGTGTGTGTGTGTGTGTGTGTGTGTGTGTGTGTGTGTGTGTGTGTGTGTGTGTGTGTGTGTGTGTGTGTGTGTGTGTGTGTGTGTGTGTGTGTGTGTGTGTGTGTGCAGGCTCGTCTGAACTGCTCGGTTCCTGGAGATTCGTTCTTCTACTTCGACATTCTTCAGTCCCTCACCAACGTGCTGCAGATTAACCAGAGGCCCGCTGTGGTGGGGGTCTTCACCACGCAGGATAACAGGTAACATGAGGGCCAACTCTGTGAGGACCACTTTCAGGCTAACACCTGAAGAGTGAGGACATTTTTTAAAAGTGGTGACAAGAGTTAAGAGCTCTGTTCTCTCAGAACAATCGCTTAGTTACTCTCTGGATGATATCATGTTAGGATTGTGCAAAGAGTCAGAAACTCAGCAGAGAGTCTATTGTTGTGTTGTTGTGTTGTTATGTTGTTGTCTTCAGATCTTCGGAGTCTCCGAAATTGAGTTTGTTGGTTTTGGTTTATTTTAAGTTATATTATCTCAGTTTGGTCTGACACTTATCACTAATTTAAAATTAAATCAGTGCGTTCTTCTCACAATACATTATTTGCAGCTAAATACTTCTCCATGACATTCTCTGCAGTATTCCTGGCTCAGCAGTCTGTGCCTTCTACATGGACGACATAGAGAGCGTCTTCGATGGGAAGTTCAAGGAGCAGCGTACCAGCGACTCCTCCTGGACTCCAGTCCCTGAGGAGCAGGTTCCCAGACCCAGGTGGGACCACCCTTTCACTGGGGGCAAACTCCTGGTCCTCCCAACCTAGAACGCTTTAAAACATGGTTTAGACACGTAATGGTGCGTTCAGACCGGCAAAAAAGCAGACATTTACCTTGTGTCACTGACCGCAGCGTCATTGGCGATTACTCGCATCAATATATGAAATAACCATCCTTACAGCTTACAGAAGGAGATTGGTTGTTTATAGCCGCATTTCAACAACAACAACACATCTTGAATGACTTTTTGTTTTCGTTGTTTCCAGGCCCGGTACATGTACCGGTGATGGTCCGGCTGTGGACTACAAATCATCGGTTCAGTTACCTGACGAGATGCTGATGTTTATCAAGTCGTACCCTCTGATGGACGAAGCTGTTCCATCTGTGAACCACCGGCCCTGTTTCACCAGGACTTCTAGCAGGTAACACACACACACACAAACGCACACACACACACACTCACACAAACAAAAACTCACAAACACACACTCACACCTAAACAAACACACACACACACACACTCACACACAAACAAACAAAAACACACGCAGTTTCTTTGCTGCACATTTCCATGTTTTGGTTTTATTAAGGCTGAGTTCAAGTTAAATCTGATTCGTCTCTTGATAGCAGACGGTTTCTAAAGTCAGTGTAATCAAGGGTCCGTGTGCAGTCATATAAATCCAAACTAAGAATTTCCATCAATTTAATGTCAGCTAATGCCATAAAATCATCCACCATGGATTTCTTTTTAATATATATTCATACTGCTATGCAGTAGCAGGGAATTTTTTTTACTTAGTGGAAGTAAACCAATCAAATTGAATATCGAATATCCAGAGTCAACTTGTGGCCTTTTTTAAGTAAGTCGGTGTGTAACAAACGGTATAATGTGCAGCATGCAGGTCATTAATGAGAACCCTAGCAGTAGGGGTGTAACAGTTCACAGAAGTCACGGTTCGGTTCATACCTCGGTTTGGGGGTCACGGTTCGGTACGGGTTCGGTACAACAAGGAAAAGCAAAAAAAAGTCCCAAATGCATAATTTTTTTTGCTGTTATTTATTTTTAACAGTAGTGCAAGTTTTGGTATGAAAATAAGGAACTCTAACATTTGGAATCATTAACTGTATTACACAGTTAAAAACAAACCACAAACAGTAACACTCACACTCAGATGACCATATTATTTATATTAGCTGATGTCAAACAAAAAGGTTAAATAAGCTGTACAACTAAAAAGAATGTCTTGAAAATATTAAAATAAATAATAAGAAAGTGTTTCAATAAAAGGCAATACAGAACTGTATAACATCTCCTGATGTCAAAATATAAAATAAATACAATGATAAATATAAAACAAAATAAAATCTGTACCTTTAGGAGCAATGTCTAACATGTGTAATTAACTTGTGAGTGTGTGAGGCCATTATGCCTAAATAAAGGTACTCAAGCTTTACTCTATTTTCAAGTTGTTCTTCAAAAAGATGAGTTTGTCTACGTTGTCAGAAGTGAGGGCAGATCTGTTGGCGGTAACTATGTCACCTGCCGTCGAGAAAACCCTCTCGCTGGGGACTGAGACTGACTCGGATGTGATTGAGCATGTTTGACGTGTTACCACTAGAATACCGCACCGCTGTCGAACAACGCCGACACACCGTCCTCGTCCGATCCACAACTCGCACCCCATCATTGTTGTAGTCCACAGGGAACCCAAAATGTTCCCACCCTTTATATATACAGTCTATGGTTCCCACACACCTGATTGAAAAGAAGCAGGTGGGTCTTCTAGCTCCTGTGTGTTGTGTGAACTCGCCATAGCTAACTGTTCTTCTTCATGTATTGTGTTCGTTTTGTTGTGTTTTGTTCTTGTTCTTCATTTGTTATTTACGGGCGGCTGGCTTTTCGGCGCAATACCGCCCCCTGTATTATATATAGTGTAATACTGCCCTGAGTGACAGACTTTTTTCCCACTCGTAAAAAAAGGCGTATTCGCCGTGTGACTGCATGTGCCGAACCGTGACGTCCGAACCGTGACGGTACGGGACGAATACGGATACCGTTACACCCCTACCCAGCAGTGTTCTTCTCTCATTAATTGTCACTAACTAAACTAACTGGACTTTTTGTATTTCATTGTTTCATTAGCACCTTAAACTAAACACACCCACCTATGTAACATTAAACACACTTAACACGTGTCATTGAAGCCATTTATAGCTTTTGATTTATGATAAGCATATCTTAGAGATATGTTTTTGAAATACAGTATGACTTAATACTCTATAGAGAACCGCAGTGACGCGTCGTAAAACCCGGAAGTAAACTTCTTCCGGTTCCTTCGTGAAAAACCAATGCAAATTCTCCATAGGATTTTGGAAAATAGCTCGAAATAAGGTCTGTGGTTGACACACATTTAAGAGACTGATCACGTTTTGTTCAGTCGGATAATCTCCACATGTCTACCCTACTTTTATAATTTTTGAATCATAAATCTTGTCGCCAAAAGCGAAATGCTAACGTTATGCTATAAACGAACTACAAGCCAGTACAGCAGCAGGGTCGCACGACTTCAACGTCACGCCAACTTAAGATCGTTTCAACTGACTTGCACTGAAACTGCACTTTGAACACTTTAAATATATTAACATTTTAAACTGTATACCCCGGTTATCTAGACCCTTTTTGTTTTGTTTTATGTATACCACGTTTATCTAGGCCCTTTTTGTTTTGTTTTATGTATACATGTCACACTGTGGGAAACGATATTTCTGGATGTATAACACATGTAGAATTTTTGACAATAAAGCTGACTTTGACTTTCGCGTGCTTGCATATTTTAACAAAGCTTTTCATTTTAGCCACACTGAATTTAACTAGAAGTCATGGCTGTCAATTACCAGTCTGATATCGTTTTACAAAGATGACAAGAGGAGTGTAGATAGAGGACAGAACCACTACACAGGAAATATTGGTGAGTATTTTTTCCAGAGTAATTACTATTTTGCTCTGAAATAGTGATATTTAATCATTTTGGAGTGTATTTATTACTCATAGCTTCTAGAGTGCGATCAAAAATGCAGAGTCAATTCTATTGGAGTTAAACCATGACCCGCTGTAACGGAGGTGATCTCTGGAGCCGTAGATCTCGGTCTCCGTTACGGATTATATAGCTTCATTATTGGCGAAGTATATTACTTTGTTCCACGCTAAAACATTGCACAGGAAGCATGTGAATCTATGTCATTTATGCATCTATTTGTCACGATCTGTCTTTGTTTTAGTTTGTTTGTCTCGATTTCCTGTTGTAGTTTGAAAAGTGTTCCCCCTCCCGTCTTGTCTGTTGCTGGTGTTTGTGTTCACCTGGTGCCCTGTGTTTCTCCTCCCTCCCTCACCTGTGTCTTGTTGGTTTGATTAGTCCTGTGTGTATTTAGGTTCTGTTTGCTTGTTAGTGTGAGGTCCTTGTTGCTGGTGACTGTGTTCACGGGAGACAGTCATATTGAGGCTGTGTATCATGAACCACAGCAATGAATAAATGCCCACACCGCATTGTATTTGAACTCTCTGCCTCCTTGCTTGGTCGGGCCGCTCAATTGTCAGCTTCACACACGCCCACTCATGTTCCTTAAGCACTTTGGTTTATTGACCTTTTTTAATATAAAGATCATTATGGCTCATGTATTCTATTCTGAGTAAAATGACCTTCTATTATGAGTAAAATGGCAGTAGAGTTGTTTTTAATATACACTACATAGAGTAAATAACCATTAAGTAGAGTCAAATGTAAGCACACAATAGAGTAAAATGAACTCTAAAAATACAACTCTGAACAAAGAGTACATTTTACTCTATATAGGTTGGGACCAAATGTAATATTTTTAGAGTAAAATTGTCTTCAATTTGAGTACATTTTACTCAGAGAAATGTACTGTGTACAAGTCAGGACACGTAAAACAGTGCAGCCTAGATGAAGGTGTGCTTACCGGTGTTGTCAGGGCTAGCATGAGGGACAAGGTTTATAGTGTCAGTGAGTAGTGATAGCAAGAGTACCGTTAACCTACAGTTAATTTATTCCCATTAATTCCCATCAACAAATCCATTTTATGTGTCACATGAAATCTTTATTAGGCAAGGCAAGTTTATTTATATAGCACTTTTCAACACAAGGCAATTCAAAGTGCTTTACAAAAAGACATTAAGAAAATGGCATTTAAAATCAGTCATTAAAAAGAAAAGCTAATAAAATAAACATTAAAAGAAAAAATACATGGATAAAAGTTACAGTGCAGTCTAAGATATGAATAGTTCAATTAAAAGCAGCGACAAAAAGAAAAGTCTTCAGCCTGGATTTAAAAGTAGTCAGAGTTGCAGCGGACCTGCAGGTTTCTGGGAGTTTGTTCCAGATATTTGGAGCATAATAACTGAACGCTGCTTTACCATGTTTAGTTCTGACTCTGGGGACAGAAAGCTGACCAGTCCCTGAAGACCTGAGAGATCTGGATGGTTCATAATTTAGCAGGAGGTCAGAAATGTATTTTGGGCCTAAACCATTCAGTGCTTTAGAAACCAGCAGCAGTATTTTGAAATCTATTCTTTGACACACAGGAAGCCAGTGTAAAGACTTCAGAACAGGAGTGATGTGATCCACTTTCTTAGTGTTAGTGAGGACTCGAGCAGCAGCGTTCTGAATTAGCTGCAGCTTTCTAATATATTTTTTAGTGAGACCTGTGAAGACACCATTGCAGTAGTCGAGTCTACTGAAGATAAAAGCATGGACAAGTTTTTCCAAATCCTGCTGTGACATTAGTCTTTTAATCCTAGATATATTCTTTAGGTGATAGTAGGCTGATTTAGTAACTGTTTTAATGTGACTGTTGAAACTCAGGTCAGAGTCCATGACTACACCTAGATTTCTGGCTTTATCTGTTGTTTTGAACATTGCAGACTGAAGCTCAGCGCTAACTTTTATACGTTCTGACTTGGCTCCAAAAACCATTACCTCAGTTTTATCTTTGTTTAATTGGAGAAAGTTCTGACACATCCAGTCATTGATTTGTTCAATGCACTTACTTGAATTGGAGCATAGTCTCCTGGTGAAATTGTTACGTAAATGTGTGTGTCATCCGCATAGCTATGGTAACTTATTTTGTTGTTCTTCATTATCTGAGCCAGTGGTAGCATGTAGACGTTAAAGAGAAGAGGCCCCAAGATTACAAATATTACACACCAGAAAACACAGAAATATCCATGAAATAAACATACAGTAGGCTATAAACAATTAAAGGGATAATTGGGAAGGCATTACAAATGTAAATATATTTTAAATAATAAAACAATCCACCACCACAGGTATCTACAGGAGAAGAGATAATTCTCTCCACAAAATGTGAATGCCCACGTGGAGAATGGAAATGCACTCATGCGGCTGCATTAGCCATCTTTGCCATCCACAATTTCAGCTGCACTGACACCCCCTGTCAGTGGAAGAAGCCAAAGGCAGCTAAACGTACGCATTCAGTGGAGGAGCTATTTCCTCCAACCAATAACTCATTCAACCCGCTGACAAGAGAGCCCACCTCCAAAGATCGTGACTGGCTGTCTGAGGGACAGACTCGGGGGCAGGTTCTCAGGAATTTCTTGGCTTCTCTCCCCTGAGCCAGAAGAGGAACACTACGGCTTGGAAACACTTACTGTTCCTGAAATTCTCAAATCTGTTGGGCATCAGGGACCTGAGGCAATTATGGCAAGGAAGGCATTGTCTGAAGAGCAACAGAGGGCAATTCAGGTGGCTACCACTGGTCAGCGAACCAACCCAAACTGGCATTTGTTCAGGAAAGGAAGGTTGACTGCCAGCAACTTTGGAGCTGTCCTGAGGTCAAAGCGTGTGACTGCTTCCCTTATTGCCAGGGTGCTAGGGCAACAACAGGCCCTTGATGGTGTTTTGTCTGTACAGTGGGGGACTATGAATGAATGTGAGGGCGTCAGGGCATTCACCACTGCAACCCAGATGCAGGTCCATGAGTCAGGTTTGTGGCTCTCCCAATCAGGAGTGTTGGGGGCATCTCCAGATGGTCTGGTAGGGTCTTCCGCTGTGCTGGAGGTAAAGTGTCCCTACGGAGCCAGGGAAATGACCATTAGTGAAGCATTGCAAATCAAGGGCTTCTGTGTCAGTAAGGAGGGAGAAACATTCAGTCTGCGTGAGGAACATCCTTACTGGCACCAAGTGCAAGGTCAGCTTCACCTCACTGCAAGAAAGAAGAAGAAATTAAGAAATTGTGAATCGTTTTTAATTTACATTTACTCGCTATGCAATGTTGTGGCTGTTAGAGTGTTAGGTTTCCTGTCAGCTCGTCTGTTGGGAAGATATAAAATATTAGTTTCATGGAAGTCACACCGTCACATATAAGAGCATTAAGACATACAGTACATAGGCTAAAACAAAACATCTAAAGATATAACCTTGCACTTTGTCTCGTGAACATTTTCACTATTTTGACATTTTTATAGATGAAAATTGAACTAAAGAAATAAATGGTAGATTAATCCATATTGAAAATAGGTGTCAGCTGCTACACTAATTATAATAGTTATATTTCTTAATTAATTAAGATAAGATATTACTGTATTGATCCCAATTTGGGAAATGTTTGTGTTGCAGCAGCATAACAAGAAAAACAAAATATAAGTTATTATATATACAAAAGTATGTGAGGGATGGAATATTAAATTGAATATAAATGTAAAATGTACATGTGATTTGACGTCCAAGAGAAGCTATGGAGCAGAGAGTTCTCTGCCAGACAGAGGTGATTTGTTATTAGTTCAATATGTCAAACTGATTTCCCTGACTACAATCTTTAGTTACATGGTGAAACGTTATGCTGCTTGCACTAATTAGACTTATCATATAAGCCACACAGGTTTTAATAGGATGTATTCATTATCTTTACTTATGTTGCGGTCTTTTCAGCAGCGCCATCTCTAAAACGGCGAAACAGTCACTACCCATCATTTACATTTCACCGTGACATGGACAAAAATGTAACGTCAGCTTACCTCATGGCACGAATCCAGACTCTCCTTTGGAAAACATTGGCCGGGAAACGATAGAACGAGCACGTTTCATGCGAAGACCTGTGGCTGCAACCCGGAGCAAAGCAACAAACCATTGCGTAGCTAACTAGTAGCGCTAGCTTTAGCTAACGTTAGCTAACGAAACGAACTGCCGAGAACAATTGGAAAACACTGGTAATTAATTATTCTATAATTTGTAAAACTACGGTGTTAAAAACGACCATTTCAAAAATACAGATTCTAATGGTCAGATATAGATATACAGATACTAAAGATACTACAGATACTAAAGATAGGCAGGTACTTGCTTTCAAGCAGAACACAGGGGAAAACAAACTTAGCGGGAGTGTTTACGTGTTAGGCGTAATGACGTACAACGGCCTCGACAATTTCTGTAGTCCTATTCAGCCACTCGGTAACAACCATCGTTTTTCAGACACGTAAACTCTTCAAAAATCACCAGTGGGGTCACTGCTGATGTATTTAATGTCGTAGAACAAAACGTGATTTATCTCTTAAATGTGTGTCAACCACAGACCTTATTTCGAGCTATTTTCCAAAACCCTATGGAGAAAATGCATTGCTTTTTGACGAAGGAACCGGAAGTGCTAAAAATGCTAACTTACTTCCGGGTTTTACGACGCGTCACTGCGGTTCTCGCTGTCACTACCCGATCTGCAGCTGTGCCCAATCTGAAGTGCGCATGTGCGAGATGGTCCGCCATATTGGACAACTCCGGACGGCAACCCAAGTAGGACACATTGACACAGTGGCTTTTGGCAAAGCTCAAAAATAAAACGAGAGAGAGATGAGTTATTGTTATTACAACGTGACTTCACTATTATTTAACAACTCTTTTTATTGGGTTCTTTTATTTGGGGTTAAGTACATTGTCAGAATAAGTGAGAAATGGATTTAACTTCTGTTAAATATGCCATACATTTTTGCATACATTCACAGTAAATATGTATTCAGTATGATAGTTGTCTAACAGAAGTTAAATTCATTCCTCACTTATTCTGACAATGTACTTAACCCCAAATAAAAGAACCCAATAAAAAGAGTTGTTAAATAATAGTGAAGTCACGTTGTAATAACAATAACTCATCTCTCTCTAGTTTTCTTTTTGAGATTTGCTAAAAGCCACTGTGTCAAGTGTCCATCTTGGGTTGCCGTCCGGCGTTGTCCAATATGGCCGACCAACTCGCACATGCGCACTGCAGATCGGGCAGAGCTGCAGATCGGGTAGTGACACTCTATACCAGCGGTTCCCAACCTGTGGGCCGCGGCCCCCTAGTGGTCCGCAGAGGCATTGCAAGTGGGCCGCCAAATAATTTAATTTGAATAAAAAAAAAATGTTGTACAGGCTAAAGACACAAACATGGACATAACAATAACATATAGGAGATGACGTTCCCATCTCAGACAACAACAAAACAAAAATAGAATAAATAAAGATACAGTCAGTAGGACCACTTCAACATTTCACAAACAAAAATAGGTTGACAACCAAAAACCACCAAAAACACAACATGGCAAGCATATTTATTGTTCCTTTAATCGCACTCTTCGTTAGAGCTAATTATTTCCCATGTCATGGTGTGATGAGCCTTTGATTTTTTGTGGCAATAATTTTTTTCAAAACGAAATTGTATTTTTAATCTACTCTTCAAACACCTTAAATTAAGATTACTCTGATTGACTTTTAAGACAGAAGAATAGTTGTATTTATTAACTGTGTGCGGTCTTCATCTAAAAGCCCAAATAAAATATTAAAGGGTGTAAATGTAAATTCAATATTTGCCGCCAAATAATTTGCAAAACATTAGGATTTGTGTGGAAACATTTTCATTATTACGATTTTTATTTTAACCTCTTTTCCTTTCTCTTTCTTGATCCTCCTTAGCAACGATCATTACAGTCCTTGACAGTGGTCTGTTCTACTGGATTTACAACGTGTCACATGTTCTGAATTGACCAATATGAACTTTATTTAGCCTCCGTATTGTTTATGGTGTAATGTGGGCCGCGGAAACAATTTTTTGATTCTTAAGTGGGCCCTGATTTGAAAAAGGTTGGGAACCGCTGCTCTATACTGAATATATTTGTTAAGATGAAATATATTCATTAGAAATGTATGTTCTGATAATGGGCAGCTCTTATAAATGAGTGACGTTAGGCTCCATCGGCTGAGAGCTAGGCTTCACAATAATGATATGTGAGTTTTGGAATTATTTGTTTTCTGGAGTCAACCATAGTTTATTGCTGATAAATCATAATTATATAATTAAAAATAACACTTTTCAAGTGGAACCTATCAGTATCTCTGTGTGTGATTTTTTCTAAATGTGTGTTGGACACCTAATCTGATGTGGTTTCTGAAAAATGACACCAGGATTAGCCACTAAAAACATCTCTATATTTATATAGCACTGTGTTTGCAACCCAGCTTCAACAACAGCTTCACACTTAACCCCCAGTAGTAGCTACATTGTTGGTTTCAAACATAACAAATCCACAGGTAATAAAGCTTACTTACAGGTTTGACATGAATCACTAGATTGACATTACCCTGATTCAGCTCACTGGGAAGACAGCAAAGCTCAAGCTGATAGCTGCCATAATATTACAGCTTGTAACAATACACACACCTCGACACTTGAACATATTTCAGTGTGTTGTGAAAAAAGCATCTCAATATTTCTAGTGCTAGCTAGCAACTTAGCCGAGGCAAGAGCTGTGTCAGCAACTTCATCAAAAGCTTCACAGCGGCAAACTCTGGGGCAAAGCCGTGAAGCCCATAAGGAAGGGCCACAAACTGCAGTTCATTTAGTGGCCGGTAGTAGGAGACTGCAGAAGGGAGCAATTTCCATTAACCCCCATGTTAAAAGTTCAAACTTTTGAGCAGAAATAAACATGTTTCCATTGTGGTTCAAAAAACATATTATCTGTATAGTCAGATTCCACATTCACAACAACTGTGAGGGGAGTTCATTTTGCTGCTGTTGTTAGCTTTCTGTCTCTCTGCTAGCAGCTCCGCTGCTTAATTTAAGTGGGAAACACAACTTTTTCTTTCTTTAGGTAGCACTTACAAAGGTTTGGCTTTAAATGAAGAAAATGCAGTATTCTGTTTTTTTCAAGATTCAAGGTTTTATTGTCATGTAAACAACAATAGTGTGTGACAGTAGCTACAGTGTAGATATGGCAATGAAAGACGTAAGTCACAGGCTCTTCCAACAATGCAACGGGTTAGGGTTTGGGAATATATAAAGGACATAAAACAATTAAAATGGTGCAAGAGAATGTTTTTGAGATGTGCAAATAAATACCAATTAAATAGAAATAGGTTGAGCTTATAGATAGCAAATGAACCTGCAGGATTCTTGATTTTGAGTTTTTTTCTTCATGGTCAATGCACTTCCCGTTGGATAAGCGTCCGATTAAATGTAATGTATGTAAAAATGTATGCAAAAAGCTAAATAAGGCCACTTTAAATACATGTTATTGTAGGAGGGGAGGTGTTGCATCTGGCTTTACTAGTGTGGTACATTTGAATAATAAAGGGGTAGAGACGTTGTTTTTATGGAAGTCTTTGAAATCACACATTTAGCCAATTTGTTTTGGCAAAAGGAGGCTTTTACACATGATTTTTCCTCACAGATCACTGAGCATCCTTTTTTTTACTTCAAGGTCCAAGCTGAGCCAGATAGTGGTGGATGTGTCTGCCGGGCCGTACAAGGACCGCACAGTGATGTTCCTGGGTTCAGACGATGGCCGAGTCCTGAAGCTTCTGACCAGCACACATCCTAACGACAGCTTCGGATCCAAACTGCTGGAGGACATACATGTCTACAATCCATCCAAGTAAGATCTGAGCACATCGGAGATTATTCTCATACTGCTCTTCTGCTGAAGACGGCTTTATATGATGTGTGTGTGTGTGTATAGGTGTAATGTTCAGGGTCAGGAGGACAGAAGGGTTCTGGCTCTGGAGCTGGATAAGGAGCGCCATGCGTTGTTCGTGGCGTTCAGCAGCTGTGTGATCAGAGTGCCGCTCAGCCGCTGCAGCCAGCATGGAGCCTGTAGAAGGTGAGTCCACACACAGCAGCTGCTCTCACTCAGCCTTATGCTCTGAGGTCTGTACTTGATCTCACAAAATAAAATTGGGTAAACATAAAACCTAAACAGACCAATAATTGCTGGCTTGATCTGGAGTAACCCTAAAGATCTTGTGCCTTGTCTCTTATTATTCAACACATATATCGGACCTGTCAGCGTGGATTTAAACTTGACCCAAACTACTAGAGACTGGACTTTGATTGGACTGCCACTAATAAGGTCTTGAGACTGGGCTTAGATTTGCTCTGGAGGGGAAACTTGATTTGATCTGGCTTTTTAACCACAAGACATGACTAGAGACTTTGCTAAAATTGCTTGAGACTTAAGATATAGTTATGTGTGTGTTTATGCATATTCTCTTCTTTTATTTCTACTTCTCGTGAGTTTTTCTCATCAATATAATCCTCTCTTTATTTCTGTCTCCACACCATTTGTTTTCTTCATCTCTTCCCTTTAATGTCCCTCTCAATCTTCTTTAAGTCTTCCCTCCCCTCCCCTTCCTCCTGTCCCCGGGTTCTGCTTCAGCTGTTTTAACTTTGTTTGTCAGGAAACACCTCACCATTAATAGTGGTATCACAGTACAATTTGACAATATCAGAATCAGAATACCTTAATTAGTCCCACAGAGGGAAAATGTACATTGTTACAACAGAAAAGAGCCAAAGACAGCTTCATGTTACCTAAGAAGCATGCATACAAAAATATTAATATTAAGAAAGAATATTATAATAAAAAAAGTTACACAATTTACAAAAAACACATCCTGTAATAGTTCTGAGGAGTTAGCAGCCAGGTATATATTCCACAGTTTTTTTTGTTATAGTCTGTGTTGTTGTGTGTGTGGGGACACACACAACAACACAGACTATAACACTCCTTGTTGTTAACCACCAACTATGTGCAATATGTGCAATATATATATATATATATACATGCTGTTAAAAACTGCGCAATATACCTCTACCTCTACTAGGGGTTGTGCTGTCTAACCGCTGCAGGAAGGAAGGACCTGCGGTATCTCTCCGTGAGACAGCGGGGGCAGCAGCCTGTCACTGAAGGAGTTGCACAGTGAGGACAGGGTGTCCTGGAGGGGGGAGGGGGGGGGGGGGGGGGGGGGGAGACATATCAATATTATGGTGGCGAACCAATTATAATTTGGATTCAAACATTGTTTTTCCAGCCATGACTATTTCGTGGTTTGAGTCTTGATTTATCAACACTTTTTTGGAGTTATGGTCTGACAACTGTCATGTATACATTTAAAAAGATGGGCCTTAATGGCATCAAGCTGATATCCACCATATGATTTGTGTTATGTACCACACGAAAGCCATATGGTCAACTTCCAAGTATTTATTTAAAATGTATCAACAATGACTTCAATTCAATTTCCCCATGCAAGAAAGTGTTAAACAGGAAACAAGAAGAGCAGTAAAGACTCATCTGCAAAAAGCCATGAATTCCTGGATTATAGCATGTCGGTTCCTTTCATAACTCACATGGAATGCAAAATGTAGCCACGGGAGAATTTTTCCGATCTGTTGTTTCTCCATGACCTCTGTTGTTTGCATTTGACATTATAAAACACTGGGAGAATTGTAGATCCTGCATTTGATTCCTGAACGGAAAATGAAAGCCCATTACGATTGATTTCCGAATTCAAAATCGAAATTGTTACCACCACTACCTGCAACAACTTTATTTTCTGTAAGAACCCATGGTTACCAAACGGGGACCAAGGGAGAAAAGCCATCGCATGACCATACCTAGGCCCATTGAAAAATTATTTAACTTGAGAAATTGGGATAACATTCCATCAAATATTAGAATTTTCAAGTCAAACAATGTGTTACCGATTAGTATCATTTCTCCATATATTCATCGCCATGTCACATGTTGCCTGTGGTATAACCACTTTCTTGGCTTTCTTTTTTCTCATTTTAAATAATGCAATCTTAACATGTGGAGGAGAATACACTGGCTTTAAATTTTAAGCATCGGCATGAGATGTTGAGTTATATTGATGGCAGCTTACAGCAAAGCGGAAAAGTGGAGACTGTGTTTCAGAGTGTGTATGACACCACCCTGTTGTTGGACTGTCGGAATAAGTGTTATTCAAATATAGTGTTGTCCAAATATACCTTTTCATATTATCAATATGGACTACTGGAAAAGCAGATACAAATATTATTGACCCAGATAATTGACATTAAAGCCCCCCCCCTCTCTCTCTCCAGAGCCTGCCTGGCCTCCCGTGACCCATACTGCATCTGGCTGCGCACCGGGAGCTGTGCCAACATGGCGCCAGGTTTCAAGTACGTGACCCCTTTTTCTTTCTGTCTCCTCTCTCCCTCAGACGGCATCAGCCCCGCAGCTGATAAAGCTCTCAGCTCCACTGGTATATCTGATGCCCCTTTCCCCCCAAAGCAGTTCCAGGGCCAGTTCGGAGCTAGTGCCCGATTAAGCTCTGGTTCTTCCTGTTTCCACCGCAGGGGTGCTGACTTTTGGCCCCAAAAACCCGTTCTTAGCTGTCCCCACTCGACTCCCCGTCAAGAAACAAGAACCAATACGTCACGCTTACGTTGGAGACGGGGGCAGGAGCGCGACCACACACTTTTTAAAAAAAACAAATTTTAAATGAGCCAACACTAACCAGGCATAGTGTGATGCTCTTTGTTTTTACCTTATTTGAATGACCATCCGTTCGCTGATATTTCCCGTTTTTAAGACCATCAAAACGATTTCCTGTTTTTTATTATATCAGCTATCGGGTGAAATCAGTATTTGGGCTACACAAGTGAAATCATAAAGAAAAATCACCCATCTTATACCAGAGACACTTTAATAAAGGCGTTGTGATGCCAAAAAGCATACATTCATACTGAAACACATTCACTTATGGGGATGGGGGATATTTATGAGCTGCTTGTGTGACAGTCAGACAGTGAATACTTTCCAGCGGACGTGAGTTAACGGGAGAATAAACGGTAAACGCTAGACTAAACTCACATTAATAAACAATGAAGCAAGGCACTCTGGGAAACCAGACAGGACGCAGTCTCCTATTGTTGTTGTTGTGAGCAGCGTTGGGGAGAAAATCATCGACGTAAACGATGATGTCATGACTCAGCACCAGTTGGGCTCTAGGCAGTGGAAACACAACCGGTGCTAATAAGAAGAACCGGTTTGGAACCAGAAAAACACAAGCACGGAGCTAGAACTGGAACTATCATGTTGTTTATTGGGGACTTTAAATGTTTTCCTTATCAAGGTTAGAATAAAAAGAAAAGCGTCTCAAGAGTCCCAATAAGTACGATCGTATGAAACTATTTGAATAAACAATATTTTATAATGTACTATTATTACTTATGCATGCCTACACCTCTACTACCGGGCATTCAAAAATGTTGAGTAAAGAAAAAATGCTGACTTTATTTGATCATTTTACTGTAGTCATTGTGAAGTTCATAGTGTGCCTTTTGGCAGTGGTGTAAAGTAACTAAGAACATTTACTCAAGTACTGTATTTAATACTCAGGTACTTTTTTTGCTACTTTTACTTCTACCCTACTACAATTCAGAGGTACATGATGTACTTTTACTTCACTACATGTATGTAATACCTTTAGTTACTTCACAGATCTGGATGAATGATGTGAAATATAATCAAGTGTTAAATCAGACTTTAGTTCCACCTGGAGTAAATCCACAAGCTACCCTGAAGTATACAAAGTCATTCAAACTAGCTGCTCCTTTACCAGCTTTAAGAACACTTTCATGATCAATCATTATAAAACATATCATATATATTATTCTGAAATGGACCAATCTGCACAATCACTACTTTTATTGTCGCTACTTTCACTATATTTTGATGAGAATACTTTTGTACTTTTACTTGAGTTACATTTTGAATGCAGGATTTTTACTTGTAAGAGAGTATTCCTACACTCTTGTACTTCTACTCTTGCTCAAGAACACAATCTGAGTACTTCTACTTTAACAATAATAACTTCAGCAAAAATAGATAGAACATCGAGAGTGTATTGATTATCCCAGGGTGCACAGACACAATACGATCACCGCTTGCGAAGGATATATATATATCTCTATGTTCTATCTATTTTTGCTGCAGTTATTATTGTCCTTACTGTATAAAAATGGCATATTTCCAAGACAAATGTTCATAAAATACATCCATTGTTTGTTCATACGCTTCTTGAACTCTCTAAAAACATAATTTTTCTAGAATAGATTACAAATTGCCTGAAAATGGTTCAAACAAGCGGCACCATGTGTTACAGGGGTGTGGTGCTGAGCTATAAAATGCAGTTCAAAGGGAAACCGTTGCTCTCTCCATTGCGGAGATAATCCCACAAGGGGGTTTTAACAATGACAAACTGTTGTGTATTAGTGGTGGTAGAGTATTACATATTAGTAATGGGAATTATGGCTCTCTGAAGGGATCCGGATCTTATGGCTCTGTTCCTTTCAAAGAGCCGTTCAAAAGAGACGTTTTTTTTAAAGGGGGCGGGGTTACTAGGTTTATCTGCGAAATAATCACCAGGATAATGATTGACTGTATTTAATGTCAATAATCTGCATTGTAAACATGACACAAGGTGGCGCCATATCCATGTCATCATGTCAGTGAATGTAATACTTTGAATTTACCCTCTGTATGTGTTAAGTAAATAAAGTTGCCTTGCCTTGAATGAAATTCACGCAACTCTTAATATTAGATACTGTGTTTTTAAGTGGCGATGGAGATTATTTGTTGACCCTGCTTTAAAGGATATTTTGCCTTTACAAATGGTGCGCTTTTTCACTGCCTGGGTTTTGATTGAAATGCATCCAAATGCTGCTGCGTTTTCGCGTTTGGCTCATTTTCCATCCGAAAAACACGTCGTCTACCTGTCCTGTTGTTATGACTTCTCTCTCGCGCGTATTCCATTAAGAGGTCTTCACAGAATACGTTTGGGGAACAAAATCAAGCTTTTTAAAAGGCGAGTGGATTTTGGCAGGCAGTGAGTGCGGACCAACGATTGAACGATAAAAAGAACGGCTCTCACCAAGTACGACTCGGTTCCCCTCGTTCGTACCAAAGGGCCGTTCAAAATAATCGGCTCGTTCGCGACCGACACATCACTACTCCGTTCCTTTGCGAGAGCCGTTCAAAAGAGCCGTTTTTTTTTAAGGTGGCGGGGTTACTAGGTTTATCTGCGAAATATACCTTTTATAATTCAATCAAATGTAGCCCTGTTTTGACTAATGATTTATATGTGTACACATATAGCCTGTAACTTCAATTATTCAATACATCCTTTGTAGTGAAGTATTCAAAAGTAAAAATTAAAATTTTAATATAAATGATTTGCTGTGGCCAATTGTTTTCATTGCATTTGACACTTGTAACTCTCTGATAGTAGAACCACGCAAAAATATATAAATAAATCATAAATAAATAACAGTGAAAATAAATATATTGCAATGCTCAAAACAGCAGCATCCAACAGTCTCTAATCCTTGGATATTACATGTCACTGCATGCATGCACGGAGCACCCGTAGCGCGGAGATCATCATATCATTCTGTCTTGTATTACTTAACAACAAAACAAAACAAAATCAAAACAAAACGGTTCCTTCGCGGGCGCGAGCGGCTCCCGTCGTTCACTTAAAAGAGCCGGCTCTTTGAGCTGGCTCGTTCGCGACCGACACATCACTATTACATATATCCAGTGTTGTGCTAGTTACTGAAAACCAGTAACTAGTTACCATTACTAGTTACTTCATTTCTAAAGTAACTCAGTTACTTTACTGATTACTTACACCAAAAAGTAATGCGTTACTGTGAAAAGTAACGTTTTAGTTTCTTAAAAAAAGGGCTCCCATTAATGCCCTGATAGCCTTCATTTCAGTACTGTTATTGCATTGGAGAATAATACAATCTGTTGATCAACTTGACATGCATTATATGCAATCTGGATTGCATCGATATTAGCTGGCTTTCCATTTTTGTATATTCTTTCTCCAGGTAGTTGTTAAAAGTTTTCCGTCCCATATGCCGTGTGCCGCCCGGACATGGTATCATGCTAACTAGCTCCCTGAAAGCGGGTGACTCCACTGTAGCAATAGCCTGCATGTGTTCTACAACATACCGTGCAATGGCTTTATCGACTTTTCCCTGGCTAGCAGTCCCTTGGTTAAAATCCAGCCGCTGTTGCTTAGGTGGAGGTGGAGTGGCGTCGGCTGAGTCTGGGTCTGTGCCGGTCTTAGTTACTAGCTTCGTCCCAGCATGTTGTTTTTGCTGATGTTTTAAGAGATTTGAATGACTGATTTGGGCAGTAGATAGGATCTTTGACCCGCCAGGACACAACTTACATTTAACAGAAACTTTCTTTTCTTTGTGCTCGACAAAAGTGAAATAGTGAGAATATCTCCAGGTGGAGAAACTAGACTTGAGCTCCGCCGCCGCCATGATAGTCTTGTTAGTAAACAACACAAACACGCCCACAGCGCGTCTCCGCATGTGACACAGGAAGTATCTAAGTAGATTTACTCAAGTACTGTACTTAAGTACAGTTCTCATCTCTGTTCGCCTGGCTGTTGACTATATAAAAAAACTAACGGAGTAACGCACCATGTAGTAACGGTAACTGAGTTACTGAATTTAAAAAGTAATGCGTTAGAGTACTAGTTACTGCCAAAAATAACGGCGTTACATTGTAACGCGTTAGTCCCAACACTGCATATATCCATGGATGCAGGCATGTGCACACATAGACATCAAAGTGGGCTTGAGCCCCTGCCCTTTTTCTTCCTCCAGAGAAAGTGCCCTTTTTTCCCCCTTTTTTAAATTTTATAAATGAATATAAATCTACTGCTGTTTGCGCACAGTTTCCCTTTCCAAAAATGTATTGATTGAATACAAAATATCAGGTCGGGAGATTAGACTGTGAAGTTCCGTAGCTCTCCCTCCCTCCCTCCCTCCACGTCCCCTGCACAGCGGTGTGAACATCGGCAGTCCCTTCAGACAGACTGGAAGCAACACCTCCCAGTTTACTGTCCCATGTTATGCCGGCTTTTTTTGGCTTATTTTGAAGGTGAGTGGTGATGAGCAAATTACTAAACTGCCAGTGCCTCGAGTTTACAGCTAATTAGCTAAAAGACATTAACACATATAGTTAACCTAGGTAGGCTACTAGCTAATGGATAAGTTAGCTCAAGGTTTAGCTAAGGCAATTTATCATGGGCATACAGGCTAATATAGCCTACTGTACTTAAGGGGAGACACTTAAAGTGAATACAGTAAAATATGTATCTAATAACGTCATCACAATCGCCACATTGATATGCAAATTAGGCGTTAACTAGGCTTAATTAAAATGCGCATGCAGTTACCAAGGCATTGCAGGTGAAAAGGATCAAACAAAAAAACATATCACCACCTCACAACTTCCCCAGATAGTTACTTACAGATGTAGCACTCCAGATAGGACTCCACCCAGCGGATTCCAACCCTAAACCCAGCGGATCCCAGTGGCTGGGGGCGTTGCCAAATATCCCCCATTTGTTCAATTACAGGATTAAACCATGAGATGGCGCTTCATTCACAAATACAGTACAATAGAACTTAGTCTGTTTACAATGTTTGCAGCTCTGCAGTTGTGTTTGCTGAAGAGTATTTAATCACTTATTTGTTATGGTTTTCACAGGCTACTATAACAAAAAATCATCAATATTTTAGATCAAATAAAGTATATCTAATCTTATTATCTTAATTGTAATTCAATAATATAAAGTCTTTATATATTAAATAATCATAATAATAATGTAAATGTTTACACTTCTTTATTTTTTATGCTCATACTTTTACCTTTACAATAGTTTTATTGTTGTAGTGTACACAGTACAGTAGATCGAAGTAAATCAACTTATACATTAAGATAAGATAAGATAAGATGGACCTTTATTAATCCCCGTGGGGAAATTCAGTTGTTCAAACAGCAACAGGGTAAGAGTGAAAAACAGGATAGCACAGATTCACACAGATTCACAAAATCAAAAATAAGATCAGCGATAAAGATACAAATAATAATAATGAGAAACCATGAAATAAGAAATTAATAAAAATTAAATGTAATTATCATATCATATATGATAATGTGTTGTATTATTAAGTAATATCCTACATTAACCCCATTATAGCAGATGCCACATTGAATGGATGAACACATTTATGCATCAATAATTACAACGGAGTATTTCTAAATATAAGTTGTAAAAATACTTATATTTATTTAATACTAATAACATAATGATTCATTTTACTTTCAGATGATAACACTTTTCACTGGGCAATTGACCATTTTGAGTGCAGGACATTTACTTCTAATACTTATTTTTACCTAGGTAAATAATCTGAGTACTTCTTCCACCTCTGAATTTGGACTATGGAAGCAAACAAGAGACAGAAGTATTTGAATTTTATCAGACACCGAATTTATAGCATTGAAAGTAATTACTTTGAAAATCATGTATCTGAATTTGTTTTGCTCCGAATTTACCTATGTGAAATAGAAATGTAAAAATTCAAGTTAAAAAAATTTGAATGTTCAAATTCAGATCCCAAAAATTCAAGTGAAAAAAATTCGACGTCAAATATTTCGGTATTTAAAATTCGATGTCAAAAAATTCGGTGTATAAAATTCAACGTCAAAAATTGCGATGCAGCATCATCCGGGCTACTCAGACAGGATAAGCAATCGAGCCCGAATACAATCAAACCGACTTCTGGCCTATCAGAGCCAAGCGGTGAACCCCGGGCCAGTGCGGTAAAGCCCAATGCTGCAAACTGTAGGCGATGGATGCAGATGGGAGCAATTCCCGTAGACCCTATGTTAAAATGTCCAACTTAACATCAGAAAATGAACATGTTTCTAGCCTGGATCCACAAAAACATATTCTGTATATCGTTAGATTCCCCCTTCATGACAACGGGACTGCTGCCCCTAGCTCCTCTGTCTCACTGCTAGCTCCGTTAGCTCCATTGGCTCTGTGATGCTACAGCGGCTCAGCTCATGAGGAGAACACTACTTGAACTCGGCCGTGTTTGTTGTGTTGGTTCCTGGTGGACTATTCGTCATGCAAATATAGGATTTATCTGCGGTTAAAACAGACCGTCCATGAATGCAGTTTCTTCGGTAAGTCAACCCTGCGTACTTTATGTTATGTTACTGGTGTTTTTATTAAGCTAACGTTAATGAATGTTTAGAGTTGGGTTAGCATTTGAGCAATCGTAGCTCCATCTGTGCTAACGATGCTATGTGTAGCATCCAAGAGTGTAAAACATTAAGTGGGATGCTACTGTACCAAAAGGCTTCTGTGCGAGGTTGCTCAAATAAGGTCATCCTTGTACGTTAGATAGTTAGTTTGCTAGTTAGGTTACTGTATGCATTGTTAAGGTTTGTTTAAATTCGCTATGCTCTACTATAGCATAAAATAGACTAGCTAACGTCAACGTATTGTTGAAGAGAGGCTTAGTGTATATTAAATCAACCTCACAATAAAATGTGTGTATCTTTAAAATATGAACGTCACATTTCAAGATGGCCCAGAAATAACGCTGCCTTAGATATTGTAATATGGTTTGTTGAACTGGAGTTATTTATTGCAGCTAACCGCCTATCCGACTAACGACCCAAACATTGTTGTTTTTAATATTATTACCAATGCCTCTTTTTATTTTATTATCATCACACTTGAGAAACAGCCTCATCGTGGCTGTAGAACGGAACATGTAACTTAATGCAAAGGACGATGAATAGCGTAATGCCTTAGTGACAAGGAAATGATTTGTTTAAATATTAGATATGACGTTATCTGTGACTTCAGTGAAAATTAAGCTTATCCATTGCATTGCATTTGTTAAATAGGTTTGTGTCTTACCCTTACGTGTGTGATACATATGAATATGGCATATGAAAACAAATTAATTTGACTGACTCATGAAAATCTCATCCAAAGTAACAGTAAAATAAAAAGGACCTACACAATAATACTCAATCAAACTGATACAGTATAAGGACTGTGATATCCAGCCATTTCTTAAGTATAACAATAAGATTATTGTCATTATGAGGTGACGTGCAACAACATTAACATTAACCTTTCTGTTGGTCGCTTGTTAGCAGACCCTTCACGCGATGGCAGAGCGAACAGGTACAGGCAGGGCCCATAATGATAGCCCTATAGTTTAAATCTACTACCCACACATGAACATATGGAAATGTGTTACTATTTAAAAAAATAAATGTATTTATAAATGTATTTAGGAACCTATCCATGTGATTTTTAGTGGGGGTCAACCTCAAATCCTCTAGGGGGGTCCAGGGGCATGCCCCCCCCGGTAAGATTTTATTTTGGAGTTAAATGCATCAATCTGGTGCATTTTGAGGGGAAAATAAAGAGACTAGATCTATGGAAACACCTATATTAAACAGAACTGTATACATTTCAATAATCATAAAATCATGGCCATAACCAATAACATACCATTTCCAATATGAAAAAAACACTGAAACTTGTTTATTAATTTATTTTTGGTTCATTCATAGTTGTGAGTGTGTCTGTGCTCCTGAATCAGCCTCTCCTGTCTCCCTCCTCTCCCCCCTGCTCCTCTTTGAGGCAGCAGCAAAGACTAGTTTTCTCTCAACAAGTTTTAAAAGTGTATCTTACCTTTTTTCTAATGCTGTCAAAATTATCACGTTAACGGCGGTAATTCATTTTTTGAATTAATTGCGTTAAAATATTTAACGCATTTAACGCATGTGCAGAATGGCCCGCCCCATACATCCCACCAGTGGCAGCGCCAGGGTATGGCTGGGGTAGGCTACACCCATACCAAGAAATGGCTTAGCCCCACCGTGTGCACAGACAGGGCTGCTGTTAACGTCGGTCTGTACAACGGAATTGTGCCAAAACTACGCCAACCGGCTGCGGAGGGAGACTCCCCCCCGCCCCCCCCTTCACTGGAGAACTGCGCTAAAACAGCTGATCACAACGTTCACACTCTGTGGTCACGAAGTACTCCACTAGCCCCCCCCCGTCGACTTTCCTGAAGTACTCCCCCGTTGATAGAAATCAACACGTAATGAATTAAGACCCCACGGTTTGATGATTGATAGGTGTGTGGGCTGTCTTTCATTTTGACACACAGAAAAATGTTATAATAAACATACTGTATGTTAAATGGATATATCCGCCTTCTTTCATTTATCTTTCCATTCCCACAACAATATACATAAAGAAATGGCATATTTTGGACATAGTTCGAATGGTGATTAATCATGATTAATTAATTTTTAAACGTCTGACAGCCCTACTTTTTTCACCTAGTTAACTTTTTATTTATTTATTCATGCATATTTTACTAATCACATTACATTTCATTTAGCTGACGCTTTTATCCAAAGCGACTTATAATGACCGATTACAGGGACATTCTCCCTGGAGTAACTAAGGGCTAAGTGCCTTACTCAAGGGCACACTAGTGGTGGTGTTCCTGGCGGGATTTGAACTCACAGCCTTCCGATCTTCAGCCCACCTCACTATCCATTAGACCAATCACTATCCTCTCAAATGGAAATATGTGTTTACATAAATGGTGACCACACCGTTTGAGACCCACTGAGAACTTAGACTAAGTTAACTATCTAAACACTCAGAGAGTCCTTTACCTCACCTGAGCTGAGGTTATCCCGAGCTTGAATGACACACAGAGACCAATCAAGGGCTTTGATTTATGATCTGTATGACAGTGGCCATGTCGGCAGGCCACATCATGTGGACAGCCAGTCACCCTGTGTGAGGCAGGCCACTTAACAGGCCAGAAGGAGGCGAGATCAGAGCAAGGGAGCGAGGGATCATTGTCCACAAGTTAATCGATCGCAGACGGCGTCGTGGTCACGGATGAATACAAAAAAAATTATATGAAAAGAAAAAAGAAAAACCTAAATGGGTCGCGAAATATACTTGGGCGGCCGTTAATATACCTGGGTGGCCCGCCCAAGTATAGTCTATGTGTGGGAAACCCTGGTTTGTTCAAAGTCTCCTTAAGGTGATCCAGACAGGCTGGACCAGAGGAGGAGAGACAGATCTGGAGTCCTAACAGCAGAGAACTTCAGCACGGATTCCAAGGTACACCTTTTTCATGCTTTACAAAGAATGCATAAAGTAATGACTCTAATACACTGATATACATGCCATTAAACATGACTGAATACTAGATCACCTACACATCAGTGATGTTGAGTGTACTTTCTTAGCAAAAGGTTACATTTACATTTTACCAAGCAACATCACTTTTTTGTTCAACTTTCACATTTCAATGTATTTAAGGCAAATATTATTGAACATAGTGAGAACTGCGACCCTTTGTCTCTGCATACTGACTGTACAAAACATGTTAAAAGTGATTATTGCAGTGAGACAACCGAACAGAGCAAGCTTCTACAGTTGCACTACGTTTTGATAACAGTTAAATATTATTTTAATAATACATTTATTTCAATGTTGATGAATTTAGAATGGTTTATTCATAACCTGATTATCTTTGTAGTACACTGTTGGATTTAAAAAACACATTCAAATACAAAAATCATTATATTTATAGCCCCTGAACAAACAAACACACCTCTTTCTTAAATAACACACTTGCTCTGCAATAATATGTGTTTTGATATTTCTGTTAGGAAAGGACATACCTGAGAGACAGGACTGCTTCACCATTTTCTCTTTCTCCGAGGGTCCAGAAGAACATCCAAGGGGGAAAGGAAAAGCTGATGTTATGAGATTTAAGAGCAGTATAGGACATTCACTAAGAGATACTTAGATTGTAACACAAAGACCTGCACACTGACTAGTTTTGTAGTCTAACATGAACTTAATTGTTGTGTTGTTTTGTGTTTTACGTTGCACCTCAGAGACAGTGTGATTATTGTCAGGCCTATAAAGTTTGGCAAAAAAAAAAGTCAGCTGATCAAATGCATTTGCCTCACTTTATGAGCTTCACATCACTTGTACCGCAGAGTTTGCAACGCCACAAATAAATGGGGCCAATCTTCAGTCAGATGTGAATGTGTAATCTAACATTTTCAGTAAGAATAATGGACGAAAGGAATGCAAATACAATTTATTGAAATGTGAACTAAAAGTTATCAAGCATGAACCATCATCTTTTTTTTTTTAAATAAAAACGAAATATTATACATAAGTTACACTAAATGTTAATCTGTTAAATTATTAAGTAAACACATGTTGTCAAATAAAGTGACAGGCCAGGCCTGTGCAGGTGGTAACAGCTATCCCCAGCATGGGCTAGGTTCTGTAGGTGCATCTGGTGCAGGTCCTCCTCCCTCAGGCCTGGTCCTCCTCCCTCAGGCCTGGTCCTCCTCCCTCAGGCATGGTCCTCCTCCCTCAGGCCTGGTCCTCCTCCCTCAGGCCTGGTCCTCCTCCATCAGGCCTGGTCCTCCTTGCAGGGAAAGACCCTCAGCCCTCTCTGGCCAAACCAACAGACAGGACGTTCATAAAGCTGAGGTCTCCCCCAAAGTCTCTAATCATCCATCCTGTGAATATGAGAGGGGAACAAATAGTGTAATAGATGCTTTGGACAATAAGAAATATAAAGTTAACTGTTGAGTTGCTCAGTTTTTTAGATTGACAGGGTTTAATAATACAAACAAAAGGAGAGGCACCGTAAAATAAAGATTGGTCTTTCAATAAATTGTGTTGATTTTGTCTTTTGAATTGTTTGTCTGAAGTCAAGTTGCTAGAACTGTTACTTATAGTTTGAATGAGACAGTCTGGTTATAATGTGTGGAAGAGGCATCACAGGTGAGCGCACCATTTGTTGTGTTCCATCCACAACAAATGCACACAGATTGATGTGTGTATTTATTGATCTACTATTTCTTGAATCATTACTGTCAGTCCAAAACAAGAGATTTTGTTTTATTAACATGTTTTTAAAACATTATCTCTTTTCCACTACACTATCTTGAATATTTTAGTTTTTACATCACTACATTTATCTAACAGCTGTAACACTGTAAAGGTGTCACTTCGGACTCTGGGTAATTATGACAGCATGTCCTACTATTTTGAGAGTTTGAACAAACCAGACCTTCACCTATTAATGTAGAAAATAGTCAGCACATTAAACCATTATGAAAGTAATCATTAGTTAGCTCATTGTTCAAAATGAGCTCCAACTACAACAGTTAAGTCAACTCGTGCATCGGTAATAACAATAAAACAAATGATATAATAGTATAACTTGTGTCGACTTTAAATACTTTAACAACACTTTCCTAATTATACTAGCATACTTTTACTAAAGTAACATTAACATTTAAATGCAGGGCTTTTGTAAGAGAGTATTTCGTATACACTCTTACGTCACAAACAAAGATGGTGGATGAGAATAGATCTATAAAACGATAAGCAATGCGCCAGAATCAAGGTGAGACTATCCGCATCCTTTAAAACTCTACGCACATTCGTTTCACCAAAATAAGTAAACGACTGTATTTGAGTGAGTTAAGGCATTAGTTTGCTTCATTAAATGGTGTTAATGAATAAGTGTTCTCCAGTGCCTTTTGTCCGCTTTAAGGTATTATTAAGGTAGGGTTAATGTTGCTCTCAAAGTGCACCAGATTGATGCTTTTAACTTCAATATTTAAAAAAAAATCTTCCCGGGGGAGCATGCCCCCGGACCCTCATAGAGCAGGCGACGACCCCCCTAAAGGATGTTCGGTCCACCCCCCACTTGTAAAAAACAGCACTTTACCCCTGCAGTTGTTTGTATGAGCCGGTCTGCATTTCCCTTTGAAAAAACATAGCGATGGTTTTGTGTAGTACACCAACGTGGATTAAACAACATTATTTTGTTAAATAAAAGCATGGTGATGTTTTGTAAATGATTACATGTCTCTTATTTAGCACAGAATATGATCCTATCCGTGACATATGGATCTTAACAAATATCCGCTATATCAGATACCTGTAGATCTATCGGCTGTTTATTTCACATGAGTTCCAGCTGTGGCAGCTTTTTAATCACTGCTCCCCCTGGTGGATCCATGATCCATTGCAGCTGGTTTCATTATAATTGTATTTATTTATCAAGGGGGCGTATCAAGTAATGCGGGGGGTTTTCCTTTCAGCAGGGGCCCACCCCGTGCAGATCACGAATCCAAATGGGTAGGGGCGTCCGAAATGAGGTGCTACATCTGTACGTCAAGTCAGTATTTTCCACGGAAATGTTATGTTTAAATGCAGATTAGCTTTAAATCTATAGATGACTTCAGACATGGTAGTAAAACGAAAACCATTTATATGGGTTTCTTAGAAGTTTTATTTCCATTAGAGTGAAAGAAAACACGGAATCAAAAATAGACCAAAATAAGTACATGAAAAAACAATATTTTTGCCTGTAATGTCCTTAAACAGTAACTTCATAATTTTGCTTGTTTGCTGCTCATTTAATAACTAATAATTGTACTAGTTTGTTGTCTGCTCTTGTGCGTAGTGAATACTAAAGAAGACCATTGTCTCTGTGTTAGCTGATTATTTTGTAGAATTCTGTTGAGTATTAAACAATTATGTGAGTGTGAGGGTATTAAAATAAATTGGTCAGTAAGTCTGAGATGTGCAACTATATTTAACTTTTTGTTTTAAAACACTTTTTTATAAATGATTATGGGAAGTGCCCTTTTTCTCACTTGAGCACACGCCCCCCAAAATGTCTGTGCACGTCCCTGCATGGATGTATAATATCACTCAATCGATCGCCAGTAAGGAAAATACTTACTCCAGTTTAAAGTTCTCCGGGGGAAGCGAGAGCTGCGTCACTAGCAACCACCTTAGGTACTATTTATACGCAGAGACTTGAAATAATCTTCGTAATATCTATCATCTATAGATCCTACACATCCACTGGACGTAGATTTTGAAAGTCAAATATACACTTCTCGCTAGAAATGTAATCAAAAACCATTATAATGGCCAAACTATCCTACAATTTAGGATGTTCCACTGAAAAAGAGTTGTGCACCATGTTTTTTTGTTTTCACTCTGTTCACAATCACGTGACATGGGCAGACTGTACGCTTCCAAGAAACGACTCGGTAGGTCGTATTAGAGGGTCGGAAGAATCGACCTATTTGGTCGTATAAATCAGAGGACTTGTTGGAATATACCGGTATTTTAATAATGCATGATAAGCAACGGTTTTGTAAGCATTTAGTTACACCTTAGCTATTTTTGCCTTATCTGGATGATTGTCAATTACACACAGGCCTCCATATATTTAAAAAATGTATTTGCCACTATGTATAGGCACCACCATCAGTGATCTTCCACCCTTTTGAAAAAGTCCTTCGAACTTTTTTCGGTTAATTCTTGAATTCAAAAATAACTTCGCTTTTCAAGGCAGAGGGCTCTCAAGTTTATACTGCTTAATTTTGAGAGTGAATAAAGAGTGTGGGAACCACAATTCTGAAATCCCTGAAAATGTGTGTGTTCTTCTTTCTTCCCATGTCTATGAAATGGAGAGTTTGATGAGTGTTCTTGTCAAATTACGGAGTTGATGGAGGAGCTGTGTTCTGGTCCAGTTAATCTGCCTTTGAACCCAGGGGTCTCGGTGTGCTATTGAAACAGGAATCAAGAAGCTGTCAAGATGATAAAATCACCCGCAGGAAACAATAATTTCTAAAGCTACTGCAGCATTACATATGGCATAAAAAGGGCATTTTTATAGAAAAAAAAGCAAAGTGTAAATGGAGCAGAGAGCCGGAGCTGCAAGCACATTAAAAATAGTCAAAATGAAGCAGTGGAGATGAAAAGAGACTGGGAAGGAAACGGAGAGGGAGGAGGATGTGATGCAAGAGGTGGAAAGGAAAGACGAAGCACAGTGAAAATGAGAAGAGTCAGAGAGTTAAGAGCGGAAGTTAAACAAGTATGATGATAAACAGAGGAGAAGAGATTAGGACAGAGATCTGGATCCTTTCATTTAGTCTGGATTCCCACTTTAAAGCTGGCAGATTTATTGCTTTATTGTCTTTATTTACTTATTATTATTCTCTGTCTTTTAATAATCAAATGATGTTTAATAAAAAACCCTGTTTTCCACAAAATACATTTAATTACCACTTATTGCTTTAACAAATATGTTGGAGGAAATATAAATGAGGGAAGAGGTATTTCATATTTTGGTGTAATGTTGCAGCCTTATCAATGTTCCCCCTTCTTCATTTTACACAACCCCATAACGACAACGTTTGGTACAATTAAGGTTGACCTGTCCATTAATTGGACAGAGGGGGAAAAAAAGCATTTATATGTGAAAGCATCATTAAGGCGAGGAGTGAAGGAAGAATTGAAAGGACAAGACAAAGATGACCTCAATCCAAGCTAAATCAACCACACTGACCAATGACAGTCTCAGAGTTACATCAGCAGACATCACTGCTTTTAATAAATCTCATGATGTATCATAATTAGGGGTGTAACGGTTCACAGAATTCACAGTTCGGTATTTACCTTGGTTTGGGGGTCACGGTTCGGTACAGGTAATTCCAGGTTTGTTTTTTATTTATTTTGAACCGTAGTGCAAGTTTCAGTTTAAAAATAAGGAACTCTAACATTTTGAATGATTAACTTTATTACACAATTAAAAACAAACCACAAACAGTACCACACACACTCCGATGGCCGTATTATCTATAATGGCTCATGTCAAACAAAAAGGGTCAATAAGCTGTAAAACTAAAAAGAATGTCTTGAAAATATTACAAATTGTATAATAAGACAGTGTTTCAATCACTTTGAATCACAATCAATAAAAGCCGGGGTCCTCTACTATTGCATAAGGGCGCAGCATAGCCATTGAAAAACATATGCCAAAAGCTTCCGTTATTTATTTTGGTCTCTGCTTTCATGTCTATTGGCTTCTTAAAAACAGCGGGGATAAATGAAGTTACCTACTGTAACTCCAGCTTCTATGAGTATAGGCGTAGCCCTCTAACGCAGCGTCCACACGGCAGCGTGCGTTGAAGCTTGCCGGCGGGCGTGTCTGAAACTCGACCAACAACCAATCACATGAATCTCCCACCCCGGACACACAAGCACGCAGTTTGATTGGCAAGAGCTTGTACTGGCATATGATTTGATTGGCTAAGGCTTCCGTCGAAGCTTCAAAAGTTGAACATTGCTCAAGTTTTGAAGCGAGCAACGCGAGCAAAGCGAAGCGACGGAACCACAATGCAGTTCGGCAAAGCGTGACATCACCCCATTCAAAGTGAATGGGCAGAAGCGTTGAAGCTCAACGCACGACGCCGTGTGGACGGGCCGTAAGGCTATCGCTATTGGGTAATCCCCTGCGCACCCGTGCAGCACTGAAAACACTTGTAGTCCACGCCCACCTGCAAGGTGGGCCCCACCTTCAGACTCACTTCCGGTATAAATAGGAAGGAGGCCCGACAATCTGCTCCCACACAAACAGCTTTTCTTCAGCTATTCGTGGAGCCAGTGGGGCCCAGCGCTTAGAGGGCTACGCCTTTACTCATAGAAGCTGGGGTTACAGTAGGTAACTTCAGTTCTATTTCGTATATGGCTTCGCCCTCTAAGGCTATCGCTATTAGGTTAAGGGCGAAGCAAGATGTAGTCTGCGCCCCACTGGGTCCGCCCGGCACTAGAAGCACAGACACACCTGCTCAGATAATAACCCATGCCTATTGCGCCATGCGAATGGCGCATCACCGTCCCTGGAATATAGCATAACATGAATATTCTCCATGAGGGGACGAAGGCTGGGAACAATACATACCTGCCGCTGTGAAAAAGTAGAGACGAAGGTCACACTTTGTCCAGCGACAAAAAGAGGGGGAACAGCAGCTCTCTGCGTGTCAGACAGGCAGGAGAGCGCACAGCTGGATCCCTAACATCACTCACTCTGAAAAGACACTCCGAACAAAGTGTGTCAGAGGAAAAAAAGGAAACATCCCTCTCATAAGAGGGAAAAAGGGCCGCTCTCCGCGTGCCGAGAGGCAGGAGAGAGGCGGACAGCTGGATCCCTGAGGTCACTCACTCTGACAGGACACTCAGTACAGGGTGTGTCAGAGAGGAAAGGGAGACATCCCTCAATAAAATTGAATAAATGAACAGGGGGAAGACCAAGATGCAGCAGTGCAAAATAAAAATTGTTTAAAAGAAGCTAAAGGAATTTATTGAGCAGAAATGTTCTACAATGAGCTAAAGTCTAATAGTCTAATAATATCATTAACCCTGATGACCTATGCAAAAAGCACAAATTAATGACTTTTACTTGAGATTTGAAATTGAGGACTTCCCTTCTGAAAGGACAGATGTTTAAGAGTCCATCCCTACTACTAACCCGGACGCAAAGCTGTTGACTGACCCACCTAAGGTCCAATCACTTTTTAAGCATATCTAATCTAAGAAGGCCCCAGGGCCAGATGGAATATCTGCCTTTCTCCTCAAAACCCTTGCAGAGGAACCGATATCAGCATGGTGCCCCCTTCAAAAAATCTGTGGACCTGCACAATGTGATGGAAACTTCTGGAGCAATAGGGTTAGGGTTAGATGATAGACACAGGGAGAGCTGGAAATTGATTGCAAACACGGAAGGTTTATTAAGAAGTTACGGCCGGAGAATTTGACAAGACATGTGTTGTGCCACGAGGTGACAGCTGCTGCCAAACTAATTCTGAAGATCTCTTCTGCAGTTCGAGGTTTTAACTAGTTCAGAGTGTAATAATCAACATTCTTCATCAGCGAGACAAAATGGACCCTGAATATAACTAGAGCTGTCATCCATAGAAAAGAATGTGCGCCAGGGAACCTACGTTCCAGAAAAGAAGGGCCTCTAGGTGTCTCTGAACAATAAACGACCTCATGGCAGCTTGTGCTCATAAACTGGAATCAACAATGATCCCAAGCTGCCTCTCCTTAAGAGAGATAGCAGAAATACCGAGGCCGTAGACCTATGCCATTGGAAAGGAGAAAATTATTAACTGTGTCAAAGGTTAAATACCTAAGCAAATTATTCCCCAACACACACCATCCCCTCTGGAAAAATATCTATAATAATACTGTCCTTAAAAAAGTAAGAAAGATGTTAGGCCTGCTGCACTGATATCAATTGTAATGAAATGCTTTGAGATGATTAATGTGTCACTGCTTTAGTTATCTTCATTGTTAAAGTTTGCATACAGCTTAGATGTGGGAAACAGTTACTCCGGTTACTACTGTATTAATATACATGCTAGTAAATCAGTCCCATTGTCTACAATTGAGATGAGTTTTAGTGTAGAATTTCTTGTCTTCTGGAATTTAAGAGCACATTTTGTTGTCACATTTAGACATTATTTCAAAGATGTTTCTATAATACCAAACAAAATCTAAACTCTATCCTAAAATGTGAAAAGAAAGCACTTCAGAATTTGGAAATGTTCTGAAATTAGGCCTCATGCTTTTATTAATTCCTCTCTTTCTTTCTCCTTTCTCTTTCTCTGTGTATCTCTGTGCAGGGCCGGGTTTGAACAGGATATTGAAGGTGACCACTTGTTTCATCAGGACAGCTGTCATGGTGAGAAACTCATTCTACAGCCACAGGACTGACAATAGCAGTTGTAATATGAGAGTTTCACACTGTAAAGTCAGGATATAAACCTGACAGTAAATAAGATTGGAAAGATTTGATAGACATACATGTACTTTTTGCTGCATCATTTGACTGCTGTGTTGTTTTTGTCTGTGCAGTTAATGTGTTGGCAACTGTACGGAACCAGGAGTCTGCGGCTGACTCAGCCTATGGTAAAAACTTTTTCTTCAATTTCATGAGCAGAGTCGTAGGAAAGATACAGAGATCTGTGCGCAATACTATGGTCTTAAAATACTCAACTAAAAGTAAAAACCTGATTTAAAAATGTGACTTAAGTAATAGTACAACAGTATTCAAATCTAAATGTACTTTAGGTACAAAAAGTACAAGTAATCGTTCTGCGCAGTGGCCCATTTCAGAACTATATAAAGTTCAGAAGAATTATTTAATTATCAAACGTTAAAGTACTCGTTATGCAAAATTGATTATTATAGTTGTAATTTCTTCCAGTTTTTATAAATTAAAGAGCAATTTAGTGTTGTCGTTGGCCAAATTCAGATACTTGAAATACTGTTTGGAGTACAGTATTGCATTTCACCATATCAGCATATCAGGTGTTATTACATATACAAACTGTAAACTGACTGAGTGTTAAATAAGTGTAGTGGAGTAAAAGTACAATATTGGCCTCTGAAATGTAGTGGAGAATATAATGTTTGATTAAATGTACTTAGTTACTTCCCACCACTGCTCAGCACCCTATATGTTCACCAGCTGCTCGCTGTCTGTGTCTGTATGTGTGTATAGTGGTGTTTTACAGTACTCTATGAGAGCAGTAAACTTCCCTGGAGGAGAAACCCCGTGTCGTTGGGAGACTCCCTGGTAATTAGGGCAGCTTCAGGACCCACAATCCCTAACCCCCTCTCTTGATCCCCAGTTATACCAATTAAATCAATACAAATGTAATATCTGTAAGGGAAACTTCTGCAGCAATGGAGAGTCAGGACTCAGAGAGACACGAGGAGAGTTGGAGCTTTGATGTCAAACACTGGTGTTTATTACAAGTATCGGCCGGAGAATTCACATCACAAGTCACAGCAGCCAGAGGTTCTGACTGCCCGGTGGGTTGCCATGTCAAATCTGACCAGCCTCTCTCTCGATAGACCTTTTAACTAGCTTACAGAGAGTTAATCCACATATTGGGGGGCTGCCGTAAACATTCTGGGAACACTGGAAATAGCCCCAACATCTGGAGACACTGAATCACCTGTCTGTGGTGCTTAGAAGCCAGCGTTCTCACAGTCATAAAACCCTCTGTGACCGATAATATCAACAATAGCTGAACCCTCCCATTCTTTAAGACAGATAACAGACTCAGGGTTGGTCGTAAACGTCAACACACAGAAAAGGTTAAATATCTTAGGAGTAAGGAAGAATTATTCCCTAACAATATCAAACATAGCCAAACACTAATATCACAGCAGTGATATCACCACATCAGCAGAGCATATGTCATATTTCAATATCAATCAAAACCACATCAACCACATTGACCAATATGAAACTACAGTTTAACCTTAGCAGGGTTTCTATTTCCCTTAACACTAGAACCGCCAGAGGTCGCTGTATACCTAAAACCGCCAACGGGTAAAATGTACCCGCTATTGATTTTCAAGGTACAATGTTATTTTATTTATCATACAGAACAGTGAGTTTTGATCGCACAGGGATGAAACGTATACCAATAGAATCTGTGGACTCTCAGCTTTTCATATATAGTTTGTGCAGATAGCATGAAGTATAAAATATCGCTACCAGTGCTGATTTAAATGCTCGGTGCATCGTTTGGCAGGGAACTGTTCCCATAGTGATGTCTTTGCTGCAAATGGTTATTTAATGCACAGACATGAATTATGTGTGTGTTCTGTCTGTTTGTCACTTTTGCATTACTTATTTTAATGTGGGTGCTACCTGATTAAGTTTATTCTGCTGCTGAGCTCAAGTGTCAAGATTTTGAACAATCAAAATAGGTTTCATGTTTCTAAAGCTGAGAATCATCGCTTATATTACAGAAATCTTCTTAGAAGACTTTTCGGCACTTCCGGTTTGGTGAGCGACGTGATGGCTGCTTAAAGAACGTGCTCCCGACATTCGGGGATAAAAGTTACCAACGGTTTGTTTCAATAACTAGTGACATTTTAATAAATATTACAAAAAAGGGCTCCAAAAAAGGCATACACCTGGCCGGCTTAACCAGTCTGTATTTCTTCAAGCACCACAAGATTCATAGTTTATAAAGTACAATTCTGGGCCATTGATTGTGTCATTTCTCCAAACACATACAGTCAAAATGCCTGTTTTTGAAGCCTTAAAACGATGCAGGAAAAGGACTTTACATTGTATTATACTTAAAGACAGGGCTATTCAGTTAAGAGAAGAGAAAAAGGAAAGAAAACTGTTATAATGGGTGATGTAACATTAATGACAGACATGAGGTCCTTGGCACTCTGTAGCACATGTGTCAAACTAAAGGCCCGGGGGCCAAATCAGGCCCTTGGTGGATTTAATTTCGGTCCGCAGGATCATTTGTAATTACTATTAGACCTGGCCCGCCGGTATATTGCTCCTTCACTCCATCCTGAGGATCTCCTCAGCTCAGAGCCTGAGCCCAAACATTGATGAACTTGCACCCAAGATGAGATGCCAAGTATCTGGCTTGAGCTAGCATCACAGCAGCACACTGAGTTTACATGGATGTTTCCTTCTGCACTTTTTCTCTTGAGACAACAGGGCATGTTTGGTTTTCTCTTTGAGGGAAATTGTGTTTTTGAAGCTTTTGTTGGCCTGTGGAAAAATGTAATCATAAGAAATATAGAGCCATAAGAAATGAATGCAACTGATTCATTAATGTTTAATGTTGTTTTTATAGGCAATAATTTAAGCTTTGTTAGTTCCAGGTTTAATATGTGCAATAAGTTCATTTCAATACGTTTTGCAATAAACATTGAACCAGTCCGGCCCTCGACTAGTACCCATTTTTTTATTTTGGCCCATTGTGTATTTGAGTTTGACACCCCTGCTCTAGAGGGGTCATTTTGTGATCATGGGGCATCACCCTTGTATACAGCATCAGGACAATATCATATGGAGTCAGACACATGGAGTGTGCTGGAGGCGTTGAGTGGGACTGATGGAAGGATGAGGCTGATGAGACTGAAGAATCTGCGAGTAACGAACTAGCGGCTGAGAAATAATCATATATTAAAAGACAGCAGCTTCATAAGAGGCCAACCATGTGACAAAGACTTTCCAAGGTGTATAAATGCTGCTGCTGGAGTACTGATTGGAAGTATTGCTGATATCATGTCTACCATCCTCTTAAGATACTCTGTTCAACAATATCAGTCTCAGGAAGAAATGTGTTTTAACGCTGATTCAAAATAGCAGAGAAACATGCATTCTTGTTCTCAGGAGGGGACATTGACAGAGGATTACTGGAAAAGTACACAGTAAGTACTTCATATACTTGTGGGGGTAGTGTCAGTAGTACTGAGTCCAACAGGATCAATCTCACGAAGAACTTAATGGCAACAAAAAATAATTCCCTCATCAAACTTAGCAGAAGTGGCTTGATTTTGTTATCAGCAGGGGACTTTGACAGAGTATTTCTCATAAAGTACACAGTAAAAGTACTTCAATGTATTGTAAGTAGTAGGCTAACTAATACAAAGTCAAACAGTATCAATTTCATTAAGAACTAATGGTAAAATTGTCTTTTTATCACTCATCAAAGATAGCAGAAAACATGCATTATGTACTATGGAGGGGACTTTGACAGAGGATTACTCACAAAGTACACAGTAAAAGTACTTCATTTCATTTCTGGCAGCAGTTAAACTAATACCGAGTCCAACAGAGTCAGTTTTATTAAAAACTTGTGGTAAAACATATTTGTATCAGGGCCGCCCCTCCCTACAGGCCGATCACGCAGACTGCGTGGGGCCTCACCTCGCGGAGGGGGCCTCATTTTGCGGAGGGTTCTTCATCCGAAGCGCAAATGCGGCGCACCTACAGTGCAAGCGCGCCACAGTACACGGATTGACCGTCCTCATCTGCGCTCTTATTTTGTAAGGTAACTTCTGGTAGCAGAATATGAAAAAATTGTAGTTTTTCTGTTTTCTAGTGATTTTATTTTTTGTTTTGAGAAGTAGAAAATTAAAATCATCGCGTTTTTTAAGTTTAGTAAATCCCTTTTTGACCATGATAAAGAAAAACGCCTTGTATTTCAATTTAATTTTTTCAATTTTAAAACGAAAATTAAATATCCAGTCGTTTTTTGTTTTTGAATATCCATTTGTGAAAAGAAAATCCAATGACCAAAACATACACTGATCCCGCTGCCACACTTGGGTTGGTACTTTTCACTGATATTGTCCTTATCAGACTCTGAATGCAAGCTGTTAAAATAGCCACATACAATGTGAATGGTCTTGTAAATTCTATCAAGAGAAGTAAGGTATTAACCGAACTAAAAAGAGATAAAGTTGGGTTGGCCTTCTTGCAGGAAATGCATCAATCGGATACAGAGCATGCTAAATTAAGAAGACTAGGCTTTAAACATCAGTACTCATCATCATATGTGGCTGGCCACAGGAGGGGGGTGGCAATATTCATTTCCAACAATATTAGTTTTGGACCCACGTTTGAAAAGAAGGACACAGAGGGGGAGATATATATTAGTGAGTGGTTCATTGATTTCTCTACTAAATATTTATGCTCCTCCTAATTCGGATTTTTAAACATTTCATTTAATTATAGCATAAACTCAGGGGGTCCTAATCTGTGGGGGGGGGATCTAAACATAAGATTGAATCCTAAACTGGACTCTTCAAATGTGCATATTCGGCAGCCCAAGCTGATAAACAAGAAAATCAATTTGGCAATGGAAGATATTGGTTTGGTAGATGTCTGGAGAGAAATAAATCCTTCAAAGAGGGACTATACTTTTTTTTCTAATCCACATTTGGCTCATTCAAGGATTGAAATCTGGAGCAGGATCAAAGAAACACGTTAAATACATATTTACTTAATAATATGAGGGACCAAATTAAGAAGGATATCACTGAGTACTTGGAACAAAATGATAATGGTGAAGTTTCCCCTCCAGTACTATGGGATGCATGTAAAGCTGTGCTTCGAGGGAAGATAATTGGATACAGTGCTCACTTAAAAAGAGCCAAGCAAAAACAGTTAGACAAGTTGCAAGGAGACTTAAAACAATTGGAACAAAATAATAAATACTCAAATGATCAGATAATAAGAGGACTGCTCAAAAAGACAAATAATGAAATAAAGATGTACAAAAAGGTAATTTTCACAAAACAGAAATACTATGAAGGAGGAGGAAAAGCCAGTAAATGATTAGCCTATAGGCTGAAAAAACAACAAGCAGAGAATTCAATTAATAAAATAAAAAATCCTATTACTAATTCCATACAGTATAAACTAAAAGAAATACAAAATTGTTTTAAAGGATATTATCGAAAGCTACAGTATACTCCCAACCTCAAATTGATGGGGAGAAAATGGAGGATTTCTTTAAGGGGATACATCTGCCTAAACTGACTGGTGAGCAGGGAAGTCAGACGGTAGTTGAAATAACAGAAAGAAATTAGCTCAGCTATAGCACATCTTGAATCATATAAGGCCCCAGGCCCAGATGGGTTTCCTTCGGAATGGTACAAGGTGATGGAAGATTCATTGGTACCTACCGGTCTACCTTTAACTGGGTTCTTAAGGAGAACATTATACCCCCCTCCTGGAAGGAGGCAGTCATTTCACTTATTCCAAAAGAGGGAAAGGATAAAACTGAATGCAGTAATTTTAGACCAATTAGCGTGTTGAACCAGGATTATAAAATCTTTACCCATATACTAGCCAAACGAATAGAGGGATTATTACCACAAATGATTAGCCTTGATCAGACAGGATTTGTAAGAGAAAGACAAACCCAGGACAATATCAGAAGGACACTACATATACTTAACCATGTAACTGAAAGTCATTTGGAAGCAGTATTAGTTGGGCTAGATGCAGAAAAAAGCATTTGATTGTGTAAATTGGACTTTCCTGTTTAGAGTTTTAAATACATTTGGATTTCACAGTACCTTTATAAAAACTATACAGGCTCTATAAATGATAGACCCAGGGCGAGAATCAAAATGAATGGAGCCGTTTCAAATTCCTTTCCATTGGAACGAGACAGGGCTGCCCAATTAGCCCTCTCTTGTTTGCGAACTTTATCGAACCTCTGAGCCAGTGAATTATTCAGAATAACAGTATGAAGGGAATAGTAATGAAGGGGGTGGAACAAAAGATCTCCTTATTTGCTGATGACATATTGGTATATCTATCCAGCCCAGAACAATCTCTGGTACAGTTATGTTCAATTTTAGAACAATATGGATCCTTAAACTGAATGTTTTGAAAACACAAATTCTAAGTTTGAAGTACTGCCCCTCAGTAAATATGAAGAAAAACTATACATTCAGTAGGGATGCTGAATCCATGAAGTACTTGGGAGTAAATATTCCAATAGATTTGACAAAACTGTTTTCACTTAACTACCTACCTTTGAACCAAAAGATTAGGGAAGACATAAGGAGATGGGACCTTGTTCCTGTTCTCAGTTTTAGTTTGCACATTGAATCGGTCAAAATGGTTATTTTGCCGAGACTGCTGTATCTCTTCCAGTCCCTTCCACTAGAACTATCTGACCAACAATTTCAGGAGTGGGATAAACATATCTCAAATGAGTAGTTATCAAACAATGACTCTAAACTGTTAGTTCACACAGTTATGCTATATTGAGACTTCAAGTTTTGTTTCACAGTGCAAATGTATTCTATGTTAGTAACTGACTTTGTTACTGTAGTAATTACTGAGGGAATTGCTACACTTATTCTTTGAGATAGCTTTTGTGTTTATCGGTTACTAAATGCACACATAGTTTTATAATGTGTACATTTGCAGCACTTTGTATGTTCTGTCATATGTGCCCAGTATAACAGTTTTGTTTAATACTGTAGGAAGAGCTAAAGAAAGGGGATGTAGAGTATTCACATTTGGTCTCTGTTGTCCTTCTACAGACACCGTACCTGAATGTAGGGACCGACAGGGGTTGAACCCGTACCCAGGGGGTAGTCTAGTTATGGTTCTGATAACTGCCATGTGTATGTAATATGCTCCGTCACTATCAAGGTTATTAAACCAAGTTCCAAGATAAACATGACTTGTTTATGAGAACATCAAAAAATCGGGCTTAAAAAGTTCATGAAATGCACAGGGGTTTTATCATGAGAATGCTGTGCGTACGATAATGCATGGATGATCATATCCTGGCTCAACACAAGCCTTACGGCCCCTACACACGGCGGCATGCGTTGAAGCTTGTCGGCGGGCGTGTCTGACGCTCGACCAGCAACCAATCACATGAATCTCCCGCCACGGACACACAAGCAGCGGTTTGATTGGCTAGAGCTTGTACTGGCATATGATTCGATTGGCTGACGCTTCCGTCGAAGCTTCAAAAGTAGAACATTGCTCTACTTTTGAAGCGAGTAACGCGAGCAAAGCTACGTACAAAGCGAAATGACATTGCACTTAGGTAAATACTGAAACATGACCCGTGATCTAGGTTTAGCTTAATTAGAGTTTAGTTACGGCCATGATGAGTCATATATATGCTGATATGCTTTAATTACTTGCTTAGTGATTAGGACTGTTTTTTCGATGTCATCTGAAATGAGAATGATGGAGGGAGAGCTAGTGCTAGATCCAAACGAGTATGATTGTGTAAGGCAATAGTGGAAATCTGAGCGTGCCGCTATGGCGGATGATCTGCAGGGAAGAGTTGCTACTGTAAGTGGTTGGGCCCGAGACTGTGACTCGCTCACCCTGCAGAGATTCCCCCCAAAGCAAAGGATGTGCAGTGCACATCCTTAAGAGTCGGGGAAATGCACGGTCATCGTAAGGACGGCGGATGCCACGTCCGGGAGACGGGAGATGATGGCGCGATGATGCCAGTGATTATCCGCATGGCGAAATTCAGATCCGGTGAGGGAGAGTAACTGCCATTGATGATGTTTTGCTTTAATGTGACTTGGCATTATTGTGGAAGCACAGCAGTTGTCGGTTAGGAGAACGGTTCATTACTATGAAGCTCAGTGTGATGCCTAGGACTCCGGGTGTGTGACTGGGCTTATAGTTCCTCTTTGATTGAGGAACGTCGTGCTCCTAAAGGAGTCTCTTCTTCTTTCTTCTTTTGCTCTTCTTTCCGGTTGAGCAGTGTTACAATGTTATGTAATGTTGTATTTGAACACTAGATGGCGTAAAGGGGCAACGCATGAGAGGATCTCCCTGAGCAGTGGGTGATTTGAACTGGGGAGAGCCATGTATGTATCCGGTGCACGCGTAGTTTTTTCTTTACGCTTTGACCCCCACCTGAGGCTGAAGGACTTCCACTGGGACGGATGAGTGGGAACTTAGGGCGTCGTTAATATCTGCTTTGGAGCCAGCCTTGGCATGCACGCTAATATATGATTGCATTATCATCCTTGCGTGGAAAGGAGGAACATTGTACCTTTGTCATGTCAGCTCTCAGACCGTAGTCGAGGAAAAAGGGGGGTGACTCTCCGCAGACTTCCGGGGCCATAGCGAACAGCTTCGGTTCATACACGATGAATAAGGCAAGCAGGTGAGCTCTTCCGTTTAGAATGGTAAAGTTATACTGCAGAAGTATTTAACAAAATGTTGATTTACCAGCTTAATGATTCCTCAGTGATACAGTACTTGTGCACAAGTGGTTGATATAGTGCCTTAAGACTTGAATTTATTTTTTGAATGCATATGGTTGTAGTTTTATATGGCAGCGATACTTTAAACCCCAAAGAAAAGAAGGGGGATGTACCATCTTGGTGTGAATAGAGATCTTTGACGTAGATGACGTAGTGTTGATGTTGCAGGTTCATGCAAGTGAAATAAAGATGGACACGCCGAGTGAGCAGTAGTCCGCGTCATCTGTTGATGTAGTAGACAATTAACTGTCCATAATATTACAGAGGGACTGATGAAGTGGCCTTGATTTACGTCTTCTCTAGAAGCTGGAAGACGATGCTGCCTCTTTGATAGCATTGATAGCATGATAGCATTATATATATTTTTTTTTTTGCGTATGTGGGAGAAGTGAGATCTATCTTTACCTAACCTAGGACCAGTGGCGAGCTGAGGGCCTAAGATATTCTAAAAAATAATATTTGAAAACATAAAAAAACATTAGTTTTATCAAAATAACTTAATTTAATTGTATTTAAAATAACATTTCCAAAGAAATTAAATCCTTTGAATCTGCCTGTTCATTTTCTGTTGGAATGTGAAGGGTTAAATGTCTTCTCTGCGAGTTATGTGAAGACTGGAGAGCTTGTTGGTCCCTCTCTACATTCACAGAGGGCCCGCTATCGTAACTCAATGAGAGAGTAATGTCACATGACAGTACAATTGACCAATCATATCTTCCCTTTAAATGGGTGGGCTTTATTTTTGCGGACTTTATGACAAGTTCCGCCCGCTGTGAGGTCTATGCATGTGTATAAAGTGGTGCAGTGACGCGTCCTAAAACCCGGAAGTAAGCTGCGCATGGGTTCCCTCGACAGAGAGCAATGGGATTTCTCCATAGGATTTTGGAAAATATCTCGAAATAAGGTCTGTGGAACGAACCTGTTAGATAAATGCACGTTTTGTTCAGCCGAGAGGGCATCACCGGCATCAGGAGCGGCCCTGATGCCGGTGATGCCCTCTCGAGAGACTGAAGGCGTGTGTCATCAGGCAGGGTGTTGATCGAGCCCGTTCAGCGTGAAGGCTATTACCCGGGGTTGGAGCGAGCCGAGGAGGTTTTCCATTAAGCCAGAGGAGCTTCGGTGGGGCACGACTTCCTTGTCCTTTTTCCTCCCGCGTCCGGGTCTGCGGGATAGCCGGCTGGAGCCGCTGACTTGAGCTGGGGAACGCCGCCTTAGCTTGATCCGCGAGCCTGCGGAGCTGGTGAAGAGATAGGCCTGGAGCTGGAGTAATTCCCTGCTGCTGCAGTTGGGAAAGGAGGAGATCTGCCTCTGCTGCAGGTGAGCTGCATCTTGAGGAAGTCGATGCGATCTCAGGCATGTCGGGCCCGGATCGAGATCCTGCTGGAATCTGTAGTGATGTTACGTATTGCGGCGAGGCTTCGGAGCTTGTGTCGAGTAATCCCCGAAGCTTTTTGTGAAGCTTGTATCGTTTTGGGCCAGTGACGGTGTTGCCGTTTAACTGGTTACACCGGGGAACTCGTGACGTTCTATAACGGTAGGAATGGGGCGTGTACTTTGAGGAGCCATTGTCGAATAACCAGGAAATACACATTTCGATCGCTTCTTCTGTTGTTTACATTTATCTTTTGGTATATTTGGCTCCATAGGAACACTTTGATGTGTGAGGTTGTGGTTGCGATGCCGACATCCGGACGCGTACAGCGAGGACTACAACATGACAATGAGGTGACTGGGGATGTCTGTTCAAAACATTGCAAACGTGAATAAATCATTTCAAATATGTATTTGTCTCCGACTTTCATTTGTACATCGTTGTTAATGTGATGTTTAGTAGCTTTGATAGCTGTCCATACCTCCAGACAGCCTAAAAGTAAGACACAAGCTGTTTACTCACAGCCCGAATGCAGCATCGAGATCCGTGGCCAGCTGTGATCCTCTCCGATTAACTTGTGACAGGGTTAGGGTTGTGAATTGAATTGATTGGCCCATGGTGGTGGTGGGGTTATGGTATGGGCAGGCGTATGTTATGGACGACGAACACAGGCCACTCGATTCACAACATTACCCTAACCCTACCCCTAACCCTAATCCTACCCATCACACCAGATACTGACTGGTTTTCGGACCCCCCCAGACCCCCCCAATAAAGCAAAACTGCACGTTTCAGAGTGGCCTTTTATTGTGGCCAGCCTAAGGCACACCTGTGCAATAATCATGCTGTCTAATCAGCATCTTGATATGCCACACCTGTGAGGTGGGATGGATTATCTCGGCAAAGGAGAAGTGCTCACTCTCACAGATTTTTTCAGATTTGTGAACAATATTTGAGAGAAATGGTTATTTTGTGTATATAGAAAATGTTTTAGATCTTTGAGTTCATCTCATGAAAAATGGGAGCAAAAACAAAAGTGTTGCGTTTATATTTTTGTTCAGTGTATGTTAAGTGGAAAGTGTTTTGTGTCTTCAGGTGTCCGTGGTTTTCCAGAGATGGAGCATGCTGCTGCTAACGTCCACTACACCCTGCTGCTGGCCTGCGTGTTGGTGGCCTTCTCGCTGGGCGCCATCTTGTCGGGCTTCCTGGTGTCGTGGTACTGCAGCCGCAGCGCCACTCAGCAGGCCAGGAGGATGGGGAAAGACCCCGAGGTCCCGCACACCTTATCTCTACGGTCCCTCGCCAAGCTCAACGGACTGCTGGACGGACAGAAAAAGGTAGGGGGACTCGCTGCATATAGTTAATGTATGAAAAGAGAATGCCCTGTCATAAACCAGTATCTGAATGGCTAAAAAGGCTTTGATGGTTAACTGCTACCAGAACACGTAAAGGGTATAATGAGAATTCAACAGCGTCACACAGAAACAAAATAGTGATAGGAATGAGCTTTATGTCAACCACAGCAGGTTGGGTGACGAGCTGGTGAGTGTTGTACAGTTTGGTTAACAACTCTGAAGACGGTAGGTCAGGGAAAACACAGACTTTGACATAAAACTTTGTCAATTTAAATAATTTTCTTTGCAATGCAACAGAACTGTAGAAATAGAAAAGGATGTAAATCACAAAACAAATGATCAGGTTTCTTATGCTCTTCTTCTTTGGTCATCTGGCAGGAGGACAAACATGACGTGTCCATCCTGAAGATGTACAGCTCCTTTATCCCCAACGGCGGCGCAGAGCCTCACCTCAACACCCCTGCGCACCCGGGCCTGCCGCTGGGAGACCCCGAGCTCAGCCTCTCCCAGGTAGGACAGCCTGCTTACACAAGTACTACACAGAGGACTTTTTGGCCCCTATCTTCAAGCTTCCTATAGCTTGTTGGGGACTCCCAATTAACACGTCCCCATTGTGTCGTATGATTGAACTTGTATTTTAATTTAAACTTGTGAATTAAAAAAAGAAATCAAATGAAAAATGTTATTACATTTAACTGAAAGGGGCTGATGTTACACTTAAAGGTCCTCCAGAATCTTTGGGAGCAGTCCTGTGTTATCAGAAAGAAATGACTGAATCACAATTGTTCAGCCTGTGTCAAAACGGTTACAAATGAAGAGGATTCATATTATGTTGAAATAATAATAACTATTTAAAAAGTCAGAAGTTGAAATGTCATAGAAAGTCATTAGAAGTCATAGTATAGTAGGTCATAAAACCTCTTAAAATAATGTGTTATAATATCCTAGTTTGGTATGTCATTAAATATTAAAATAAATGTTGTTACATACCATGAAAGAGTCATAGTTTTATTATTCATTAAAACGTGATAAGATTATTAAAAAGTCATATCAAATTTCATTCAAAAGTAAAAAGTCATGGTGTAGGATGCTATAAAAAAAGGTCTGCATGGTATCTTATAGAACATATGAAAAGAAGTGTTCTACAAAAAAAAGATAATTCCTTTTTCCTGTAATGCACGTAAACAGAAACACGATGGTCTTATTAATGTGTCATTTCGAATAATGGGTATAATCTCTGTTAAGTCTCTGTCTCAGGGAGATGGAGATCTGTCCGGCCTGCCCACGCCTGTCTCCACCCCCGAGCTCCCCATCAAGAACATGAAGGCCCTGCGGCACCATCAGTATGAGAGGAACCAGAACTGCAACAACGCGGCGGACAGCAGCCACAAACCTACGCCGTGTGGCTCCACATCCAGTCTGGGCTTCATGGCTGTTGTCAGGAACTCTATGACACAGCAGGTGTTCCCCTTCTCTCATCACCATGGCAACAGTTTGAACAATGTAGCAGCACATGGAGCCGCTACCTCTTCAACTTCACTGCATCTGCCTGATGAAAGGAACATCTTGAATGATGAGCAGGCAGCAGAAGGCGGAGGACTACCTCATCACCACCTCTCCCAGCAGTCCCTGCCCCAGAAAGGGGGGGAGCAGTCCGCGCTGGACGAGCTCCTCAAACACATCCACGAGGTGAGCGCGTCAGGAACCGGTGGCATCAAGGTGCTCACCTCCACTTCCTCATCTGGAGCACATCATCTTAATCACCACCCTTATTATAATAATAATCCCCACAGCCAGACCAGCACCCACTACTACAGCCACAGCCATCACCATAGCAACCACCACAACAATAACAGCAGCAACGTCGTTCACCATCAGCAGCAGCAGATCCCTGAGAACGAGCCAGCTCCATATTACAGCACCTCCACTCTGCCAAGGGATGCTCCCACTCAGAACTCCTCCTCTTCTGCTTCTTCATCCTCGTCATCCTCTGACAACCCCACCTCTTCCACCTCCATCCAGTCATCCAACTCTACTTCCTCCTCAACGGCACTCCAGCAGCAGGTGATTCCAGAAAGACCAGGAAGAACAAGTGTCTCAGTCACACGCAACCACTCCCAGCGCCACTTGCTCATTAAGATGGGCAGCGGGGGCCGTGCCGTGCCGCGTCACCACAGCTTCAACCAACGGACGCCGCAGCAGGCACACTTTTTGGCCAGGATGAACACCAACAGCAGCAGCAACGGCCCTCCAGGCGACAGCATGGCGGCTGACATGAGCAGAAATGCCAGCTGTGAGCGGCAGGGGCCTCCAGTCGCCAGCGCCTGCCTGACGCGGCAGCACAGTTACAGTGAAGGGCCACATGTGCAGTGGGCGGCAACCGTCCGGAGAACACTCTCGCTTAAACCCGAGGTCCCGCCAAAACCGCTGTTCCTTCCAAACACAGCAACATCATCAATGGCAGAGGCGGGAACATTCAAATACTGAGACTGTAGGAGGCTTCTTCAGTCAGCACTTTGAATTGTCTTCTCTTAGTCCAAACCCCAGCACTGTGACTGCTTTGCTCACAAAGAAGAGACTCTGAGGATCGACCGACAAACAAGATCTTCAAATAAAGCACGAGGAGACTGCTAATGGCAACCTTCTCCTCACCACAGACTGCGGATACAAACTGGCGAGTCTGAAAAACATTCCAGAAGCAGGGTGAAAGATGTTAATGATTAAATACAAATCCATGATTAATGCAGTTTTCTTATGAGCGCTTTGATATGCTGTCCGGATTGCACCTTGGCACAGCGCCGGATTTGATTTGCAAAGATTAATAAAGCAGGGAATTGTACTGTTGCGGCCCTAACATGAACTGAATCTGGGACTGTGGGAGTGTTCACTCTCCTTTTCTGTGATTGGTACAAACCCTGACAAAAAACACTGAAATTAGGTTTTTGTTATCATGTTCGATGGAGCTTTCAGAACATCAACACATCAGCATAGGAAAAAGACGGTTCTGCTTCATGAGCTGTAGTCAAAAATGTAAATATGGGGATCCAGTTAAGAGCAGCTGCCACTGATAGTACATAGTGAGTCCATATTGGGATCTGAGACACAATTACAACCTAAATGGAGCGTTGGATGTTAACTTAAAGGGGACCTATCATGCAAAATGCACTTTTTTTATGTCTTTATACATAAATATGTGTTCCCGGTGTGGAGATTTGTCACATTTTTCATGGGCGCAACCCATACTCAGCTCTGCTGCTCATCCCACAAATGCATGTTCGTCACAAATGTGGCACCATTTAAAAGGGAAATAAACAGGCTTTCCAGTGGTATAAGATGTATAGCCAAGAAGCATTGTTACAACAAAGGAATAATCTACCAAACACAGATTTCCTTACTTTTTGTGTTTAAATTACTTAATTGATTTTCTTACTAATAAATATTAATATTTAATGTATAATTGTTCTCAAATTACAAAATGTGCCCACTCTCTTTTGCATTTGCCTTTATCTATCAAGAGCTTCCAAAGCTCAGAGCTGACTCTTTATAATGTGATCTATAAGATATGTTTACAAATATGTTAAAATGTAGAAAACTGCATTAAATCCAAGAGGCTGTTATCAATTTATTATTAATATCAATCAAGATCAAATGTTTTCTCGTCAACTGCAATGAGCTATGTTGTTTTGACAGGACTTTTCCAGATGCCGGTAAATCAGAAGGGGAACAGAGCAGGAGGGACAGCTCTTCTGTTTCTCTTACCTCTGCTGCAGCGGGCTTCATTTACATTGTTTACACGTACATTTGACCATAACACAGTTTTATCAACTACTGTTTTACATTTTCAACCATAATATAAAAAACAAGCAATACACATTGAAGTAACCATGGTAGCAACACATCTCCATGATCTGCATGATGGTATAGAGCAGTGGTTCCCAACCTGGGGGGCGCGCCAAAGATCGCCAGGCCTCAGATGATTTGAGGCCAAATCTCATATTTAGACTTTTTTTTTTTTTTTTTTTTTTTACATATAATTGTAACGCAATACATGATTGTCTCTTCATTACAATAAAATATTAAAAATAATTGACTAATTAATTTTTATAAAAATTCAAGTTAGTATTAAAGGCATAAAAAGAAAGAAATGTATAATTCTTTCTTTAATATAAATGTTTCTTCTGCCCGTAAAGTGTCCAAACCGGGCTTGTCTGGATAAGCGCATTTTTAAAACATAGTCATTGTCCATGCCGGTTTCAGTTGGATTATTTGTCACAGTTGCTCCGATCAGATCGGTCTCCTCGCTTTTGTAGATTATTTACGACTTTTGAATCCACATAAACACATCGGCAAAATCCGGCTTACTTTGAGCATGTGTTTTTAAAAGTTTAATCCCTTTGTGAATTGTTTCCACTTCCATTGTTTTCCGTCCTTTAATTTCTTCATACAGCGGGAATCCAAATTAATTAATCCTGAGTCCAACAACCATCAAAGTCACTCCAATAGTGCTCCTTAATTACGCTTTCATCCTCCTTTAACAACATACTTCACATTCATCCAGTTTGTGACAGTAGTTGTAGCATTTTTGAGACTTTGAAACTTTAATTACCGCTGTTGCCCCCCCCCCCTTGTGTTTGTGTGTGTGGGGGGGGGGGGCGCAACTTCCAACAGGAGTCATTTGGGGGGGCTCTTGGGAAAAAAGGTTGTGAACCCCTGGTATAGAGACAACTCGTGTAAACCCAAATAATTCACTCAAAATGGACATGCTCATGTAACATCAGTGTTATTTGTTGTTACTTTGTGGAATAAATTCTTATAAAGATATTCTTGGCTACATATTTTACTGTGAGGACAGCAGAACTGGTGCTCTGAATCCGAATATCTGAAAGAGGTCAGTTCCAGTTCCGTGCTGGAGCTAGTTTGGTTCCCACATGGTTTCAACCGACCAGAGCAGCTTTCTGTTGCTAGAAAGTAGTAATTCCCGGTCTGGCTGTCAAATTAGTAACGTCTACTAATGCATATTTCATAATCGTCTACTGTGTGGACATGGTAGTTTCGCCACGGCAGACGCACATTAATAACATCCTCTGCATTTCATAATACGTTTGATAGTGTAAGTGCAGACGGCTTGCCACAGTTGTCTTTTCCTAAGTCTTGAGTTAAGGAAAGCCCTATCATCTTTCCTTAACCCTGTGACGTTTCTTACAGAGGTTAAGAAATAGTGGTTAGGATAAGATGATAGGAGCTAATATTTGACAATTTGACTGCAACCTTCAGCTGCAACTCATGAATAGTGTATGACACAAATGAAGTCATAAGCACACATTTGGAATAAAACCGCCAACTAGTGGGCCACCCCAGAATGATTGTATTAATGACAAAATGGATTAGGTTTGTTAATGTGGATAGTTCTTATTTCTGTGGACTGTTGTGAAATTTGTGAGAGAACAGAATATAGAACTGCAGCAGACAATGAGGCTACAACCAGAGTTTTACTCACTTACATTAAAAATGTTTTTAAGGAATCCAGGGACTGTAATCATAAAGCTCCCTAGCACAAAGAATTGCCCCTAGTGACGAAATTCTAAGAAAGTCTAACTAATAATGTATTGGTGTAATATAAATCGGATGCAATTTGCCCTCAGGTCTGATATAGGTCTCTTAGTTGCTTACATGCATTTGTGAAGATGGCAATAGATCTTTTATTTTAAGTGCACCGTAGTTTAAGTAAACTGTGAATCAGATTGAACGTGGGCCTCCACAGTTTCACTTGTTATTTCAGACCTTGATCAGCAGGTGGCAGCATTAAACGTGCAAACAACTTTACACTGTTTATATGCAAACAACCTAGAGATTAGTGAGTAAGTACAAATATTATGTAAAATATTCCAAATTTGTCAAGCTACCTCTGCATTTTTTTTAACGGGACGTGAACCGAAAGGTGCAACACTTTGGTCCCAAGGCCAAGTCCCTACAGACTGAGCCATTTCCGCCCCCTTTATGAAGTGAGATGGCGCCGCGGATGGCTGCTTGGTGTTGCGGTGTTTTGTCACACGCACACACACACACACACACACACACACACACACACACACACACACACACACACACACACACACACACACACACACACACACACACACACACACACACACACACACACACACACACACACACACACACACACACACACACACACAAACACACACACACACACACACACACAATGTTCGTATTTAGTCTCCTGATTTTAAATGGGAATTAAATCATTTGAGTGTTCCCAAAGCACCAGTGTTCTGCAGTTTGTGTGGGCCTATTGTACTGTTCCACAGTTTATACTGTATAAACTATGTCCCCCCCCTCCCCCCTCGAACATCACCAGAAGTCATAATTTAAGGAGTAATTTCTCAAAAATTTCTTCCGGGGGTGGGAGCACCCCCCTAGTATTGTTTGGTCACCATTTCCATAGCCCCACCAAAAATATTTTCCACCAGCCGCCACTGATGGACACGTTTATTATCAACTGCTTCTATTCACCACGTGAGTTCTCCTGATTCATAGTGGTTGGTGTTTACATCCCACCACATGCGAACGTGCAGGAGGCACAGTGCACACTCGCCGACCAGATACTGTGTGTGGAGAGGACATTTTCATCTAATTTAATCGTTTATTTGAACCGGGACAATGCACATTAATGAACATTTTAAACAAAATAATGCTTTCAAATGTAAATGAGCTGGATTTTAGATTTGAGCTAATTTCCATCCGTAGTCCCGTCACATTTATGAACATAACATTTATATACATGGCAAACAGAAATACATGATATGCAGAAAGAGCATGAGCAGCATCCAAGCACAATGTACAATGTAGCAGCTACGACATATAAAGTGCAGGAGGAGATAAAAGAGCTACATAAAGTGCAAGATGAGTTACCCCTGTATTAAAGTGCATTTAGCTGTGATTGCACATCTGTTTGTTTCTTAACCATTCTTTGAGTTGACCTTTAAAGCTATTGAGAGTGGGAGAATCCCGTGCAGGAATCAGGTGGACCATCCGGACTGCCTAGTTATTGTTCTTGGTGATTTTAACAAAGGCAAACTCAGTCATGAACTCCCAAAATACAAACAGTTTATTAAATGCCCAGAGGGTTTTGGATCACTGTTACACCACCATCACAGGATCCTATCACGCCGTCCCCCGCGCTGCACTGGGCCAATCAGACCATACCATGGTCCACCTGATTCCTGCATACAGGCAGAAACTCAAACTCGGTAAACCTGTAGTGATGACAATCAGGCAGTGAAACAGTACAGCTATTGAGGATCAGCAGGCATGTTTGGACTGTACTGACTGGGATGTGTTCAGGACTGCTACTCAAAGTCTGGATGAGTATACCGATTGTTGAGGCAAGTAGTGATGTGTCGGTCGTGATTCACGAACGAGACGATTATTTTGAACGGCTCTTTGGTACGAACGAGGGGGACCGAGTCATACTTGGTGAGAGCCGTTCTTTTTATCGTTCAATCGTTGGTCTGCACTCACTGCCTGCCAAAATCCACTCGCCTTTTAAAAAGCTTGATTTTGTTCCCAAACATATTCTGTGAAGACCCGCCCCTACTCTGATTGGTAGGTTTCAGCACGAGGAGTGAGATAGGGTGGGTCCAGGGGCGGACTGGCCATTGGGAATACCGGGAGTTTCCCCGGTGGGCCGGTGCTGTGTGTGGGCCGGAGGGCAAAAAAAAAAAAAAAGTTTATAAAAAAAAAAAAAAAATCTTTTTTTTTTGCCTAAATCCTACCGGCCCACATTTGTAAGTGTTCCGGCCACTCCCTTTTTTTTTTTTGCTTGCCTAAATCCAAACCGGCACACATTTGTAAGTGTTCCGGCCCAGCCCAGCCCAGCCCAGTGGGGTGTGGCCAGGGTTGGGTTGTAACGGAATACATGTAACGGCGTTACGTAATCAGAATACAAAAATCAAGTAACTGTATTCAGCTCACGTTACATTTGAAAAACGAGTAATCTGATTACAGTTACTTTCGTAAACGTGAAGTGAATACATTTTGGATTACTTATTGGAATTATTGGTGGAAAGATTTTTAATATTCATTACTAAAGGTACAGCCGAATCATCACAGCGCACAAAACCGCGCAGATGGACCAAAAAGGGGAGCGTTTGAAAAAAATGTGCGGGTCCGCTCAGTGAAACAATAACAACGTAACATGGAGGAACAAAAGTCTGCGTTTAAATCGTGTGTGTGTGTGTGTGTAGAGGTGTGTGTGGTTAAAACACATCAGCCACACCGCTCTTTAGCCTTTCTAATGATTCTGAAGGTAAACACAGTGAAGGCACTGCGCGCTCCTCTTCTCAGAGGCTGAGTTAACCCTCCCGCTGCCTCCTGGTGCTGCAGAGATTTCATGAAGTGAAGGAGGTGTTCCTTCTATAAACCAGCTGCGGGCAGCAGATACTGTGAGTGTCACAGACATGAATACATAGATCAAGGCAGACTGGTGCACACACTCTCCTGTTTTGCCAATCCGGTGCTTAAACAAATATAGCTCTACACCCCTGGCCGAAATGTCCTTAAAATGAAGTCCGAGTTCGACATTTTAATTAATGTCCTGCCAACACTGGCAGGACAGAAGGCGACACGCCCTTTCTAAGCCATGTCCTCACATCCCAAGCTGCATCCCCAAAAAGTTTATTATGTTGTTACAACAGGGTTCAGGGGGAGTGGCTGTACGGCTGTACCCGTAGGATAGAAAAGGGGGAAGTGACGTCTGACTCAGAGGTCGCGCGGCTGTGGCGAAGAACGTGTTGCCCACATTCTGTTACTGAGTTTAGGCTAGTTAGCTAGCAGGTTTATTGTTTTGGGTGCAGTCACTTTTGCCTCCACTTGCTGTTCAAATAAATGTTGAAAGAAAAAGTTAATCTGTTTACAGTTCTGGTTTATATGGGTGTTGAAGAAGAGGAAGAAGAAGAATTGGGAGGGATGAAACCCTTTTTAATGGTCACACATGCAGAGCACACAGCACACACAGTGAAATGTGTTCTCTGCTTTTAACCCATCCTAGTACCAGGAGTCTAGCACTAGGAGCAGTGGGCAGCTATTGTACAGCGCCCGCGGAGCAATGGGAGTGAGGGGGGAAGGGGGATGTCTGGTGCCTTGCTCAAGGGCACCACGGCAGGAGGTGAACTGGGACCTCTCCAAGTAGAAGTCCACACTCCAAATGTAGGTCTGGTCGGGGACTTGAACCGGCGACCCTACGGCTCACAGTCCAAGCCCCTACTGACTGCCATAGATTTAGTCCCTAATTTTGCTCTCAAAATGGACCAGATTGATGCATTTAACTTCAACATTTAAAAAAAATCTTCCCGGGGGAGCTTGCCCCCGGACCCCCCTAGAGGAGGTGAGGTCCACCACCTGCCCACACCCCCTGTTAAATTGTCTCACCCACATTGAGGATGCTTCCTACGCCCATGTTTTATTCCATGTGTCAAGTCAGGCAAATTGGGTCAAAAGGTTATTGCATCAATGATCTGTTAACATTAAAATCACTAAATATATGCTGTAACTATTTTGCTCTAGGCAACTCAAGGGCTCAGGTAATGTGATTACTATATGAATAATTGTCCAAAATAACATAAAATGCATAGGGTTTTTTGTTAAGTAACATACTTTCGTCGCCGGCCGGCCGATTCATGCCGCGCATTAAGTGGGCCTGTCTGTCAATTAATCCCCGGGCCACTTTTTCCCCCCAGTCCGCCCCTGGGGGGGGCTTTGGTTTGGTCTTAACGGAATACGCGAGAGAGAGAAGTCATAACAAGTGGTACAGGACAGGTAGACGACGTGTTTTTCGGATGGAAAATGAGCCAAACGCGAAAACGCAGCAGCACTTGGATGCACTTCAACCAAACCCAGGCAGTGAAAAAGCGCACCATTTGTAAAGGCAACATATCCTTTAAAGCAGGGTCAACAAATAATCTCCATCACCACTTAAACACACAGTATCTAATATTAAGAGTTGCGTGAATTTCATTCAAGGCAAGGCAACTTTATTTACTTAAAACATACAGAGGGTAAATTCAAAGTAGTACATTCACTGACATGAATGACATGGATATGGCGCCACCTTGTGTCATGTTTACAATGCAGATTATTGACATTAGGTCTGGCAATACAGTCAATCATTATCCTGGTGATTATTTCGCAGATAAACCTAGTAACCCCGCCACCTTTAAAAAAACGGCTCTTTTGAACGGCTCTTTTGAATGGCTCTTTGAAAGGAACAGAGCAATAAGATCCGGCTCCCTTCAAAGTATGGAATGCCATTTAAGCTAAAATTAAATAAATAAATACATAAATAATTAAATTAATACATATATATAAATATGCCTATGAAATAAATTCTGAAATAAATGAGGCAATAAATATGTATACATGTACATTTAAATACACATTTATTTATTTCATGGGACTTTTATTTCATAATGACACATTTATTTATTTCAGGGGACTTGATGAACGGGGCGTGGTTAGCTCACAGATCCAGACCAAAGCAACAGCACCACAGCACTGACTCAATAGCTCTTGTTTAACACTCCAGTACTCTTAAGTGGTTTGTAAACTGCCAATAAACCAAACCGGTTCCAGTTCAAGAACCGTTCTTGTGCTTTTCTGGTGCTTAACTGGTTCTTCTCTGGTTCTGAGTCCAGAGCCAGTTCTGGGCTACAGCCTGATTTAGCTCTGGTTCTTCCTCTTCTTACAATAAAAGTACTTCATTGTATTTGTGGTTGTGGTCCAACAGTACCAATTTTATTAAGAACTTATGGATAGAAATCATTTTATCTCATCAAATATAGCAGAAGTGGCATGATTTTGTTCTCAGGAGGGGACTTTGAGAGAGTATTACCTAAAAAGTACACAGTAAAAACTTCATTTTATTGTAGCAGTCAAACTAGGACTGAGTCAAACAGTGTCAGTTTTATAAGAACTTATGGTACAAATGACTTGTATTGCAAATAAAGCAGAAAAAGCATGCATTATTTTACTCTTGTACAGCGAGCGATTACCATAAAGGCGCATTAATTGCGCACTCAAAAATGAATAGCTGCTGATTTGACCAAGCGAACGCGAGAGGCGGCTGAGTTGACCGCAGTTATGCAACAGCAACCGAAGCTAAACTGACTATCTTGACTACTTGTTGCTATTGTGGCATAAGCCGTTTTCTACAGGCGCCTTTAGTGGTTCTCCCCAGTGGGAATATCGCTTGCAATCCTTTCACACTAGGAGACATACATGCACTAGTTGACAAAATGCCGCTACCTACTGAGGGAGGGAGACATTGGATGAGTAGGTTTGCTGATATGTCAGTAGGACAAACAATCTGCCTTGGAGATTTCAGGAGGATATTAGCACAACAGACTTCCAGCTATGAGGTAGAAAGAGTTGAGAAAAGAGCAGGAACAGAAAAAATGAATGATGACAAGCCCATCTCTTCCAACAACATACACAGCTTGCTGAGCATGGCAATGAGAGAACATTTCCCACAGACAGGAGGAGGTTACGGTTCACTGTCCTTCACATTCACACCTGGAGAGGCCGCAGCAACCATGTTGCTCAGGTCACGCCAAGAATACAAAGTGGCCACTGACTGTAGTCCCGATAATAATGACCAACATGTACAGATGTTCCGTAAAGCAATAATGGCAGCAGTACCTGCCGAGATTAAAACTCTTATTGAGGACAACCCAGAAGCAGATCACCTAAACACGCAGACATGGGAGCGTCATTTGGCCCATCATTTAGGCAAATTTAACAAACAACACACAAAGAATAAAACCGAGGAAGAAGAGTTGAGAGTGCAACTACTCCGTACTCAGCTGGAAATAGCCCGTAAAACAGTTCAAAATGAGAAAAAGAGTGCCAAACAGCTGATTGTTCATCCGATGGCGCCAGCAGAGCAAGCACCGGGGCCGCAAAACCCACAAGGGGGTTTTCCCCACCCAGGTCCGTCATATAACCAGCCCCAATATGGCTACAATAATGGTTTTCAGCAACAGAGGGGCGGGTTCAGAGGCACAGCTAAAGGTAGAGGAGGGTTTGGAACAGCTCCAGGAGTGAACCAATATCAGCAGAAGGTGTGCTTCACCTGTGGACAGGCCGACCACTGGTATAAGCAATGCCCACAAGGACCCCCAGCGGAGAGAGGGCGGGGAAAAGGGGGACAGAGAGGCACCATGAGGCAGCCCCACAGGCCCAACACCAAGACCAGGGTCACGTTGCACCCAATGCGATGGCCGCCCCCTATGGCCAGTTTGTCCAGAACGAACAAGACTATAACCCACCACAATGAGGTCGCCCAGAGAACTCTGAATGTATGGGCTTAGCGGATCCGTACATGGACATGACTGTAAAAAACTCGAAGCTACCATTCCTCGTTGATTCAGGAGCTAGATATTCAACTATCAACTCCCCCATCTTCAACACGTGCATTTCGAGGAATACAGTCTCAGTCATAGGGTTTTCGGGAGAAACAGAGCAAGTACCGCTCACTACGCCATTAACCACCAGAATAGCAGGCCAGATATTTTTCCATCAGTACATTCTGGCACCCCAAAGTCCGGCTAACCTCATGGGAAGGGATGTTCTTATCAAAGCTAATGCCTCCATCCTCTGTTCCCCCGACGGACTAATAATATCGTTCCCAGATGGCACTCGCCTCAATTGTTCATTATTCAACATAAAGTCAGGTTCTCAAATGATGTTGGCCCAATCCACTGAAGCAGAAGCAACTCAGTATGCCACTATATACTGGGGGTTGCTCGACCGGCCCCAAGACAAGACACCAGGACTATTTTCCATTTTTCAACAATGGAAGCCGTGGATTAACCTCCTCAGGCCTTATGGTTCCCCTCCAGACCCTCCCCATCTGACGCTAAATTATGATAGAAAAGACGACCAAAGTTATGAATATGCGTATGACGCAGAAGTGTCTATGTCCGTTTGGGATGTAACCACAACCAATTTATTTATGGGACAAGTGGGGGTGGCTGCATCTGCTGACCTCACTGATGAACAACTCTATTAGTACCGTATGTGAGCTGAAGCTACACCACACATTTCATTAGCTATCAGAAAGGGCTATGAAGCTAAAGAACTTGGTCCAATGGTCAAAACACTGCTAGAAGTCGAAGATTGGGAACCAACACAAATAGCAGCACTCACATACTCTCCCTCACACAAAGCTTATGCTCTAAAAATCTGCACTCAAGAATGCATCTCCATGGAGAGACATGAAGTGGATAGGCATCATGGTAGGGAGAAGACTGACCATGCATTCACTGATGACATGTTGCGTGACCTCCCGCCTGACCTGTGGTCATCTGACTCTCATGACGTAGGTTTCTGCTCAAAGGCTGCACCAATAACATTTGAGGTGAGCAGCTCTATGCCTATAAACCTATCACAGTACCCTGTTAAACCACAGGCCAAAGGGGTTATCAGCAAGGCAGTTGAGGGACTAAAGAGAGCGGGGGTGTTGGAACCCTCACAAAGCAAGTGGAACACTCCAATACTCCCGGTATCAAAACCTAGCGGGGAGTACAGAATGGCTCATGATTTGAGGACCATTAATGCTATCACGACTACAGCTCTGCTACCAGTTCCTAACCCATACACAGCTATCTGTAATATCTCACCTGAACATACATGGTTTACCTGTATTGACCTGGCCAACGCTTTCTTCTGCATACCTCTAGCAGAGAGTATGAGACCTATTTTTTCATTTACAATGGGCGGGGAAAATCTGCAGTACACAAGACTACCACAAGGCTTCAGTCTGTCTCCAGGAATATTTAACAAAATACTCAGGGAACAGCTAGACGGCGTTTCATTACCAGAGGCGGTGGTATTGATCCAGTATGTAGATGACCTTCTCATTGCAGCACCCTCCGCAGCCTCTTGTTTAGAGGCCACCAGGAACCTACTGGTTCGCCTCCACGCAACAGGGTTCAAAGTCTCTAAGAAAAAGCTACAATGCACCCGTAAAGAGGTGACATTTTTGGGCAGAGTTATCTCTCCAGCAGGTACAGGCATGTCAGCAGCACATCAGGAACACATTTTAAACCACCCCAAACCCAAGACAGTCAAAGACATGCTATCTTTTCTGGGTCTCACAGGCTACAGCAGACACTACATCCCAGAGTATAACCCAAGAACAGCTGAACTCAGAACACTGATCAATGAGAAGGGCATGCGCAATCTCACTGCCACACTGAACTGGACACAAGCTGCAGAAGCTGCGTTCATTTCTCTCAAACTATCCATGTCCCAGGTCACCTCTCTCGCCTCTGCATCCTATGCATTACCATTTTTCCTTGATATTTCTGAAAGTGAAAACACAGTAAATGGTATTCTATTTCAGAAAAAAGGGGGATGTAGGTCAATACTGATGTACATTAGTATCACACTGGACAGAGTGGAGAACAGAGAACCTCCATGCACAAGACATGCAGCAGGTACAGCACGTATCTTAAACAAAATTTCACACATTGTGATGAACCACCCTTTGACAGTACTGACAACACATAGCATTGTCTCTTTTGTGAACTCAAGTGCATTCACAATGACTTCCACAAGACAGACCAGGCTAGAGAAAACTCTGACAAAAGCACACATCACCTACACACATGAGTTAACAGCGCAGACACCATGGTTAGCGGAGAACCCCATAGATGTGAGGAAAGAATCATCCAGGATGTGAAGCTAAGAATAGATCTCAGAGACGAGCCTATGCCACATGCAGAAAACCTGTTCACAGACAGCTGTTGTTTCAGACACCCCACCAATGGGCTCCAAGCGGCCTACGCAGTGGTGGGTCAAACAGCTGAGGAACAGTTTGAGGAAAGAGCAGCAGGAAAAGTAACAGGGAAAGTCTCAGCACAGTTGGCAGAATTAATGGGAGTCATTGCAGCATTAGAGCTATCAAAAGAAAAAGATGTAAATATCTATACTGACTCAGCATATGTTCATGGTGTCATACATGTGGAAATGCGCCAGTGGATGAGAGCAGGAATTGTAACATCCACCAATACCCCCATCAAACACGAGAAAGAGATCAAAAGGCTTGCAGAAGCAGTAATGTTACCCAACAAGCTAGCTTTACTCAAGTGCAAAGGTCACAGCACGGCAGACAACTACTTGACTTGGGGTAACAATGCAGCAGACAAAGCAGCTAAGGCCAAAGCAGGGTATATACCCCAGTTTCAAATGCTTGTCTCAAAATCTGATGACTTACTGCCTGCAGTAACAGATGATACTCTTAAAGAAGCTCAAGCAGCAGGGTCGCCTCAAGATAAAACAGTATGGTTAGACAGAGGAGCTACCAACAAAGATGGGATATGGTACTCCCCAGATGGGAGACCAGTGATACCCCCAGGATGGGTAAGATCAATGCTAAAAGAAGCACACGGGCCAACACATTGCGGTAAAACTCAGATGAACAGACACCTCACTCATTGGTGGCACCCTTACCTACCTGACATGATAGCTAATCACCTGGAAGAATGTGTAATTTGCTTAACCCACAACATCAGAGCTACTGTAAAACCACACCAGGGAAAGCTCCCTTTACCTAAGATGGCAGGAGAAGAAATCATCATTGACTACACTGACATGATTGACAAAGTAAGAGGGTTCAGGTACTTACTAGTTGTAGTAGATGCATACACAGGTTGGCCAGAAGCTATGCCATGCAGGAGAGAAGATGCAGACTCAGTGATCAAGTTCTTAGTCACGCATTACATTCCACTACATGGGTTTCCTAGGAAAGTGAGGTCAGACAATGGCAGCCATTTTAAGAACCATGATCTACGCACAGTAGAACAGTCCTTAGGACTAAGACACAGTTTTGGAGCAGTCTACCATCCACAGTCACAGGGAAAGGTAGAAAGAATGAACCAGAACATCAAACATAAACTCAGCAAAGCATGTGAGGAGACAGGCATGAACTGGCTAGATGCCTTGCCTCTAGCCCTCATGTCAATCAGAAGCTCCATTAACAGAGGGACAGTTTTCCTCCCCATTTGAGCTGACACATGGCCACCAATTCCCGGGCCCAGGAGCCTTGAGCGTAGGAAAGGAAGTAGAGGTCATGTGTTCAAAACCATACTACCGGCAACTTAAGGGCTTGGTATCAGACTTCTCCACACAGGTTACTGATGCCAAAGGGGGACCCGAGAAGCACGAGGCCAACACAGCAGAGTTCGTCTGGCTGAAAGTCATCAGGCCTAAGTGGCTCAACCCCAGGTATTCCGGCCCCTACCGAGTGACCCAGAGGACCTCCCATGCCGTCCGCCTAGAAGGAAAGGGGGACAACTGGTACCACTGGAGCCAGTGTGCGGTCGGGAAAACACCTGCGAGGACCCAAGACGACATCAGGACGGACTTGGCCCTCGTCAAGGAAGTCGACCCGGGAGGCGCCATCAGCGGGCCGGAGGAGGAGGATCGGGAGGACATCTCTCCAGCAGTCGACCCGGAAGGCGCCATCAGCGGGCCGGAGGAGGAGGATCGGGAAGACATCTCTCCAGCATCGACCCGGAAGCCGCCATCAGCGGGCCGGAAGAGGAGGATCCAGAAGACATCTCTCTAGCAGGCAGCCCAGAAGCCGCCGTCAGCGGGCTGGGGGGACAAAGACACGGCAAGCCAAGACGGCACAGGGGACTCCACTTTCCGCTGAAACAGGTTGATATAGCCGGTGTGGAACTTTGTTTTAATAACCCATTTTCTTAGGAACTTTGTTTTAATAACCCATTTTTTGAGGGAGTTAAAGGTTCCAGAATTGGAGCTAACAGCATAATTATGTACGGGCACTGGAGAATGGTAGCAGGCCTGGGCCTCCTACTTACCATTATGGTAACGATAATTTTCATTGTCTGTGAAACTAATGATGTTTTTTCTCCAACCCCCGCCCCTGAGGAAGAGATAGTAAGGGCCAAAAGAGGTACTAGAGTAGCGAGCCTTATGTCCCCAAAAAGAACCTTCACTCTCCAAGAAGGTAGCGACGGAATAGTGGACATAGATCTGTGCGCGATCGCCCCATGTTCCAACTCTGACAAATCATACTCAAGTCTCGCTAAATATGTCTTCCTCACCCCAACAGTGTGCAATACATTCACTGACCGAAGGTCCACAGGTGCAAGTTATGCCTCTGTTTCTCCCTTTAACAGGGAAGATAAGGGATCTATTACTCACACCCGAGGATGTAAATGCGAATCCTGGTCTTATGTACTAGTTAACTCTGGTCCGACAGACTGGGTATATATACGCCTAAATTCAAATCAGCAAGGATTGTTGCGTCACTAAAACGTAGAATGAAAGTCATTAGAAAGAACCCTACCTCTCCCTGTTCTACAGGAAGATGCAACCCCGTCTTAATTATCCTAAGAAGGGTTGAGATTGGCCATGCAGGTCTATATATTTTGGCAGCACACGCAGGAAACAAGTCACCCCAAGGTCTGTTTAAGATAGTTGTCACTCCGAAACCAGCAGTAACTCGCCCAACTACCACCGAGGTACACTATATGTCCAAAATCATCTGCGGAGATCAATGTACTAGCGAAGTTGGCGAACTTGAACCACTAGACATAATTAAAATGGCCACGGGTTTTACTGATGATAACCTATGGTTAAAATGGGTTGCGGGGACTGCTCACGAACAAATGGTAGGTGATTGTTTAGCTTGCGCGACCGCGCGACCGCTCGTCCCCACTTGATAACTGACCCAGCTCCTCTCTTCCCTTCAGATACCTGGGAACTGTATGTTAAAACTTACCCAAATGGCTAGCCCATCAAACTGTACAACCTTAGCCAGCCTTTTCCCACCGATTGATAATGGCACGAAAACAGGACCCTTTACTCCAAGAAAAGGCAGAGGGGGATACACTTGTTTCGAATTAACCAGCGCCTCCCCTAAATTTAATCTGGGTAATGTTTCCTCTGACTGGTGCAAGAGCACTCTAGCAGGTAATATGGTAGGTCGGTGGGCTTTACTATTATTGTGGCAGCCGACGGTTGTATACCAGAATTCCGGAAGCATCAATAGGACTTTGTGCAATGACCCGCCTCCATGCCCCTTTGACATTACTAGGTGATAGGTTAATTCCCCTCGATGCGAAACATGTCTCGAACGGTCAGTTAGCCAATCGACGGCGAAGACACATCTTAAACAAAAGAGACGCAGAGGTCAACTTTGACCTTTCCAATAACTCCCCTACTTACATTGACTCCATAGGAATCCCTCGGGGGCTCCCTAATGAGTACAAATTAGTTGACCAGATCGCGGCAAGGTTCGAAAATATTCCTATCATTTCAGCTATTCTTCCCATTACCCCTAACAAAAATGTAGACAGGATTAACTTTGTACATTACAATGTCCTCCGTTTAGCAAACCTCACTAGAGACGCAGTAGAAGGCCTAGCTGAACAGTTAGGGCCTACCTCCCTTATGGCTGTACAAAATAGAATGGCGTTGGATATGCTTCTGACGGAGAAAGGGGGTGTTTGCGCAATGTTCGGTGATATGTGCTGCACTTTTATTCCCAACAATACGGCGCCTGACGGTTCCGTGACTAAAGCCTTAGAGGGTCTACGCACCCTATCCAAAACCATGCATGAACAATCAGGGATCAACAATCCTATGGAGGAATGGATGTCAAACATGTTTGGTAAATGGAAAGGTTTAATAATGTCTCTTCTAATTTCTGTGGCTACTTTTAATGCCATTTTAGTGACATGTGGTCGTTGTTGTGTGCCTTGTATCCGCTCATTGTGTGTTAGACTCATCAGTTCCACCATTGAGGGAAAAGCTGCCCCTTCCCCTTCGTACCAAATGCCCTTGTTTGCTTACGCGTCGGAGGGGAAAGAGCACGATGACTCAGCCGACAAGGACGAATTTTTTAACATATTTTGGTCTCCCTCCACTGTCATAAGAAGTTGTTATGGTGGACTGTTCCTAAAGGTTTAAAGTGCTCTAAATCCCAGCTTCTGATGGATTTATATAAATGTTGGGGGACAGACACAGTAGAAAAGAATGACAGTCGTTATGTTTCAAATGCTGTGTATAAGTTGATCTCTTGAGTTGAGATCAAAAGGGGGATTAAAGTTAACAGATATATTGTTCTAAACTGTATTAAAGTAAACATGTATTATTTTAATCTGTGTTGAAGTGAACATGTATTATTTGGGACTGTTTTCAAGTAATCCTATATATATAACCTTCTTACTTACACTCACTGACCCAGATACTAGCACACGCACATATTATTTTCAAGGTTCTTTCTGGGGCCAATATAATCTTAGGCACCAATATATCTGTGTACAATGTTTGATTGTCTGGGAAAGAATAGTTTGTGTGAAATATTCCTTGGGAAAGTAAAGGAGTGAATTCAGGTGCAAGATAAAGATTGACTCTGTCCTTGTTTACTTCCGAAGCTCTCACGCTCTGTTCAGAAGTAAAATACTTTTCCCCAGAACTCTGATTCGCTGTATTGGGCCCGACCAGAAATGAATCCAACCAGTAAGAACACCTAGGGGAGTGAGCAACCGACACAACTCCTCCCCACGGACTCTCTGATTCGCTTAGGAGTGAAATCGACCAATTAGAGATTTGGGGGGGCAGAGAAACCGACACAATTCTGCCCCCAAATATGTCTATGTATACTGATGTTTATTCATGCACGATGCCCCCTGTTTCTGACTGGCTGGTCCCGATATCTGTATCGCACGGCAGTAGAACTGGGAGTCCAGAGTACTCTGTAACTTGTATTGGTCTTTTTTACCATTAAAATCAGATTATTGTTATAACTTTTATTCCGGTGTTTTGAACTCCTTCTTTTATTAATCTGACCAGGCTCATCTAACGGACGGCGCGGAGCGGAGGTGGGCTTTAAGCCACTGTGAGGGAATATTTTAATCTGATCACTTTGTGTATTGAGTTTCCCAGCTTTCCTGAGAACCTGTCTTATTACAAACATATGCTTCTCGTTAAGTCGCAATATGCTCTTGCTCGCAACTTGACCGGGACACAGGTCAAAAGGTCCTCTGCCTTCCTGTGGGGGAGAAGTTTGGTTCAGGGTAAGGGTTGTCATACTGAGGGATCTTTGTTCCTGTGTCTGGCAATCATTAGGCGGGCTTTCTAAGTCCCTCCTCTCAGAATATACAGATCCATGTTTCTCCTTTGTCCTCAGAGTTCCGCGTGGTGGCTCACATGTAAAGTGTGATAAACTGTGTGAAGCTCTCCGGCCGTTTTGCTCTCAATAAATCCCAGTGTTTGACTGCAAAGATTCCAGTTTCCATCCTTTCTGCATTGCTGCTCCGAAGTTTCCATCACAAATTGGCGTCACAAAACAGGATACCAAAAGATCTTCAGAACTGGTAAGTGTAATTTCAAATCTATATTTGGACATTGCCTTACCAGAATCTGTGATTGACGGTATCATAAAATTACCTGTGAAAATGAGCGGCTGCATTTTTTTTTGGTTTCTCTACTATTTTACATTTGAGGGTTTAAGGCGAGACACGGCAGGCAAAAACACCGTTTTTCAAGTACTGGTCAATTTTGAGATTTTGTGCTATTTTGATTCTATAACATGTTTTCTTTCAGGCTTTTGGAAGGAAAACGTACAAAATACACATTTAAGTGTTTATTTTACTATAGTTTGTCTATTTGCGTCTGTAGATTTCTCCTAAATTCACCAAAAGTTAGCATTCTAACGTAACATAAAGTACCGCGGCCGCTGTGTGCACCATGTCAACAGAGATATCGTTGGAAAGCTGTGTCTCTCCTGCACAATCTCATCAGATCCAAATATGGTAATTTCCTTTGTATCAGCAACCAATCGTGAAAGCACAAAGGGGTCTTAAACCAAGAAACGAAATCTCATTGGCTGGTGTCAATTTCTGACAACGTGATTCGTTCAGATGCGTCACGTGGTGTGCTAAAACACTTCCTGGTTAGCTTTCCGCTCGAAATTGAAATCTCAAAATAGCAAAAGAACGGCGAAAAAAACGTTCACAGAGAAGAAAACAACAATTGTCACTTGCACGAAGCAAGGTTATACAAAAAACAAATGTCCCGAACATGAAATACCTTCACGGAGTGCGTCGAGGCGCAAGCTGTCATCCAGAGAACAGGAGGGTTTAGCTAGCGCCTCACTGCAATCTTTAAAGGTCGTTTTCTCAAAATGAGTTTTTTCTCCTACTCTGAGTTCGAAATTTCAACTTCAGTAGCACGTAGAGACACCAAACCTTCCAGTTATATTCCTATCAATATTATGAAGGCTTTTACAGAAGGGTTTGTTCATATATCATTCATAGCCTGAATTATACAACATTGTATACCTAAAAACCTGGCGAAAATTGATATTTTAGGGCTGTTGACAGTATTTTCTGATTTATGGAGTGATAAAAAGAGATATCCAAAATCCCTTCTGTAAAAGCCTTAGATACTAATATGACTACAAAATGAAACAAGAATTTTGAACCTCACACCATCTTTGTTGGTTGAAGCTTTGGTAACACTTGTGCCCTGGTTTGGCTCCAGAACAGTGGACTCCGTTAAAGTTAAAATACATGACTGTACGCAGCCAATACCCTTAGGCAAGCCTCCTACACGTGATTGTTCAGTATATGTTCCCCCAGTTGTAGTGCATGAGTGGAAAAATGTGTCTATCTGTTTCCAGAATGAAGCAGGATCTCACACCTCTCCAGATGTGGGACACAGCGACTGTAATACCATAGTGAGGGTAAAATTAGCCAGAATTCCCCTCCCACAGAGAGTGTACTTAGTTTGCGGCGACCGGGCATATGGCTGTGTGCCATATGACATTTTTTATGGCACCTGTTATCTAGCCTACCTAATCCCTTTAATCCGTAAAGTAGAGGCTAATGAGATTGCAGCGATACTTCCCTCTCTACACAGGAACAGCAGGTCCATTACACAAGGACAACAGATAGCTAGCCTATTTTTGCCTTGGTACGGTATTTATGTTACTCAGCAGGAAATAGTGGCACTGTCCAAAGTAGTGTAACACCATCTAAATGTATCTAACACAGCGATGTTAGCTGAACACAAAGAATTGCAGGAAGTTAGGACAGTAGCACTACATAATCGTATGGCGCTGGATCTTCTCCTAGCTGCTCAGGGAGGCACATGTAAGGTAATTGGGTCCGAGTGTTGTTCTTTCATCTCTGACGCTACACCAGAAGTAATGGACATGGCCCATGATACTGCCAGGGGAATAAAAGGATTGCATGAAACTCATGGATTTACATTTGGGGATTTAAGTGGAACCATTGGATCCTGGGGAGCGGGGTTGGTTAAATTTGTTGTTACTGTTTCAGTGTTTATCTTGGTTGTGCTAATCCTAGTGATCTGTTTGATCACTGTAGTTAAATTAGCTATATGCAGGGTTGCCAAGACCGCCCTCCAAGCCCCACAGAGGCTAGTGGGGTATTCAATTGTAGGTGACACAATGTTAATGAACGATGCCGAGCTTCCAGATCCATGGGTCTCCATTGCGGTTTCTGCCAAATGGGTACCCCCATTCAGCGATTGATAAATTGATTACAGTTGACACTCAAAATAAGGAACAGATGTTTTGATTTCTCTTTTTCAGGTTGTTATATAATAAATGTCTGACTTTTCCTTTTCAGATTTTGAACAAATGTATTTGAATGAAATATATGTACTACTAAGTGCCTTACTCTTGAATAAAGCGTAATGAAGTAAACGTAAAGTAATGTTAAAGATTGAGGACACTGCAACTTTACAGATTACAGATTGATCTATTCATCACTGTGAATGTATACCTTAACTGGGAATTTTAGCTGGATCTCTCATGATTCTGATTTTATACCTCAATTGGATTTCTTATAATCCTAAATTCTAATTGTGTTTTAATAAGTAATTGCCTTGAAGTAAATCTTTGAGATGTAAGCTGATTTAGAATTTGTGTTTGATGAATGAGATTAACTGAGTGATAAATGATAAAAGATCTTATTTTTGAAACATATATTTTGCTATTATATTTTTATATTTCATGTGTGTTTATTATTGTGCTTTTCACAAATGATGCCAAACACTGAGGAGAGATGATTTTTTCTATTATGATTGACTGTGTTCAATCATTGTGATTGAAATGTTTTCAATCTTGTTCTACTTTTTGATGTAATTGATGTATGTGAGCCCACACAACTCTGAAGACGCTTATTGATTTAAGTAGTGACTGAAATATTCCTAGACTAATGTTAATTGGTTATCAATAGATTGATAAAAAGAATGGAACTGTGAGGGAATATTTTTTATCTGATCACTTTGTGTATTGAGTTTCCCAGCTTTCCTGAGCACCTGTCTTATTACAAACATATGCTTCTCGTTAAGTCGCAATATGCTCTTGCTCGCAACTTGACCGGGACACAGGTCAAAAGGTCCTCTGCCTTCCTGTGGGGGAGAAGTTTGGTTCAGGGTAAGGGTTGTCATACTGAGGGATCTTTGTTCCTGTGTCTGGCAATCATTAGGCGGGCTTTCTAAGTCCCTCCTCTCAGAATATACAGATCCATGTTTCTCCTTTGTCCTCAGAGTTCCGCGTGGTGGCTCACATGTAAAGTGTGATAAACTGTGTGAAGCTCTCCGGCCGTTTTGCTCTCAATAAATCCCAGTGTTTGACTGCAAAGATTCCAGTTTCCATCCTTTCTGCATTGCTGCTCCGAAGTTTCCATCACAGCCACCACCACTGTGTTTGCTCCTACAGGTTGCGTTCTAGTCACTTTGCTCAGCGCTACTGCTTGTTACAACTTTCATTTTCCGTACTCGCCATAAACTGTTATTATGGCTCAGGTTAATCTCGCCCACTTCCGACGTGAGCGTGGTTCTTGGTTCTTGCCGGGCAGTCAAGTGGGGTCAGCTAAGAACCGGTTTTCGGTAATTAGATGCGGCTCCGCTGCGGCTGAAACAGAAAGAACCAGAGCTAAATCAGGCTGTAGCCCGGAACCGGTTTGGTTTATTGGTAGTTTGGAAACCACTTAAGAGTACTGAAGTGTGAAACAAGAGCTATTGAGTCAGTGTTGTGGTGCTGTTGCTTTGGTCTGGATCTGTGAGCTAACCACGCCTCGTTCATTTGCATATAAGTAATGGAAATGTGGCATTATGAAATACAAGTGGAAGCAGGGACAACATCCTGGAGCTCAACGCTCTTAAGACAGTGGAGATGGTTGTGGACTTCAGGAAGAACGCAGCCCCACCCGCCCCCATCACTCTGTGTGACTCCCCAGTCACTGCTGTGGAGTCCTTCCTCTTCCTTGGCACCATCATCAGCCAGGACCATAAGTGGGAGCAGAACATAATCTGAAGAAATTCAGCCTGCCAAAGATGATGATGGTGAACTTCTACACCTCCATTATCGGGTCCATCCTCACCTCCTCCATCACCATCTGGTACGCTGCTGCTACAGCTAAGGATTGCAGCATGTCATCCACTCTGCAGAGAGGGTGATCGGCTGCCATCCCTCCACGACCTGAACGCCTCCAGGACCCTGAGAAAGATTGTGGCCTACCCCTCCTGTTCACCCCCCTCCCCTCTGGCAGGAGGCTGTGCTCCATCAGGACCAAAACCTCTCTCCACCTGAACAGTTTATTCCCCTCCGCTACCAGCCTTGTCAACAAGGCCCGGGACCCCCACTGACACCGACTTTTATCCACCCCATAATAATAATAATAATAATAATGGGTTATATTTGTAACACACTTCGTATTTGAAGACAAATCCTGAAGTGCTACAAGCAGTAAGCATAGAAGAATATAAAACAGCACAGAACACGGTAGAATGAATAGTAAAAAAACAGTAAAAAAGGGTAGTAACAAATAAAAAGGTCTAGGAAAAGGCTCTATTGAAAAGATGGGTTTTGAGGCCTTTTTTAAAAGCATTCACGGTCTGTGGTGCTCTCATGTGGTCGGGGAGAGCATTCCACAGACTGGGAGCAGCTGAGCAGAAGGCCCGGTCTCCTATAGTGCAGAGCTTGGTCCTGGGGGGTTTGAGGAGGTTGGCTTTGCTGGAGCGGGAGCTCCGTGAGGAAGTATTAGGGGTGAGGAGTTCCTTGAGGTAGGGAGGGGCATTTCCATGGATGCACTGGTGGGTGAGGAGGGAGACATTGAATTTGATCCTCAGTTCCACGGGGAGCCAGTGTAGTGATTTAAGGATGGGTGTGATGTGATCATATTTGCGCACCCTCATCAGGATCTTAGCAGCGCTGTTCTGGATGTACTGGAGCTTCTGGATGCTTTTGTTAGGGATCCCGATGAGGAGTGCATTGCAATAGTCCAGCCTGGAGGAGACAAAGGCGTGGAAAAGCTTTTCGGCTCACAGAGTGAGTGTGGGGCGGAGTTTGGCGATATTCCTGAGGTGATAGAAGGAGTTCTTGCACAGCTGTTTAATGTGAGCCTCAAAGGCCAGATGGGCATCCATTTTGACACCTAGGTTGGTGACTATTGAGGAGAGAGTAATGTCCTGGCCGGAGAAGGTGATGGTGGTGTTGGTGGATGACCGAACCTGGTGTGGGGTGCCAACTAGAATGGCTTCGGTTTTGGAGCCGTTACATTTCAGGAAGTTGTGCTTCATCCACGCCTGTATCTCCTCCAGGCAGGCAGTGTGTGTGGGTGAAGGCAGGGCTGCAGAGGGGGTAGGGTTGATCCTGAGGTAAAGTTGGGTGTCATCAGCGTAACAATGGAATGATACTCCATGTCGGCTGATGATAGAGCCAAGTGTAAAAAGGGTGGGGCCGAGAACTGATCCTTGAGGGACACCACAGGTGACATCATGGGTACCCGACTCTGCCTCACCCAAGGAGACGTACTCCGTTCTCCCGGTGAGGTATGATCTGAACCAGTCAAGGGGAGAGTCAGAGAGTCCGATGGTGGAGTGAAGACGGTGGAGGAGGATGCCGTGATCGACGGTGTTGAAAGCTGCAGTGAGATCGAGGAGGATGAGGAGAGAGGGAGAGCGGGCGTCAACCGTCATCAGCAGGTCGTTGGTGACCCTGACCAGGGGAGTTTCTGGGCTGTGGCCAGAGCGGAAACCAGACTTCTCGAATAAGTTATTGGAGTTTAGATGGTCCTTAAAGGGGACCTATCATGGAAAATGCACTTGTGTACATCTTTTATAAATGAATATGTGTCCCCGGTGTGTCAGGGAACTCACCATGTGTCAGAAAACACAACCCTCTCTCTTTTCCTCCATACCCAAATCTCTAAAAACGGGGCTGCGACGGAGCAGATACAGACTGATACAGATTTGAAATTGTTCTGACGTCAGAAACGGGGTGCTCTGCCTATATGGGCAACTCTCCACCTATCAGGGGAATGAGAGGTTGCGTGGCATGGTAACAGCATGGTAACAGCATGGTAACATGATGCTCGTGCCTTGCCCCCCTCCTTTGCAGGGGGGCGTGGTCAGCTGCAGCTCATTTGCCACAGAATGAGCCCTTGTGAAGACAGGGCTGGAATAGAGCAAATAGAGCAAAATGAGGCATGGCTAAAATGCATGATCTGTTTGGTTTTTAAAAAAAAAACTTCACAGACATGTTTTATATAGGTATGGCCCATATTATTCAAATATAGCATGATAGGTCCACTTTAAGTAATAACATGATGCATTACATTAATACACATCGTGTGAACAACATCTTGTTTTTTTACATAACCTGTTAACCTCTTAAGCCCGAGGGTCCCCCCAGGGGACCCCTCCCACCGTTTTTTTATGAGACTATGTCTCAGGGCTTCTTAACATTTATGAAACTATTAATGTTCCATACCCTTTTAACGCTAAGAAACTCAGCTAACTGACAATGTGAACCATTTTTAGCTAAAAGAAACACAAGAGTAATACCAAGCCTTTGAATTAGCATGGAGCGAAAAAATGCTAAGTAATGCTAACGGAGTTTGCACAGCACTCACGGTAGAAATGCCCTTATTACTTATCGTAACTGCACAAACAAGATATACGATTTATAGCCGAGACTCCACAGATTCCACACATGTAATATCATCACTGTAGGACCCCGAATTGCGGAGCTATCAGCCAGAAAAGAGAAAGTAAACAACATCCGGTTTCAAAAATATTACAATAATTTCGTCTTACCTTTTTTGATTTGTGATCAAAAGTTGTGTTCACCGGAATAAAAACGCCGCTCAAGGTTAATCCAATGTCTTTGTGTCACGTAGAAATTTTGACTGATAATCCTTCATCATATTTATGGCAATATACTGGGTATAAAGTTTCGCCGTCCAGGCGTGCACTTTTAGATATGCTTTGTCCGTTTCTCTATTACGTCCGCTATGGTAATGTTTACGTTGATTTGGGAACTGCCCATCGATTCTATTGGTTCTGATGGTTAAGAAAAAGGTGTAAATCACACGAATCGACCAATGGGTTCCAGAGATATGGTCCTGCGTAAAGTATAAAGAATGCCAGCCAGTTTAAGTACTTTACGCAGGCGGCTTCATTTATTGTTTACTACGGCAATACCAGGCATTACAGCAGAACCCAGAACACACGGAGGACAGAGCGGACAGCAGATAACGGAATTGCAGTTTTATTGCTTATAGATTATCAGAACATTTCAAAGGGGACACAGCCACATTGGATATTAACCTATGGATTAACTACATCATCGTTTTTATCGTTTTAATGCCATTGAAGACCAGTTTAGACCAGGCAAAGAGGAAGGTAAGCCATTAGCCTAGCGCATGCTAGTACCTAGCGCCACTTGTTTTGATGTACGTTTTTGTTGATAACGTCGCAAGTTTGTATCTTTCAGTGTTGAGGTGGGCACCGTTAGATTCTGTGTCTTTACGATCATAAACGATGTGTTGGATGTGCAGCTAGGATAAGTAATAAGGGAGCTAGGATAAGTAATAAGGGAGCTAGGAGTGATTTTCGGTGCAGTAATAGGTTAGCATTTTTCGCTCGGGGCTAATTCAGATGCTCACTGTTAGCATTGTGTTTTTTTTGAAAAAATAAATGAAAAAGATCAGTTAAATACGTTTTTTCCCGTTATATGGATATAAAATATTCATAGTTTATTAAATAGTAAGGTTCCTTAGACGTTGTTTCCTGCAAATGACGCGATTTCGGTCCGTGGGGCCTATAAGTGCTATATAAATAAACTTGCCTTGCCTAAGAGGATAACAGAGTATGTTCTTATATTTTTTTTTTTTTTTTTTTTTTTTTTCACAACAGTTGTATTTGGATGGAATGAATACCTATAGTGAAAATTCAAAGTAATAAAATGATTTTTACAGTGAAAAAGTTCAAATGGAACCGATGGTTCCCAAATTACCCAGAGGTGAGTCCGCCTGGACTTTATTTTTCTAAACCTCTCTAAAAAGGTCAAATTTCACTTGTTTTGCATCAATCTTGATACAGGGTACTTATTATATGTTATAGTTTGGATTCCTAAAGCTTTTAGTCTACTAACCCATCATTCAAGGGTGGTTTTTACAATAAGTAATGGGTTTTTTTAGGCGGACATTAGAATTTACATGTTTTTACTATGTTCCATCTGAATTTACTTTAAAATAAAAACATCTATATTGATTCTGACACTTCTACATCCAACTCACAGATGTAACCTTGCTTTGAGAGAAAAGATTATTAATTTACCCCTTTTAGAAGTGAAGATATAGTCTTTGTTGTGTTAGTGGCATTTTCGAGCCTGAAACCTGAAAAACAGGCTCAGGGCTTAAGAGGTTAAGCCCGAGAGACCCCGGTACCGGGGCCCTCCCGCAACATCTTGCAGGAAATAGTGTCTGAGGGCATGTTCATTTAATAAACTATGAATGTTTTATATCCATGTAACGGGAAGAAACTCATCTAACTGATCATTTTAAAAAAATGTTTTTTTAAAAACCACAATGCTAACGCTGAGCCTCTGAATTAGCAACAAGCGAAAAATGCTAACAGATTTACTGCACCGAAACTCACTCATAAAACCTTATTATTTATCCATTCTGCACATCCAACACATCGATCTGAGCGTGAGACGACACAGAATCGTTGGGTACAGACATTATCACTCAATGATACGAACTCGCGACTTTATAAACAAAAACAGACAACAAAACATTTGGCGCTAGGTAGCTAAAAACGCTAACATGGTTTACCTGTGTCGTAGTCTGGTCAAAAGTGGTCTTCAATGGCATTAAAACGATAAAAACGCTGCTGAAGTTAATCCATAGGTTAATCCAATGTGTCTGTGTTCCTTTGAAATGATTTCGGATAATCCATAAGCAATAAACCTGCTTTTCCGTTTTCAGATGTCAGAGCTAGAGATAGCTTCACTCTGGTGCAAAACTGTGTGTGCGAAGGCCCCACCTTTTTGTTTTACCATGTGTGTGTGTGGGGAAATCCCCCTTCGATTCTATTGGCTCTAACGGTCAGAAAGAGATGTCAATCAGCAAAATCGACAAGGGGGGGCCAGAGATATGGAAAATCCACCCAAATGACCCCAGAAGTGTTTGTTTTTTGCTAAATCTCTCTAAAAAGATCAGATTTCACTTGTTATGCATCAATCTTGATACAGGGTACTTATTATATGTTGTACGTTGGATTCCTAAAGCTTTTAGTCTACTAACCCATCATCCAAGGATAGTTTTCACTATAAGTAAAAAAGAATTTTTGGACGGACACTATAATTTACAGTTTTTTACTATGTTCAATCCGAATTTTCTTTAAAATAAAAACATCTATATTGATTCTGACTTTTCTACATCCAACTCACAGGTTTATCATTACTTTGAGAAAAAAGATTATTAATTTAACCCTTTTAGAAGGGAAGATATGATCATTTGTTCTGGGAATGTCATTTTCGAGCCTGAGACCTGAAAAACAGGCTCAGGGCTTAACAGGTTAATTTCGTTACACTGTGCTTGCATTTTGTAATGACAATAAATTAATCTAATCTAATATAAACTGGCTGCTCATGAGATTCAAATTAAGTCTCATTAGTAGCACTTTTAGATAACTCTAGTGCAGCTTTAGGTCTAATTAAAGTTATGAAACAGCCTTTAATTAGGGCCCGAGCACGGAGCGCTAGGACCCGACGGCGTCCTAGCACGAAGTGCAACGACCAACGCCAATTGGTGGTATTATTATTATAGTGCTGGCGTTTCCTCTTTTTGAGGTCTTTAGGATGCTTCAAAAGTTGTATAATTTTGCACGGACGCCAGGACCGGTGAAAAATGCAATATTCTGGAGTCAATGGGTTAAATATTCTAACCTGCTCACTAGCGCCACCTATCAAAATCCCATTTCGGAATACATTTACAAAGTCGCACCGTAACTCCGAATGACCTGAAATTTTGCACACATATCCGGGTGGACCTGCTCTACAAATAATCCTCTTGGAACCCTAAGCTCCGCCCACAACGGGAACAGTTTGCAGAGCTGTGCTTCATTGACATAAATCCAGTCATGCGTCACACCTCTTTTAAACATCACTGTTGGCTGAAATCGTCTCCGGAGAATACTTCAGTGTACCCTCGGTTATAGCTCCTCCAGAGAGACTCCTATCTCCTTTCTCCTCTAAATCAGTGTATCCTCGGTTACGGCTCCTCCAGACAGCCTCCTCGATAATCAATCCTCGACGAGCCTTTAGAGACATTTGTTTTCCTTCGAGACGGCGCGCCGACATCCATTTCCGGGTCGCTGCCGGAGGACCTGGGAGTCTGGGACGCGAACATTTGAGAAATGACAAACGGCTCATTTCCGAGGACTCGCGCGCGTCTGCTTGACGCCGGGACGACCGGCAGCCCTCCCCGACAGGCGCACGGACGAGAGGGCCCGCTCATCACTGCGCGCATATCTGCGACCGCAGTTTTAATTAAATTTAAATTTGGTATAATTACTTGTCTTTATTAGGGATGAGCACGGAGCGCTAGGACCCAACGGCGTCCGAGCACGAAGTGCAAGGAACCTATTGTTATTGGAGGAATTCTTCTTATTTTTCTGCTGCCGTTTCCTGTTTTTGAGGTCTTTAGGATGCTTCAAAAGTTGTATACGGGAGGGTGGGGGGTCAGACACTTTCACCAAGAAAATGAGCATGTTCAGCCCATAAATATTGCCGCCATGAATCAAAACGTATTCGCAAAAAAGGCGGGGCTTAGAAATAAATGCTTATAACTCATCAACAATGTATCCAAACATCATAGATTTTGGTTGATAGGTTCAGTCTGCCTTAGGGAATAGGCACATCAAAGCATTTTCATTTTGGACAATAGGGGGCGCCAAAAACACCACCAATTGGTAACTCAGGAACGGATGGACGATTTTTTTTTTCTTTTTCTTATACATACTCTTGGGGTGACTACGAACTGAGATTTAAAGTGTCGAAACAAATGCAGAATGTGGGCGTGGCCTATAAAAAAAAATTAAATTGCGAAAGCAAAAAATTTGCTTCGGACGCAAAACTTGGGACACACGTCACAGCCCACGATCTTTTCGAGAATGTAAAAAAAATACGTAATTTTTCAAAAAAAACTGCTCACTACCCCCCCTATTGTGTCGTAGTCACATATAGTTTCTCAGAACTTCACGAATTTTGGCAGAGACATTCCTCATGGAATTGCGGACATATTTCTAATTTGCTTCCATTAGCCCCGCCCCCCAAAAAGTCGGCCATTTTTAAAGATTTGCGTTTTTCATGCATTTTAAGCACATTCTTGCGAACTCCTCCTAGGGGAATGATCGAAAAAAATTCCAATCCAGGACAAGTTCAGCCCCTATCCAATATGATGCTAAATTGTGGAGCACATTTTTGATAAATCAATCGTGGAGGTCGTAAGCTAACAGCGAATACACAATTTTTGACGATTTACATGTCGCAAATTACTCCAAACTACTGGCATATAGTTTTTCTGATATTCACGAAACGCTGTATACACATTGCTATTATGATTGAACACATATTTCAAATTGCTTTTCATTAGCCCCGTCCAAAGTCGGCCATTTTCTTAAATGTGCGTTTTTCAGCCATTTTAAGCACCTTTTCGCAAACTCCTCCTAGGGAAATGATAGAAAAAATTCCTATCCAGGACAACTTCAGCCCAAATCCAATGTGATAATAAATTGCGAAGGAATAGTTGATCGCTCAAACAAGGAACTCGTAAGCTAACGGAGAATGTTCCATTTTTGACGATTTACATTTCACAAATTACTCCAACCTATTCGCATATAGTTTTTCCAATATTCACGAAAACCTGTATACATATTGCTCTTATGATTGCAGACATATTTCTAATTTGCTTTTATTAGCCCCCCCCAGGAAGTTGACGATATTGAAGAATGTGCGTGTTTCATGCATTTTAAGCACATTTTTGCAAACTCCAATTCCAATCCACGACAACTTAAGCGCATATCCAATGTCATGCTACATTGCGAAGGAATAGTCCTTCACTCGAACGGGGAGCTTGTAGGTTAACGTAGAATGTACAATTTTTGACCATTTATGTCACATACTACCTTAAGCTACTGAGACCCGCCTGTCTGCCCGTCGCATCAACTCTCACTCACACACACACACACACACACACACACACACACACACACACACACACACACACACACACACACACACACACACACACCACACACACCACACACACACACACACACACACACACACACACACAACACACACACACACACACACCTACACAATGTACAACACACACATACACTCTACAAAACACTCCTACACATTGTACAACACACACAAATAGCTCCTAAAGCATATAATAAATATCAGGCTACAGCCCTTGTATATTTTATTATGTGAAGCACTATATGGTTTCATGACAAATATCTACTGTTTATTTGTAGATATCTCCTAAAGCCTACAAATAAAGTGTGTAATGTAGGCCTGTTACATATATTATTGAGCGATATATATTATACACACTGTTCTGCTTTCTGCACTGACCTCAGCAGCTGTTCTCACTGCAAACATTGCGTCACAATGAAAGCAGTTGTATTAAAAAAAGAAATAGCCTAACATCCAGGGGACATGTGATTAGTGAGTAAACAAACGGTAAAGGGCAGAAAGTCTGATGCACATTTGATCATCTCAAATAACTTATAATCACAACGGGAACAGTTTGCAGAGCTGTGCTTCGTTGACAGAAGTCCAGCCATGCGTCACACCTCTTTTAAACATCACTGTTGGCTGAAATCGTCTCCGGAGAATACTTCAGTGTATCCTCGGTTATCGCTCCTCCAGAGAGACTCCTCTCTCCTCTGCATCAGTGTACCCTCGGTTATAGCTCCTCCAGAGAGACTCCTCTCTCCTCTCTCCTCTCCATCAGTGGACCCTCGGTTATAGCTCCTCCAGAGACACTCCTCTCTCCTCTAAATCACTGTATCCTCGGTTACGGCTCCTCCAGACAGCCTCCTCGATAATCGATCCTCGACGAGCCTTTACAGAAATTTGTTTTCCTTCGAGACGGCGTGCCGACATCCGTTTCCGGGTCGCTGCCGGAGGACCTGGGAGTCTGGAGAGAAGCTACATGAGACGTTGAAATCTCGCGGGACAAAGACGCCCGCAGCCTTGAGAGCGAGGCGCGGCGAGGCGGCGCAGTTCCTCTCCACGGGCTGCGGAAGCAAAATGCTTGTTGGGAAACGACTCGCTGGTATCTCCAGCTTTGGGGGTATCTATAGCCGGATTCACACCGCAGGACTTTCCCTGGTACTTTGGTTCTTTAGTTCCGTTAGTATCAATAATGTCGCGTTCACACCGCCGGGACTACTCAGTGCCGGGAACTCTTTTGGCCATTTTCAGTCCCTGCTCGAGAGGTGGTACGAACCTGGTGATAAAAGAGTGCCAATTTCTATTCTATTTCTATTGGCTGGGCAAATTGCAAACCACGCCCCGTTAGACTCTGAATTTTTTTTGTTAGGCAGCCATTTTTTTCCTCCCTACAAAACCACATCCACACCTGAGCGAGTAGTTTTTTTGTACTTTAAAGCAGTTATGACCACACGTACTACAACACCGGAGCGGTGGAATGATGAGGAAGTGTCGGCGCTTCTGGCAATTTACTCTGAGGACGGAATGCAGCAGCTTCTACAGAAAGCAGTTCCCAACTCCAAATGTTTTGAGCGATGTTCGCAAAAGCTACTTGAGCTGGGAATCGTGCACAGTGCACACGGATGCCGGGTAAAAATAAAGAAACTCAGGCAGGACTATAAAAAAATTAAAGACTACAATAATAAGAGTGGTAACGATCGAAAGACCAGTAAACAAACGCCTCATACAGCAGGTGGGCTTTATACCCCCTCCCCCGTGTCTTCTCTCGTTTTTTTTTGTACTCGCCGTGAAGTGGTTTTGCGGCCTGCCTGTAAACCCAGAGAAGAAGAAGACGAAGTGACGTCAGCGTAATCTTGCCTCACGGAAAGTACTGCGGTGTGAATGCGATTGGCACTAGCCCCCTGGCGGATTCAGTGCCGTGGTACTTTAGTGCCGGCACTAAAGTACGGCAAGTCCTGCGGTGTGAAAGCGGCTTATATTAAGCCTGACAAAGTACTTAACGTTTAATATATTGCATGGTTTGTTTTGGGACTTGACAATCCAACCCAGTCTCACAAAAAAACGTGTAATAACTACGTTGGTCCACAACGTAGGACGTAGTATTTCTACAAAAACGCCTCTGAAATTGTAGGATCCCTACGTTTTTTTTCACCATTAATTCCAATGGCTGGCGTCTATGTCACGTGATCTTCAAATTTCTCCCTGCAGAAAAAAAAAACATGGCCGAACTTCGTTTTATTCTTGGTGGAAAAAGCCTATTTTAAGGTTAGTTTGGCCATTAAAATGCGTTTTGATGTCATTTGATGCGAGAAATATGAGTTGTTATTTCAGATTATGTGTGCAGTGGATGTACATGATCTTTAGTTTGCTAGTTATTACGAAGATTACTTCAGGAAATTGTGTCCATACAACGTTTTCATTGTTACCAAGGTGGTTGCTAGGGACGCTGCTATCGATATTATTTCTGTTATGTTGTGTAACTGTTTAATGGTGTTATCTTTATTGCTACCCCCTTCCCCGTCAATGTATAGTGTTGGTCCACAGCGCAAACGTATTAGTTTAGTTAGTATTAGTAACAAAATCCGCATCTAAAATTGTGGCATAGATACGTTATTTTCCCCTGTGCAATTCTCCATTTACTCAACAATAACACATAATTATCCTTGTGTTTATTTATTTGTTTGATTAATAAACACAAGTTGGAGTCCGTCAGGACAGAGGGTCGGAGTAGCTCATTTGCTTTAGAGAATATTACACCCGGAAGTAAGTATTCTCTCCGCTTCGCTTGATAATAAAAAACAATAATATCAAAACAAAATATTACTAGCCTACTAACTTTATTGTGAAATTCAAACTGAACGGTAAAAGAATAGTTTCCGGTCTATTCTGAGCCCGATCTCTGTAGATAAATAAAAATTAAGAACTGCGTCTGTCCGCCGCATCTACGCACTGTACAACACACACACACCCAGGGGCGCCGTAAGGGGGTGAACAGTTAGGACGATTCTAAGGGCCCGTGACTGACATGGGCCCAAAACATTTTTAGAACATTAAGAAAAAATGTTTAAGTAACCTTTCATCAATCATCAATAATTAACATTAATATAACGTCATATTGATAATGTACTCACTAAACTTACGATTCATTTAACTTATTTTCTTCCAAAAGTTAATTATCCAAAGCATCGAACACCCCCCTCTATTTACATGTAATGGTTTGGTCCTGCCTCCAAACGCTGTGCGGCACCGGCCCTTTCTAGCAGAGAGTAAGAGCATGTGAGGAGGGATGCTAGTACTTACGTGTCTCAACGACTAACAATGTCAGGCTTTCAAGAAAGAAAAGAAAGGAGAGAAAGACAAGAGAGAGGGACTAAAGGGCGACAGTATGTCACCCAGTTTTTCAAAAGAAAAGGTGGGTGTGGTCCATGAGTGGTGGAAATTAGTCTGTTAGCTAAGTGTAGTCCATTGTAAATAATAATTGTAATGTTTTGCTGACATTAAAGGTGGGGTAGGTACGTTTGAGAAACCGGCTCGAGATACACTTTTTGTTATATTGCATGGAATGCTCTTAACATCCCGATAGCCAGTGGTGTAGTGGGGATTTTTTTACTGGGGGGACGCTATTTTAATTAGGTCATCCCAAACAATGCCACACAAGTGCGCACGCGCGCAGTGCACTCACAAAACGGGCAGACAGGTCCACAGAAACTACCGGTATGCTAGTCCTACTTTCTTTACTGTACTGCAAAAAGCAGACGGCGCTGCGCTCAACACACACACAGACTCAAAACCATGGACACACTGGCACATAAGTTACATAAACAATTTATAGGCCTACATTTTCTCTCTCTCTCTCTTTCATAGCCGACTTATGCAAACAACATTGAATCTGGACTTGACATTATTCTGATTAGGCCTAGCCTACATTGCAAATAAGTAGAGTGCAGACAGCGCTGCTTTTCACACACACACACACACACACACACACACACCTTGCGTTTTGAAGACTGATAAATCCGAATTGGATGAACAAACTTTGCAGCCCAGTTTCCCAGCTTTGCAGTCTATCCACGGGTATGCCTCTTGTTTCATCCGCCGCATCTCCTCCGTCTATGCATCTGGGAAAGGTGAGCTTGAGCTAGCTAGCATAGCTAACGTTGACGTTAGTGATAGCATTATCCACATCTTTAGGCGGCTCTTCTGATGATGTACTAGTAGCAGCTTCACTTGTAGCTTCGGTGCTGCTAGCCTCTTTCTTTTTGTGAATGATATTCTTTTTAGAAAAGAAGTCAAGTAAAAAATGTTTGCCTGCCATTATAGAGCTTTTTCGTTAGCGTTTAAAGTAAACAGATATTGTTCTAAACTGAATTAAAGTAAACAGGTATTATCTTGAACTGTATTGAAGTGAACATGTATTATTTGGGACTGTTTTAAAGTAATCCTATATATATAAAGCTTCTCACTTACACTCAATGACCCAGATACCCTGCTACACACACATATACCTCCTTCTCCCAGCACACACATATATTCTTTGCTCATCTGACCCAAATACCAGCACACACACATACACCTCCTCCCACCAGCACACACACATATTCTTTTCTCATCTGACCCAAATACCAGCACACACACATACACCTCCTCCCACCAGCACACACACATATTCTTTTCAAGGTTCTTTCTGGGGCCAATATAATCTCAAGCACCAATATATCTGTGTACAATGTTTGATTGTCTGGGAAGGAATAGTTTGTGTGAAATCTTCCTTGGGAAAGTAAAGGAGTTAACCCAGGTGTAAGATAAAAAGTGATTCTGACCTTGTATAGTTCCGAGGCTCTCACGCTCTGTTCAGAAGAAAAATACTTTTTCCCAGAACTCTGATTCGCTGTATTGGGCCCGACCCAAAGTGAATCCAACCAGTAAGAACACCTAGGGGAGTGAGCAACCGACCCAACTCCTACCCACGGACTCTCTTATTCGCTTAGGAGTAAAATGGGACGGAAGAGACATCTCACATCTCCGCCCCAAATATGTCCATATATACTGTTGTTTATTCATGCAAAATGCCCCCTGTTTCTGACTGGCTGGTCCCGATATCTGTATCGCACGGCAGTAGAGCGGGGAGCCCGGAGTGCTCTGTTACAGGGCACTCTGTATTTCGTATTGTGTTCTTTACCATTAAAATCAGATTATTGTTATAACTTTTATGCCGGTGTTTTGAACTTCTTTTATTAAATCTGACCAGGCTCATCTAACGGACGGCGCGGAGCAGAGGTGGGCTTTAAGCCACCACTACTGTGTTTGCTCCTACACGTTCTTGAGGGAAAGAGGTCAAAGAGCTGCCGCAAAATCGGCGGGCGGCGAGCTGGCTCGCCGTGGGTGTGTCACTGACACACCCCCGGCTCACCGCGGGGTCACGAGCGTGATGAGGAATCATAATTTTTTAAGGAAATCGTTTTTATTTTGTATTATAATTACTGTGAAATGTATTATGTTTTTGTCATTATTACAACAAATACACACTTGCAACTGATTTCACTGGCAATGATTTTATATTTATTAGACTATTAAAAAAAAGATCATGCTCCAAATAAGTGGGGGTACGGCGTACCCCCGCGTCCAATGCCCACTACACCACTGCCGATAGCAATGAATATCTTAAGTGCTTTGACAAAAAATCCATTAAAAAAATTCATCTGTGGAAGCCGTGGCGCTGTAAAAAGCACTACCAATCATTTTAGCCGGCCCGGCTAAAATAACTGGATGGCCTACCTGCCTGTTAGCCTTCCATCTGTGCACAAACTTATCTCGTGCCCTCATTGGTCATGTGCGCGTTTGTGTGTGTTAATTACCTACCCCACCTTAAGTACTGTTAATATCTTCACGGAAAATTCAGAGGTTTTTCATTTCACTTCTCTTTTAGCTGACATTTAATAAATGCAGGTACATTTTTAGCAGCTATTCATACTAAATCAGTTGTCCCTCCCCTGGTGCCAGGACCAACAGATCCATATTTAGGCTCAGCAGCCCTGTCCCCCTATTATGTTCCCTACTGGGCTAGGGGAACCAAAGGGAAGCAACACAAACCAGAATGGAATTGGTAAAAGTTATAAGTAGTTTTATTATAACTATAGTCGTGGAACAAAAAAATAAGGCATACAGCCTGGCACAAACCAAGGGCCAATTACCGGTTGACAACAACCAAAATAAAGAGACTCCAAAAGAGAGTTTGACAGACTATACACAGTAATAATTAGTACAAAAGAGAAACAAAAACCTCACTGAAACGTGGTACATGAAACTGAAAAAGCTGTAACAAAACACAGCTGCTGCTGCTGATCAACAGGCGCTAAGCTAACCTGGGTCTTCTTTACACACATCTACTACGCTAAACACAGAACACTACTTCAACACGCTGCTAAGCAGTAGAACTGAACACAGAGGATTCACTGAATTATCAAGCACAACCAATAAGCACAACAAGAGGCTAGAGGCGTCTGTCTCACAACACAGAGCCTCCCGAATGGAGGACGTCGATCCAATCCCCTCTTCGGATGATAGGAGGACGGGACAGCCTATGACATCGGGGCAACCTTACAGCTCATTTGCATACACACATTCACACAACAGAGTTAAAGACGACCCGGAAGGCAGCAGCCGTAACACCCCCCATAAAGCTTTGCAGTCTTGCCATGCTGTCCATTGAAAGCCTGTTGGCTAGAAAGCTGGACTTCAAGGACTTGATCAGTGACTTTGCCTGTAAGAAGGCTAGGCGCTGGGCTCTTGGTGAGTAAGGCTGAGCCAGGGCTCGTAAAAACTGTTAAAGGGCAAGGCTATGGTAATGATATTGGATCACTACACAGAAGATGCATGATGAGAAAAAGACTGAGAACTGGTAATAGGCTCTGATTTAGCACCACCATCAGGCCTTTTCATTTCCATTTCCGTTTTGTTGTCCATTTACACTTTAATACCCGCTTATTTTGTAGTTGGTATGTATATTTAATAAAACATCTGCTGCTTATGTTATTTATTTTTTTAAAAGCATTTTATAAATGATAATGTTGGTTTTAATGTTCACTTTATTTTAATTTAAGAGGTCATGTATATTTAAGTTATATTTATTTTGATTTTGGAATGTTCCATTCAAAATGTTTATTAAAAAGGCATGTACACCATAAAAGATGACTATTGAGGTATATTGTCAGGAATGTTAGTGTTATATCAAATAGTGAATTCTACTGCAGTATAATTTGCAGTCTGCACAGTGTTATATTTTCACCCCTCAGTGTCAGTAAATATTGTGCAGTTAGTATTGGACTACAACAGGGCTTTTCAACAAAAATTCAACGAGGTCCAGTTAGAGAAAATGTCCCCATGCAAAGGTCCGGAACATCAAAATGTCTAACTTGCTTTATGAATTAGTGTGATATATATTGAAGTGACCTGTAGCTTTATCAACGTCTGCATGTAATCAACAACTGACTGCCAATCAAATAAAGAAAGTACAAAAACAACAATATTTATTGTCTATTAACATTGAACTATACAGATATACAGTAAAATACTGTGGATATGTGTAATGTTCCTCTCGGGCTGCATTTACAAATAAAATAGAGAAAATAAATAAAATAGCTTTTGAAAATATGTGCATCTTAAAAGTGCTTAATTTTAGATAAATAAAATAAAGTTTAGCAGCAGCTTGAGTTTCCCTTTTTCTTTGTTAACCGTTTCACATCATGACTTAACAGTTTCAGCCGATTATAGAACAATATCTTTACACATCATAACAATTGAACAGTTTTAAAGTTTCTCTTTCTTTCCCTCTTATATTGCAGCCCCTCACTCACTTTTTTAAATTCAGTGTGAGAATTGAGCTGGAGCTTGTCCTGCCAGGAGTTTAGATCTGAGCTGAAATGGTGTCAGGGCCATTCTCACACACATGCAGGTGCTCATTGGTTACAGTGATGCAAACACAGGTATGGTGAAAAAAGAGAGAACTATTCGAAGCAGAAAAAAAACCGCGTAATATACCATCTGACAAAGGCCTGTGCTATAATGCTTCAATTAACTGGCTATTCTTTATAATATACTCAGATCAATAGGAGACAGAGATGTTAAGTTATAAATCAAGGGTTTTTATTATTATTTACAGCAGGGGTGGGGAACCTTTTTTCCTTTCAATTTTTACAACATCCTCCGAGGGTCGTACAAATGATTGAACTCAACCTCTGCTTAAAAAAACTAAAATCACAGTCCATTCATTTGGCCTTTCTTTCATGCTTCGCAAAGAAAAAGCAACCTCTCAATCCAGATATCTTACCACGACTCACGCATGATGTGCATGGTTGTGGCATGACCACCAAAACAGAAAGATATGGACACAAGATGTGTGCAAATGTATTTAGTTTCCTATCAATGACCATGTAAACATGATTTAAGTGGGGGGGGGAGACCTAACCTCCTCTAGGGGGGTCTGGGGGCATGCTCCCCCGGGAATATTAAATATTGAAGTTAAAAGCATCAATCTGGTGCACTTTGAGAGCAACATGAAGAGATCTATGGATACATCTTTCAACATCCATATGAAACAGAACTGTAAGCAGATTTTTCTTTTTGGATATTTTACAAATCACTCCCCTTTTAAACTCTATTCTTGTTATTTTTAACAACTTTGTTGTTACTGTCATATAGTATTTTATACCTGTTTTTCATCTAGTCTCATTAATAACTATAATGATCATATCAAGGTGTGCCTTAACCTCACTGAGCTGAGGTTATTTGAGCCTCTCAGGAGAGAGCTCTCTTCCACCTGGTTGTAGAAAAGCTCTTTAAATTCGTTAGCATAGCTAGCTAACCAGATGCTAATAACAACAGATCGCCACTGTGCTTACAACTAAAGACACAGCCACGTAAACACTGCGGCATGTGTACGGCTCCTTATGGGTACTGCAATATTTGAAGGGCTGGAGCGGCGTTCCGGTGCTCTCTGTCAGCACTCCTTTCAGACGAGACATACCACGTGAAGACACGTTACGCTCGTGTTGTGTTCAGGAAAAACAGGTACTCGCTTGTTTAATAATTTTTGCGGTCTAGATTTCTTCTTCTTTTTTGAAGTGACTGACGGACGGACTCCCCACCCCCAAAACGAAAACTCTTCTGTTCTCCACGAATTACACAAGTCACCCAAATCAGCGTTAAAAAAGCGGGAGGCGCCGAAAAATCCCCTATTAAGTATTGATTATAGCTCCGGGTCCGTATAGGTCGGCGTCTGGGTCCGGATCCGGACCGCGGTCCGCCTGTTGCCGACCCCTGGACTACAAGATAGATGCAAGCCTGTACAGGTAGAGTTATTTAAAGCATAAATGAGTCGGTTGGGTTCTGGAGGTGTGGTTACAGCAATTGTGCTTGGTTGGTGTGGCCTGGGCCTGGTGGTGGGGCCCAATGTGATATCTTTTCATGGGGCCCAAAATCCCTGGCGGCGCCCCTGCACACACCTACACACTGTAGCCTACCACACACACCTACAGCTCCTAAAGCATAATCAGGCTACAGCCGTTGTGTATTTTATTATGTGAAGCACTAAATCAGGGGTGGGGAACCTCCGGTCCCCGGGCCGGATACGGCCCGCCAGACCATTTGGTATGGCCCTCGAGGTAATTTATAAACAAACGCAAAAAATTAAAGAAATCTAGACCGCAACAAAATTAAACAAGCGAATGCCTATTTTTCCTGGCCAAGGTCAGGGTCCTTGAACACAACACGAGCCTCACGTGGTATATGTCTCGTCTGACAGGGGTGCAGTTCTGCCAGAGAGCACCAGAACGCCGCTCCGGGCTGGGACTTTACAAATTGCAGTACGCATAATAATGATGGGAATTCCGATTCCCTTCGGGGACACGAATCTTTTGATTCAGTTCACTTGAAAGATTCGTTCACTGATTCGTTCACCGGTTCGCGAACGACTTCTGGTGATTTGCACGTTCGCGAACGATTCGTCTTTGTACTTAATTCGTTCAGTGAGTCTTCACTACTGCCGAAGTCCGTACAAGAAGTTTGCTGGCGTAACATGTATGATATTAAAACACATTTTACACCTCACCTTGTTGCCCCATGAATTATGCTCTGGGAATAGGCTACATATTATTTAAGAAATATAATTGGCCATTGTTAAATCTCTCATAAATGTGTGCCTGACTATACGATGTATTAAAGCAGGCTAGCACGTTATACTTTCAAACCCATGCACGTACTATGTGGCCTAACTTAAATCCCAAAGCAATAAACTCCATTTGGCCGAGTTCAAAGTGAATAAAAAAATATATCCTCTACATCGGTGACGATTTATTCATATTCTATAGTATGTACCCATCTATGTTTACCTTTAGCTAGCGGCTAAGCTAGTGGTACGCTACGGAGTCCAGCTATCCGCCCTCTGAAGCTTTTAGGGCCGACAGGGAGAGGAGAATGTCCCGCTAACGCTGTGTGTGTGTGTTTCACATTAGCGGGACGCTATGGAGCTCAGGTATCCGCCATCTGAAGCTTTTAGGGCCGACAGGGGGAGAATACAACGCTGTGTGTATTTATCGCTAAGCTAGCGGCTAAGCTAGCTGGACGCTACGGAGCCCAGCTATCCGCCCTCTGAAGCTTTTAGGGCCGACAGGGAGAGGAGAATGTCCCGCTAACGCTGTGTGTGTGTATTTCACATTAGCGGGACGCTATGGAGCTCAGGTATCCACCATCTGAAGCTTTTAGGGCCGACAAGGGGAGGAGAATACAACGCTGTGTGTATTTATCGCTAAGCTAGCTGGACGCTACGGAGCCCAGCTATCCGCCCTCTGAAGCTTTTAGTGCCGACAGGGAGAGGAGAATGTCCCGCTAACGCTGTGTGTGTGTGTTTCACATTAGCGGGACGCTATGGAGCTCAGGTATCCGCCATCTGAAGCTTTTAGGGCCGACAGGGGGAGGAGAATACAACGCTGTGTGTATTTATCGCTAAGCTAGCTGGACGCTACGGTTCCGGTATCCGTCCTCTTTATTGCGGACAGGTTGAGGAGGATGTCCCGCTCCTCTGTGTGTGTGTGTGTGTGTGTGTGTGTGTGTGTGTGTGTGTGTGTGTGTGTGTCGGAGCTCAGGTGAGAGGGCTCTGATTACAGTACACTGTAGGAAACAGTTCTGAACTGTTTCCGCCAGTTCTTTAAGTTCGTCGTTCGCGAACAGCTTCTCTTTAGCTTTTGGCGGAAGGCGGCGACTCAAACAAACGAATCGTTTTGTGGGAGGAATCAGTTCATCTCGTTCACTTCAAAGATTCGTTCAAAAAGAACGAATTGTTCGCGAACGACCCATCACTAACGCATAAGGAGCCGTACACATGCCGCAGTTTTTGCGTGGCTGTGTCTAGTTGAAAGCCCAGTGGCGATCTGTTCATCTGTCATACTGATCATACAATCAATCACTTTGTTGTTATTAGCATCTGGTTAGCTAGCTATGCTAACGAATATAAAAAGCTTTTTCTACAACCAGTGAGGTAAAGGCACATCTTTATATGATCATTATAGTTATACAAAAATAAGAGAATAAAGTAAACTGGTATAAAATACTATATGTAGCTGACGCTCAAAGGTCCCTTATTATTGTTTTGTCCTTTTTTGAAGAGTGTTTGAACTTTGTTTTATTTTGTAAAAATGATAAGAGTTGTCTTTCCGGAAGTCATGTGACCTCTTGCCCCGGATGTTTATATTGTGTTTGTGAGAGAATAAAAGGGTGGTAAAAGTGTCAACGATGTGATAACGATAATTCTACTGCTGGTCTACTAGGCAAACACGTTTTCACGGTGTTTCATGATTGTGCAAAGAAGAGAATAAACGTGATTGTGGACATCAGTTTGATGCGTAATGTTCTTTCAAGACCAGAGTAGTTACACTATATGACAGTAAAAAAAAGTTGTTATTAATAAATAACAATACACTTTAAAAGGGGAGTGATTTGTAAAATATCCATAAGGAAAAAATAAATCTGCTTACAGTTCTGTTTCATATGGGTGTTGAGAGATGTATCCATAGATCTCCTAATGTTGCTCTCAAAGTGCACCAGATTGATGCTTTTAACTTCAACATTTAAAACAAAATCTTCCCGGGGAGCATGCCCCCCGGACCCCCCTAGAGGAAGTTAGGTCCCCCCCCCACTTAAATCATGGCCACATGGATAGGAAACTAAATACATTTGCACACATCTTGTGTCCATATCTTTCTGTTTTGGTGGTCATGCCACAACTGTGCACGTGCATGCATGCGCGAGTCATGGTGAGATATCTGGATTGAGAGGTTGCTTTTTCTTTGCACAGCATGAAAGAAAGGCCAAATGAATGGGCTCTGATTTTAGTATTTTTAAGCAGAGGTCAATAATTTGTACGAGGATGTTGAAAAAATTGAAATGGCCCTCAAGAGGAAAAAGGTTCCCCACCCCTGCACTAAATGGTCTTAGAAAAATATCGACTCTTTGTTTGTAGATATCTACTAAACTAAAGCAAATAAAGAGAGTAGGCCTGTTATACTGAGTGATGTATATTTTACACACTGCTCTGCTTTCTGCACGGACCTCACAGCTGTTCTCTCTGGAAACATCACAACGCGATGAAAGCAGTTACAAGGCTTGTTTGAGACGCGTTGCGGCTCGCCTCGAAAGTAGACGAGAATAGCCGATCGCAGCCGGGGGAGGTCTCAAAAAGCTCGCCTGAAGCTGGAGTCGGACAGTTCGGAGTCGGCTTCTTCTTCTTCTTCTTCTTCTTCTCTCGGTTATTTGGCGGATTGCAAACAACGTTAAGGTACATACCGCCACCTCCGGAGTCGGCTTGACTCGGTTTGCATTTATAAAGAATGCACACATGTGTTTAATCGTTAATGTCAGATATGTACTAAGTAAATACATTTGTTCCTGCTCAAGATTAGATTCAACTTTATTGTTATTGCACATATTACAGGTACTGAGACAACGAAATGCAGTTTAGCTTCTAACCAGGTGCAACAAGCAGTAAAGTGAAAAGTAATGTACACAATAGACATAATAAAATATAGAATGAATTGAATGATGAATAAACAGTGAGGGGTATGAATACACTAGACATCAGCCTGTGAGCAGTATTCTTTCACACACAGTGACGTCACAAGCTACCCACAATGCAATGCGCACCATATATATATAAATACGCCATTTTCCTGGAGGTGCAAATATCCTGGAGGTGCAAATATAAACAGCTAGCTAACGTAGCCAGGCAGAGCGCACTAGTTTTTTTTTCTGAATTAACGACCGAAGAAATCGCTGCATGTCTTCGGATTACATCTCTGGACTTGAGGGGTGTGCTCTAGGTCGTTATCAGCGTAAACTAGTGCCCTTACAGACTGCAGATGTATGGAAAAACGACCCTCGAAAGTGGCCTTCGTCGATTTTGGCTGCATCTACGTCTATCTTCTGGAAACACCAGGTGAATACCCCACTTGTCACAATAATATTATCATGCCATTGCATATATGTGGTATTTTAGAGTTGACTAGATATTGATTAAGGCAATAGACTATGATATTCTGCTTGCACCTCGCGTGAAATGGCGGATACCGGAAGTACGGTGTCGCCCTCGGCCCAATACCCGTATGTGTGTGTGAAAGAATGAACAGTGTGTATGAATATGCTAAGATATATAAAGTATGAAAACGGTAAGCAGTGCAAGTATAGTATAAAATATATAGATATTAATTTCATGATGATAAACATTGTGGAACAATGATGAAAATGTGAATGGAAGTGGCGACGTAAAACTGACACAAAACAACAACAAACTTTTGCCGAGCCAATTGGAGAGTTTCATCAGCAGCACGGGGTAAAAACCACCAATGACCGCTCAGCTCGAGATACCAGCGAGTCGTTTCCCATCAAGCATTTCGCTTCCGCAGCCCGTGGAGAGGAACTGCGCCGCCTCGCCGCGCCTCGCTCTCAAGCCTGCGGGCGTCTTTGTCCCGCGAGATTTCAACGTCTCATGTAGGCGAGCTTCCAGAGCAAGTCGGACAAAATGACGAACCATCATGCAACGCACTAGCAAGACGTTGATCGCAACTGCGCAGGTCTAAAATAATATCCAGGGGATGCATGCAGAGCTGTCATTGGCTGAGATAAGTCCGGCCGTGCGTCACGCCTCCACCGTTCCCAGAAATGCATCCGCGGAGGAACCGTGGAGGAACCATCAGTGTATCCTCGGTTAGAGCTCCTCCAGAGAGCCTCCTCGACGCTCGATCCTCGGTGTGCATTTAGAGAAATGAGATGTCCTTCAAAATGGCAAGCTGAAATTCATTTCCGGGTCACTACCGGAGGACCGAGGAGTCGAGGAGGGGAAATTTGAGTATTGATAAGCCTCTTAGGATGCGAAATTTATAGAAATCACAAACGGCTCATTCCCAGGACTCGCGCGCGTCTGCTTGACGCCGGGACGACCGGCTGCCCTCCCCGACAGGCGCACGGACGCGAGGGCCCGCTCATCACTGCGCGCACTTCTGTGACCGTTTTATTGTTTTATGCTAAATAGTTTCTTAAAAATACTTATTTGTATTATCTTTATTTTATTTGTTTACCTACTATTGCAACTTATTTTCTTAGATTCTTTATGTTCGCACCACCAGACACCAAAGCAAATTCATGTATGTGTAAACGCACCTGGCAATAAAATGTACTTGCACATTAATTCAAACACCTGGATACTAAATGACAACACTCACATAATTACAACCACATTCACACACTGATGGCAGGGCTCCTGATTCAATGCCTTTGTTTGTCAAGTATTTATTGAACAGGTTTCATTTGATGTTTAATCAAAGACCTATGCAGTAATTTGTATTTTGTTTTGGATGTCTTGTTTATATTAAAGGTGGGGTAGGTAAGTTTGAGAAACCGGCTCGAGATACACTTTTTGTTATATTCCATGGAATGCTCTTAACATCCCGATAGCAATGAATATCTTAAGTGCTTTGACAAAAAATCCATAAAAAAAATTCATCTGTGGAAGCCGTAGTACTGTAAAAAGCACGACCAATCCGTTTAGCCGGCCCGGCTAAAGTAACTGGATGGCCTACCTGCCTGTCAGCCTTCCACCGGGGCACAAACTTATCTCGTGCCCTCATTGGTCATGTGCGCGTTCGTGTGTGTTGGAGGAGGGGCTCTGTAAGGAAGTGGCAGATTTTCTCCGGTTGTGTATTTTCAAATTCTAGCGATCTCGAGCCGGTTTCTCAAACTTACCTACCCCACCTTTAAGTAATGTTGCTGTTAAACCAACAGCACCCGTTTTTCTCTAAAATACTCAGTATCTCCCAACCCCTGAGGTTGTTATGTCAACCTGTTGAGTCACACAAGAAACATCTTAAGATGGGGAAAAGCAAAGAGCTCTCTCAAGACCTTCGCAACCTAAACACACTCATGGCATTGGTTACAGAAGGATTTCTAAACGTCTGCATGTTCCAGTGAGCACTGTTGGGGCCATAATCCAGAAGTGGAAATAACATCATTTCACCAGCTCCTCGCAAGTGTTCTGACAGAGGAATGAAAATAATTATCAGAAGAGTTGTCGAAGAGCCAAGGGTCTTCAGAAAGACCTGGAGTTAGCAGGTACAATTGTTTCAAAGAAAACAATAAGTAATGCACTCAACCACCATGGCCTGTATGCACGCTCACCACGCAAGACTCCATTGATGAAGAGAAAGAATGTTGAAGCTTGTTTAAGGTTTGCTGCACAACATTTAGACAAACCTGTGAAATACTGGGAGAATAGAGTCTGGTCAGATGAGTCCAAAACTGAACTCTTTGGATGCCATTTCATTGAAGGACGGATGAATGTAAAAATGTACAGAGACATTATTGATACAAATCTACCAGGATGATGAAGATGAAAGGACTGGCTTATCTAAAGCCAGTTGAGTAGCACTTGAAATGTTTTTGCTCTATGAAACCTGATGTACTTATATGATTCTGTTTTCTTCAAGTTTGTATCTTGTTGGTCGAACGCACTTATTGTAAGTCGCTTTGGATAAACGCGTCAGCTAAATGCAATGTAATGTAATGAAACGAGGGTGGACATTTCAGCAAGACAATAAACCCAAACACACAGCCAAGGAAACTCTCAATTGGTTTCAGAGAAAGAAAATAAAGCTGCTAAGCCAATCACCTGACTTGAATCCAACAGAAACTCCATGGAAAGAACTAAAGATCAGAGTTCATAGAAGAGGCCCACGGAACCTTCAAAATCTGAAGTAGCTGTTTGTGTGGAAGAATGGGCCAAAATCCCACCTGAGCAATGCGTGAGACGAGTTTCTCACAGGAGGCTTCTTGAAGCTGTAATTACCAACAAAGACGTTTGTACTAAGTATTAAATACATTTCGGTAAGCATGTTCAATACTTTTTACCTGTGTCATTCCATTTTATTACACTTAACTTAATTTCTGAAGATATTTGTTTTGGTTTCTTTGCATGTGTGAAGTGCATGGGTTGTTACCGACATCTGGTGAAATTGTCATGTCAATAGCAACTTTAGAAATACATTTACTGAGAAAAATAGTGACATGTTCAATACTAATTTTACCCGATGTATATGTATGATTTCTTTGAATGACATTTCCACAGGTGTTTTGTTTATGTTAGAGAAATATGAAGATAAAGCCAAACACTCCCTCTCATAGCTCACCTGAAGAGACACGGAAAATTAGATGAGTAACAAAGCTGAACAGATTGTAGATGGTGGGTGAAGGAGCTGTAACATATTTATTAATATTTTAGAATTGTGGTATTTGTATTCTTGCTTTTAGGATGTCTATCACCATCTAGCAAAGGGACTATCGATGAAAACTAGCCTTTTGGCTAATTCGAGTACTTTTACATGTTTTAAATATGTTGATTAATGTACACTGTCCCTTGTTTTAAATAAATTCAATCAGAATCTGATTTGATCCCAGAGGAGTCGTTAGTCTCTTACCCCTATTCCATCCAGGTGGTTCCAGGCCCGGTTGAAAACCAGTTGTTCGTCTTTTCACCGCAGCGTTGATGGCTCCTGATCCTGAAAACTGTTTCATCTCCAGCGCCAACAATTTACCCAGACAGCTCAAAGAACCAAATGCGGAGTGGCATATGTCTGAGGTGGCAGAGGCGCAAAGTGACTAGAATGCAACCACACGTGCATTTATATTTATATATAAAAGTTGCAGAACATGGCACAAGTGACATATTATTATTCATCGTACTCTGATGAATGTCAGGTTTTTCAGATTCTGACTCTGAAACACTTCCAAAGCTTTTGAATCAATGTGAAGAACATGACAGAGTTTTCAGTCATCTGATTTTATTCCTTCACGATGTCGTACAGTCTTTTCAAAGCGTTACCCTCCAGAGTGTAGGGGGGCCATGTTTATATGGATGGACCATTTGAACCAACTGCCCAAATACAAAGACCTGAATGTTTCTGTATTAAGCTAAATATGTATTCCGAACTGCCTCACTACCATTCCCAATTTAAATCATATACAAAAGATCTTGGACCCAGGCATTCATAAAAAAGTCCGATATAGGTAGTCTGAATCCAAACTGACATTAAAGTGTACCATTCAGATATGTTTTGTGAAGTGCAACTTCACTGCTTCCCCTTCCACCTGTTAGATATAAAAATATATTATGTATTTTCTTCTTTGTCTTGGGTTATGGTCACACAAACGTGGATACATTCATATCAAATCCAAGTATCCTGTTCATCAATTTATCCACATTAACATTTGATTGCAAGATAAATGTTTTGAAGTTGTGTTATTACTCCTCAAATGGTGAGCCGTTTTCTCTTGTTCTGTGTTTTTTTCCAAACTCTGAACGGCTTTAATTAACCCAGTTTTAGTTGATGTGGTTTATCAAACAAGCAAACTAATAGTTACAGGGTATATGCAGGAATCCTGAAGTCAAATGTAAAACCTTTTAAGACCCTTTCAATACATTTTAACCTCATCGCCACTTGGAGTTTCAACCGGTTACCTTGGCGACACACTTTACCTCACATTGACTATACACAGTATTGATGTCCTTCCTCCTTATCTTCCAACCATTTGGACGCAGACTTGCACTTCCTCATAACGATGTTGTTTAACAACCGGCATAAACGGAGCTCCGCGCGCCATCAAGCAGTGACCGTTCGATGTCCTGTTCAGATGACGTCAAACCCAACGGGATGCCATAAATAAACTACACAGAATCACACTACACACCTACGCAATGACATTCAGGCAGACTGTAGAATACAACCTCTTTGGACCATTTATATACTTATTGAAAACAAGCTACAAAATGTAATACCTTGGAAAATGCCCATTAATACATTTGAATAGCCTTCATTTTCGCTAAATTGATTTATCAACTTTCAATACTTTTTAAGACCCCGCGGACACTGAGTTAAATCTAAAAATCTTTTGAATGTGGAACACATACTTTTCATTTGTTCTGGGTTTTATAAAGCAAAGCTTTTAGAGGGGCATAGTTAAAAACGGTGGAGGAAGGCCATTAATAAACACAAGAGTTTTCATATTCATTCAAATGACTGTGGACATGTATTGCCTGTGTTGTTGCAAGTGTCATGGGTATGTATCCTCCGTGCGCCTGGGCCTCAGCTCGGCTGCATCTTCTGTCCCATGTGCGTGCGAATGTGTCGTTTGTAATTGGAGTTGTCGCTGAATCTGCGCCCACATTCATTGCAGCAGTATGGCTTCTCACCCGTGTGAATCCTCAAGTGTTTCTGATACCCGTCAAAGCGTGTGAGTTTCTTTCCACAGATGTCACACGTGTACGACTTGTCCAATTTGTTCTCTGCCTTGCGGTGCACCTGCACGTGTTTGGCCCAGTGTCCTCGCTGCGCGAAAGCACTGCCGCAGATGGTGCAGATGTACGAGTCCATCACCTCAGACTGCGGTAAGTCCAGGTCCACACAGTCCAGCAAGCCGTTACCTGAAGCTGCATCTAAAATTCCAGGGGCCGCCTCCGGCTCGGGATAGGTCTGCACCAAGGTGCCTGAATGGGTGTCGGGGTCTGAGGTCAGGTGCTCGTTGTCCTGCTTGTTTCCCACATCTCCACTCTGGAACAACAGGAAGGTGACGTTGTTCTGCTCCACAGTCTGGGGCTTCTCCTCCTGCCACAGCTCCTGCTCCTCCTCCTCCTCCTTGATGGGGGAGGGGGTCATCTCATTGAGGCTGGAGCCCCACTCCTGCTGCACACTGAGAGCTGAGGCACAACAAAGAAGAGTCGGAACATGATCAAAACTCAAGTTTTTGTACTAAGAAAAGCTTCAAATACTATAAATGTGATCTGTTGTGGTTTCCTTTTTGTATTACCAGACAGTGGCAATGTTTCAACATTATTGTTAACACAATAAAAATCAAGCAGTTTTTTTGCTATGAAAACAAATCAGCAGTGGTTTGAGCTCATGGAATATGCTACAGTGTTGGGACCTAATATTTACTTAAGAACTGTACTGTACATTTTGCTAGTATTTCTATTTCCAGCCACTTTGATCTTCATCTTTAAAGCCAATATTGCACTTTATTAGTAACTAGTTACTTTGCAGATTTCAGATTGTTGATACAAAATACAAATCAACTATTTAATTATCTTGTATTATTGTAATTTAAGTTACCCAGAAGGGCGGCAAGATTTCAAGAAAATATGCGATAACATTGTTGAATATTTAAGTGAGGATGTCACTTGCCATAAATACCTACGGTGGCCCTGAAGTACAAGTCAAAACAGCATTCCAGAAAACACCACAGCTTTTACGGAAAGGGTATTCCTTTAGGGAAAACACTTCTTGTTTGTGATTGGACAGAGCCAGCCAGAGAAGCACTGCTGTGATTGGTGGTTTTTGCTGCCAGTCAAGAAATGACGCGTCGTGATTGGTCAGCACCCGACAGCGCAACATGTCCCGAAACATCAGCCGTTAGCTGTTAGCACTCAGAGCTCACAGCTCCTCATATCTGTTCAGAAACTAGACAAAAGTTAAACATGTACAAACCACAGACTGTCTGTGTCATGGTGAATACAGTCGCTGCTTTATTTCTGTCTGTATCATGTTGTTGTGAGTGTGGACGGAGCAGCTACAGGTTAGTTTAGCCTGATGGGTCTGATTCCATTCAGAAAACACGCATTTTAAAAGGTTGTTCGTCTGCCGTCTGTCTGCAGACTTGTCAAAGCATTAATTCATGGTTTTTACTAACCGGTATCCGTATGTTGTTAATTCGGCATCATTTTGAAACCTGTATTAGAATGAAATCACGGTCAAATATGTTCATTTTGTTGTAGTCTACCATAGTATTTACATGGATATAAGCCCCCAATATTCACATCGCTCTAATCACTCGAGTTTCATGTTTCACCACGGCTGTCAGCTGTGTACTCCTGTCATTCAAACAAGACGCACTGGAGAGGGGGCGGGGCTTATATCTGTGCAAATACTTTGGTAGATACCACCTACAACAACATGAACATATTTGACCGTGATTTAATTGTAATACACGTTTCAAAATGATGCCGAAGTAACAACATACTGATACCGGTTAGTAAAAACCATGAATGAATGCTTTGACCAGTCTGCAGACAGACGGCAGGCGAACAACCTTTTAAAATGTGTGTTTTCTGAATGGAGATCGGCTCGATCGGGATAAACCAACCTGAAGCTGCTCCTTCCACACTCGCAACAACGGCAGACAGCGTCAAAATCGACAGTGCTTTTAAATTGGATAAACAGATAAACTCTGTGGTTGACTCCAGGTTTTATCCTTTTTAGACTTCTAGCGTGTAATTCATGCCTTTGTTTCTACGCGTCTAGATTACTGTAATGCACTTTATGCCGGCCTAAACAAGACCTCGCTGGCCCGCCTGCAGCTGGTACAAAACGTTGCGGCTCGGCTGCTTACAGGAACACGCAAGCATGAGCACATCACACCTATTCTGGCTTCCCTCCACTGGCTTCCTGTCCATTTTAAGATGTTATTGTTTGTTTTTAAATCGCTTAATGGGCTGGCCCCTCAGTACATCTCCGACCTCCTACAGGTGTACACCCCCTCAAGGGCTTTGAGGTCGGCTGATCTGCTGCTAGTAGTCCCTAAAACCAAGAAAAAGACCAGGGGAGACCGAGCCTTCTCAGCGGTAGCCTCCAGGCTCTGGAAGGACCTGCCCCCCCATGTCAAACTGTCGCCCACCCTTCAAACTTTTAAGTCCCGTCTGAAGACCCACCTCTTTTCCCTTGCTTTCGAGTCAGTTTGAGATGTGTTTTATCGACTGTTATGCTTTTATTGTCTGTCCATAGCCTTTAATCTATTAATGTAATATTATATTTTATTATAATGTTATGTTTGCTGTGAAGCACTTCGGTAAACCCTCTGTTTTTAATATGTGCTATATAAATAAAGTGGATTGGATTGGATAAATAAACCAGCGACTGTATTCGCCATGACACAGACAGTCTGTGGTTTGTACTTGTTTAACTTTTGTCTAGTTTCTGAACAGATATGAGGAGCTGTGAGCTCTGAGGGCTAACAGCTAACGGCTGATGTTTCGGGACATGTTGCGCTGTCGGGTGCTGACCAATCACGAAGCGTCATTTCTTGACTGGCAGCAAAAACAACCAATCACAGCAGTGCTTCTCTGGCTGGTTTTGTGGAATGCTGAGTGTTTTGTGGAATGCTGAGTGTTTTGTGGAATGCTGAGTGTTTTGTGAAATGCTGTAGCGTTTTCTGAAATGCTGTGGTGTTTCCTGAAATGCTGTTTTGACTTGAACTTTAGGGCCACCATAAATACCTTTATATACAGTTAATATCTTTCTGCTCTGTGTTCACTGCCAACATTTACCCCCAGGCAGTAGCTGATACAGAAACTGAAAAAAAGTTAAATGCTATATTTTCATTCCAACAACATGATGATTGTTCATTATTTAGGAATCAGTTAAGAAGACAGAACATTGTAATGTCCCCTTACTTCTACTCCACTACAGTTCAGAGTAAAATGGTGGACCGTTAGTTACTTCACAGATGTGGATGCATGATGTGAAATCTAATCAAGTGTTAAATCAGACTTTAGTTCCACCTGGAGTAAATCCACAAGCTACCCTGCAGTATACAAAGCCATTCAAACTAGCTGCACCTTCACCAGCTTTGAGAACACTTTCATGATCAATCATTATAAAACATATCATAGATATTATTCTGAAATGGACCAATCTGCACAATGACTACTTTTACTTTTGATACAAGTACATTTTGATGCCATTTTCTTTTGTACTTTTACTTGAGTAACATTTAGAATGCAGGACTCGAACTTGGGTAACATTTAGAATGCAGTACTGCCCTGTCTCCCACACACAGAAGGTTGACAATAAAGTAGACTATGACTTTTACTTCTTACACATCTGATGTTCAGCTTTATTTGGACAATAGGCTCACTTTACATTGCAAACATAAAGCAGTTAAACATTGGGAAAGCAGCTAGTTAATGTAGTATAGTGTTTTTCTAGTGAACACTTCATTAGCAAATTATGTTTGTGTATTTCGCATTTGTGAACAGCAGCTTCATTCAGCGGCGGCTCAGTGAGCAGTAACCGGCAGAGAGTGCCTGCTATCGGCCATGAGGTTCCTCACCTGCGCTGCGGTGCTGCACAGAGACCTCCGGCTGCAGGGAGAGCTCCAGCAGCCGGCGCTGGCGCTCGATCTCCAGCTTGGAGCGGGAGATCTCCTCCTCGTACTCGGCTATGGTTCTCCCGAACACCCCGAAGATCTCCTCGGCTGCCGCCGTGAGCCGCTGGGTGATGAGCAGCCTCAGCATCTCGATTTTAGACATAATAGCGGCAAAGTTCTGATGGAATCGGAGGTTCGCTCTCCGAAGCGCTGTGGACACTTGTTTACTAGCTACTCTTCCTGGTTCCTGTCTATGAGCATGCGCAGTGATGCTTTCACTGGTAACTAAAGAATGACAAATGTGTTATCGCCCCCTGTTGGACTGGATGCCAGTGGTGGACGAAGTGAAAACAGAAGTAGTAATATTAATATCAAAGTAAAACCTCAGTAAAAGTAAAAATGTATTTTCATCAAAAAGTACTGAAAGTACCACAGGTAAGTACCACACTCATAATGCACAAAGGTCCATTTCAGAATAATATATATTATTGAATTATAATTTCTGATGCATTAATGTGATCATTGCTGCTGTGTTTTAGACGGTAAAGGAGGAGATTATTTGTGTCACTATGGTTTAACTGAGGGATCAATGGAGTTTATCTTAACCTCTCATATTACATGCTAAATTATCGGTGGATAATGTTTCAACTAGTCAGAAAGGTATCCAATAAATATAGTGAAATAAAAGTGCATTGTTTGCCTCAGAATATTAGTGCAGTGGGAATTAAAAGGAGCAGGAAGTGGACATGCTCACATATTAAACCTCAAATTGTATCTGAGGGCCCTTCTCACTTCTCTTATTTTTCATTTCCTCGCTCCTCGGTCTCGGTCTCACCGGAAGTTGATTTGTCTGCGCCATCTTGAGTAGCGTCCCAACGGCCTTATTTCTGCCAGAGGAGCGAGGAACGAGGAGCGAGGAGCGATAATGGAGGAGCTATAATCGAGGAACCACCAGACCATCCTCCGATGAAATCCTCAGACACTCGCCCTGCCCCCTTACTGTGTATCGCTCACTGATTGGACGATGCAGCGCATGCACTGATCTGATACTTCTTGACATGAGAGCAGTTTCCCAGCGGAGTGAAGAAAATACATGAACCTCACGAGAGTCACTCCTCAGTTTATACCGTGTTTTGTTTCAATTCATGTTTCATTTAGTTACAAATATGTGATATATCTGAACAACAAAGTGGTCAAAAATCATTTTATTCATTTTTTGGAAACATTTTCATGATCGCTTTTTTCGTTTTACATTTTCATTTATTGTCATTTCCATTCAGTCAGTCATTAAGTGCTATTTAAAATGTTAATGTGCTACATATCCAAACACAAACACACAAAGTGTGCAATCCAATGAATGTTAATCTAACTGGGTTTTGATAGATAATATATCTCTTTTTCTTCTCTCAATTATTTTATTTCTATTGTGCACTCTAATCAATATTAATCAAACTATTGTTCGTTTATACATTTTAAGAATGGCGTTTATCTTTTTGGAGAATTAGTTCTTATTTTATTTTATTTATTTGGGTCTACAACAGATGATACAAATGTTTGTGTGGAAATAACGGGGACAGAGCTGCTGTCAGACGAACAGCTGTGCAGTGTCATCACAAACGGACGTCGCTTCACGTGACGCTCCGGAGGAAAGGACGTCCCATTGCTCTTAAAACTCATTTCCCTGCTTCTCGTGGTTTCCTTGCGTCTCTCCATGCTTCGCTGGTGGGAGGGACTAGACGCAGGGAAACGACGCAAGTGAGGGACGCAAGGAATCCATTTAACCGAAGTGAGAAGGGCCCGTTATGTCAAGTCCCCTGTGTCTGCTTTTTCCAACGCAAGGGGGGGGGCCCTTAGCGTACATTTTCAACTTTCCGGGATGTCCATAGGCTTCTATATAGCTCCCTAAACGTATGTTGTAGACGACTTGAGATTGCGAGCGAATGCTACCCGCAGATCCATTCTCACAGCGTTTATCAACCTTTTTCTTACTCAATATCAAGCCACACTTATTGTTTTTACTTCTTTATTTTAATTGAATAATGTAGGACTTTTCTTTCCGTCAGTTATGGGGAGAGTAGGGGCTCAGAATACTGAAATATGTATTGTTTCATCGTTTTTTCCTTCTAATTTTGTATTCTTTTCTAAACCACACTGTTATTTACTCAACAATAACACATAATTATCCTTGTGTTTATTTATTTGTTTGATTAATAAACACAAGTTGGAGTCCGTCAGGACCGAGGGTCGGAACAGCTCATAGTAGTTGCTTTAGAGAATTTTACACCCGGAAGTAAGTATTCTCTCCGCTTCGCTTGACAAACCCCGTGATAGTCCTCAAGCTCTGTGATTGGAGAGTGTACTCCGAGGGTTACGCCGTGCGTCGAACAGCACTTGAAATGGGATGGAACCACGGCGAGGCGGCGCAGTTCCTCTCCACGGGCTGCGGAAGCGAAATGCTTAATGGGAAACGACTCGCTGGTATCTCGAGCTGAGCGCTCATTGGTGGTTTTTACCACGTGCTGGTGATGAAACTCTCCAATTGGCTCGGCAAAAGTTTGTTGTTGTCTTGTGTCAGTTTTACGTCGCCACTTCCATTCCCATTTTTCATCATTGTTCCACAATGTTTATCATCATGAAATTAATATCTATATATTTTTATACTATACTTGCACTACTTACCGTTTTATACTTTATATATCTTAGCATATTCATACACACTGTTCATACTGCTCACAGGCTGATATCTAGTGTATTCATACCCCTCACTGTTTATTCATCATTCAATTCATTCTATATTTTATTCTGTCTATTGTGTACATTACTTTTCACTTTACTGCTTGTTGCACCTGGTTAGAAGCTAAACTGCATTTCGTTGTCTCAGTACCTGTAATATGTGCAATAACAATAAAGTTCAATCTAATCTTGAGCAGGAACAAATGTATTTACTTAGTACATATCTGACATTAACGATTAAACACATGTGTGCATTCTTTATAAATGCAAATTGGTCAAGACCACTGACGGAAGTAGTTTTGAAAAGTGGTTCTGTCCCATGTAGGATTCAACCCCCCTTGTATTGATTTGTTTTCAAATGAACAGACACTTGAGTCATTCATTTGTAGTGATATAATAATTGTGGGATTTCTATTGTATCCACTTCATCTGCAACGAAGAACACCAGCGCAATTTCCACCATTGCAAACCGAGTCAAGCCAACTCCGAGCTGTCCGACTTCAGACGAGCTTTTTGAGACCTCCCCCGGCTGCAATCGGCTATTCTCGTCTTCTTTCGAGGCGAGCCGCAGCTCGTCTCAAACAAGCCTACGTTTTCCGAAATAAGGTCCCATGGAGCTCCCCCGGAAAGGGAGGGACTTCGCCTCTCTATTGAGTTTTGAGTTACTGTACAGACCTTATGTCTCTGTGATGGCATCAGCCATCTTTTATCGGGTTTTCGGTTGCAGCATCACGGCTGCTGACAGGAAGCGACTGAACAGACTGGTAGACCCCCACACAATACAGACTCTTGCAATCTTGAGCAATAAACCTGCAATGTGCCATATAAACACTTGTTCACAATTGTATGGTGCTTTTTTAAGGTTGAAATGTAATATTGAATTATATGTTATTTGTTTCACATAGTTTTAGTTAAATTGCTGCCACTCATTTTTAATCCATGGTTAGGCGAGAAGGGGGTAAATTGAGCCAGTGGGTAAATTGAACCACCCCCTGTAACCAGGCAACGCCTTATAGTTGTAATCAAGTGACCAGAAATTATGCAAGCTCCACCCATTTCTCATTGCCTGTGAAAGAGACACTCATTGTGGTCTGGTGAGTAAACATTTTTACAAAAAAACGTTTTTTGCTTGTCAAAGTACATTTTCTAGATGTCAGCTATATCGGCTGTCATGTAAAAAAAATAATATCCAGGTTTAAACACATATTGTATATGTTGATGTGTTGGCAGCGTATTAAACCATGTGAATCATTAAGCTAAAGATGACTCTGCATTTTAATGCTAGGCTATTTTTTCTAAAATGGTGGCTATGGGGTAAAGTGAACCATGGGCCTTGAGGTAAGTTGAGCCAGTTTTTCAATGGAGAAATGAATGAAAGTAGGCCAAGTTGATAATAAGAGCTCATAGGCTACATTTAAAGTTGAATTTACCCTGTCTTTGATTGGTAAGATGTATGAAATTGTATCACCATTTGTATGATTACTTTTCCGTTTAACATGTTAAAAAAAAATCAATCAATTCAATCGAAATTTATATTAAAAATATTTGAAAAACTATGCTTGTATTTGGTTTGTTATTTATTGTTTATAGTTACCTTTAAGATTTGTTGTAGGTATGCCCAGGTTTGAACAGTGGTTCAATTTACCCCCTGACCTGGATCAACTTGCCCCTACACTGGGGCAAGTTGAGCCACAAGACTTTTCTTTTTTAAGAAGTAATATTTTCACTGCCCTTGATCAAATATGAATTATTATCATTGCCATTGATAGGAGACATCCTGAATTATAGGTGTGTGTTTTCTTTTTTACTATGTGTAATTTCTCCTTGCTTAGAGGACAGCATAACTAAAAAATGGCTGAACTTACCCCACTCTCCCCTATGTACTTGTTTTTCTTTATTTGTATTTTGTTATTAATGTGTGCTTTTCTTTTTTTACCATTGCATGCCTTTTTTTACCTGCTCTGCCACTTTTGCTGTAACACTAAATATCCGCGCTTTGGGACTAATAAAGGAATTCTGATTCTGATACACCACTGATAAAAACATTTAATCTAACAAGTATTGTAATTTTTTTAATATGCATAACATTGACAACTTTCCCAGGAATATTCCTTTAATACATTCCTTCCCTTTCGACTTTAATGCCATTTAGGTCAAGTAGGCCTGAGACTGGGATTTGTGGGACTAATAAAGTAATTCTGATTCTGATACACCACTGACAACTATTGTTTTTTTAACCTGTTAGGCCCCAAGCCTGTTTTTCAGGTTTCAGGCTCGAAAATGACATTTCCAGAACAAATGACCATAACTACACTTCTAAAAGGGGAAAAGGAATAATGTTTTTTCTCAAAGTAATGATAAACCTGTGAGTTGGATGTAGAAAAGTCAGAATCAATATAGATGTTTTTTATTTTAAAGAAAATTCAGATTGAACATAGTAAAACACTGTAAATGATAGTGCCCTTCCAAAAATTCTTTTTCACTTATAGTGAAAACTACCCTTGGATGATGGTATGGTACACTAAACGCTTTAGGAATCCAAAGTACAACATATAATAAGTACCCTGTATCAAGATTGATGCAAAACAAGTGACATTTGACCTTTTTAGAGAGATTTAGCACAAAAAAAAACTTCTGGGGTCATTTGGGTGTATTTTCCATATCTCTGGCCCCCCTTGGTCGATTTTGATGATTGACATCTCTTTCTAACCATCAGAGCCAATGGAATCGAGGGAAAGTTCCACATACACACACGGGTTACCAAATAAGGAGTGATAGTGACGGGTAGAAAAAACGGAAGCTGCGCTAGCCTCTGGTGGCTGCCATTAGCAGCTAATTTTTCTTCTCCGATTTTTGCATAAAAATGGAATTATGTATTATCAATAGTTTTTTCAAAGTCACAGACACATTGCTATAACCTATGGATTAAACTTCAGCCGCGTTTTTTCTCGTTTTAATGCCATTGAACACGACTTTTGATCAGAATAACAGCTAACCACTAGGGGTGTAACGGTTCACAGAAGTCACGGTTCGGTTCATACCTCGGTTTGGGGGTCACGGTTCGGTACGGGTTCGGTACAACAAGGAAAAGCAAAAAAAAGTTCCAAATGCATAATATTTTTTGCTGTTATTTATTTTTAACAGTAGTGCAAGTTTAGAACTCGAACATTTGGAATCATTAATTGTATTACACAGTTAAAAACAAACCACAAACAGTAACACACACACTCAGATGGCCATATTATTTATATTGGCTGATGTCAAACAAAAAGTTTAAATAAGCTGTACAACTAAAAATAATGTCTTGAAAATATTAAAATAAATAATAAGAAAGTGTTTCAATAAAAGGCAATACAGAACTGTATAACATCTCCTGATGTCAAAATATAAAATAAATACAATGATAAATATAAAACAAAATAAAATCTGTACCTTTAGGAGCAATGTCTAACATGTGTAATTAACTTGTGAGTGTGTGAGGCCATTATGCCTAAATAAAGGTACTCAAGCTTTACTCTATTTTCAAGTTGTTCTTCAAAAAGATGAGTTTGTCTACGTTGTCAGTAGTGAGGGCAGATCTGTTGGCGGTAACTATGTCACCTGCCGTCGAGAAAACCCTCTCGCTGGGGACTGAGACTGACTCGGATGTGATTGAGCATGTTTGACGTGTTACCACAAGAATACCGCACCGCTGTCGAACAACGCCGACACACCGTCCTCGTCCGATCAAACTCGCACCCCATCATTGTTGTAGTCCACAGGGAACCCGAAATGTTCCCACACACCAGATTTAAAAGAAGCAGGTGGGTCTTCTAGCTCCTGTGTGTTGTGTGAACTCGCCATAGCTAACTTTTCTTCTTCATGTATTGTGTTCGTTTGTTGTGTTTTGTTCTTGTTCTTCATTTGTTATTTACGGGCGGCTGGCTTTTAGGCGCAATACCGCCCCCTGTATTATATATAGTGTAATACTGCCCTGAGTGACAGACTTTTTTCCCACTCGTAAAAAAAGATGTATTCGCCGTGTGACTGCATGTGCCGAACCGTGACGTCCGAACCGTGACGGTACGGGACGAATACGGATACCGTTACACCCCTACTAACCACTCCTGACTTTTCCCTGTGTTTTTTATATATCTGTTGTTGTAATGTGTAGTAATGTGTTATGTTTATTACATGTACAGCACTTTGGCTCGACCAAAAATCGCTTTTAAATGTGCTATATAAATAAAACTTGATTTGATAAAGTGAGCATATCTCCGTGTTTTGCTACCAAAAGCTACTAGTGTTGTCTGTATTTGCTTCCCCTGTCACGAGTTCTGATCGCTCAGTGATGACAGGGTTGCCAACTCTCACGCATCTGGCGTGTGACACACGCTTTCACTCTCAATCTCACACTCTCACTCTGTCCAAACTATTCTCACGCCAAAAACAAGATGAACCTGCGATCGTTTTTGGTTGGTTATTTACAATGTTGAGTTGACAGCTGCTCAAGCTGTCGACCCGCTCCCTCCCCGCCCCCACCACTCTTAACAGCGTTAACAGACAGCAGAGCAGTGGTAGCCGGTTGGTCAATCCCAGACCCGTATTGCGCATGTGTAACCCCGGTGTAGTGTCCCCTCGGCAACAGGCCACTCGGAGCTGGTGATTACTTCAGTTTATTTCCATAATCTCAACAGATCCTCACGCGGTATCTAAATCTCCTGCATGTCAATGGACAACATAAAATGGACACGTGAGCTGTGTTATGTTGGAGAGATAGCACCACGCTCACGTTAGCCTATTAGCTCAAATTAGCTATTGATGATCACATTAATAAATCATATAACACAAATAGCCAATCACACAAAAAACATGTTGCTGTGAGCAATAAACGACTAATATTAAACTAAACAAACACAACAGAACGTTATTGTCCTAATAAAATAATAACATACATTTTGTCCACCGACATAATACAATAGCACCTTACTCTCAACAGATCCTCACGCGGTATGAGAATCTCCCACAATCCATTGCGGTAACAAAGCTACAGCAATGCAGGCACGCGTTTGTAACACCAGATGGCGTAATTCTCCAATTTAACCCGGATTTTACCCCAACCTTTATAACTCTGTTACATACACCCCCCTAAAATTCTGCTAAATTCGGGCAAAACACAGAAAACAACAAAACACACAGGAGATACAAAATACAATCTGTGTAGAAATTTGAGCATAACCTCGTTGAAGTCAGTTTGAAACTGTCCACTTGGAACAAGTCAGCAAGAGATTGGCCAAATCCCTTAATAACAGACACAAAAGATGCCGTGTACACCTCTTATAAAATAAACATTACTCTTCTACATCTTGAAATGACTGAGGGACACTGTAAGACAGTGTAAATACTGGTTGACAAAAAAAACTCAAACATATATATATATATATATTTATAATCACTATCAGGAGTCTAACCAAAGAATATGTCTCTCATAATAGAAAACACAGAACTACTTGTTGACACCGAGTCATCAACAATCTGCTCGTTCATTTCACAAATAAGTCTAGCTGGAAGCTTTATAGGTCTACCTGCCCTAGTGCAAAGTAGAAGAGGCTGTTCACTAACTACATGGCCCTGTGTGAGTGCACCTAGTTGTGTATCTGTTGCCATGTCAGGGGAGAGCACACAATGAGCTCTTTCTGCTGAGGGCTGTAAAGATGCATCTTGGTACACCTCACATTCAACAGTGGAGGGCAACTGTGCAACACGTACGAAAGAGTCTGAGGGATTCAAAACCTCACACACAACATGTGAGATCAAAGACTCTTCTGCTTCTGAAGGTGCTGTGCTCACAGCCACAACTGAAGAACAATCAGGCTGGCTAGCCATCTCATCCCCATCATTTGCATCATCCATCTGCAGGAGCCAGTTGACTGTCTTCGTCTTACTGTCCTGTACAGCAAGAGAAACCACTGGGTCACTTTGTGCACTTCCAGCGACAGAAGAGCAGCTTGACTCAAGATCTTCATCGCCTCCCACGGGGAGAAAACTCACAGGAAGCAGGAGATTCCTGTGAGCAACTTTCTCCTTTGACGTCACAGGGTCTCTAATGCAGTACACATTGATTCCTGGCTTCACAGATATCACTTCATAAACTGTGGAAACCCATCTGTCTGCAATCTTTCTTTTCCCTCTCTCACCACGATTTGCAAGCAAGACTCTGTCACCAATAGTGAGAGGTGACCCTTTTGCTTTGCGGTTGTAGTTCTTTGCCTGACGCGCCTGTTCAGTCCGACTGTTCTGCCGGGCAATGTGAGCAGCTTCAGCCTGGTCACGTTTCAAGCGGGAAACAAACTCACAATGGTCAACACCAGCACTGCTAGAGAGGGCATGCTGGAACACAACATCAACTGGCAGACGTGGGGTCCTCCCAAACATGAGAAAGAAAGGTGCAAAGCCTGTTGTCTCATGCTCAGTGCAATTGTAACAGAATGTCAGCATTTGGAGCATTTGTGGCCACCTGGCCTTGGAATGTGGAAGCAGGGCCCTTATCATGTTCCCAAGTGTTCTGTTGTACCGCTCGACAACTCCATTCCCCATAGGGTGGTAAGGGGTGGTGTGTGACTTCTGGACGCCAGCCACCTCCATGAGCTCTTTAATGAGTTGACTCTCAAAATTGGCTCCTTGATCTGAATGGATGCGTTTGGGGAAACCATATATGCAGAAAAAGTCATTCCAAAGTCGACGAGCGACCTGCTTAGCTGACTGATTTTTACACGGGAATGCACGAGACATTTTAGTAAAATGATCTGTGACTACCAAAACATCCACACACTTTTTTTCAGTCTGTTCAGCAGTCCAGAAATCAATACAGACTAGTTCCATCGGTTCAGAGGTGCAAATGCTTTCAAGAGGAGCACGGTCGTTAGGCTCAGGTGTTTTTCGAACCACACATCGGAAGCAATTTCTCACATGATTGATGATGTCACGTTCCATCCCTGTCCAAAATAATCTCTGCCTGGCAAGATAAAGCGTGCGGGCCTGTCCCTGATGACCAGCTCATGTATGCCATTGAGAACTTGGGCCTTAAGGGAGTCTGGAACCACAATTTGGTGGATTGTCGTGTTCATTTGTCTGTCTTTCTTTACCTTGCACAAAATGCCATCCTTGACAGTTTGGGCAAGTGTCTTAGCAGTTTTGTCACTCCGCGAGACTCAGCAGCACGCTCACGTCTCGTGGGTCTCCTGCGGCGCAGGGTGTAATAGAGAGCCCTGCCTATGACATCATCCTGCTCTTGGAGATTAACAAGTTCACTCTTCGGTAGAAAGGAAGTCTGGTCGACACCAGCGACCTGAAAAACAGCTGATCCTGTTCCTCTCACTTGGCCGACACCTCCAGTGTCGTGTGCATCCAACACTGCTGAGACGTCATGTGATGACAGGGACCCCTGAGAAGGAGGCTGGGTGACGACGGCGACTTCCTCGGACTGATCAACAACCACCTGGCAGTTATTAGTACACCTACATGCATCTTGCACTGTTCTATCCACCATCCCAGACATGTGGTTCAGTAAAAACGCATACGGTTCAGTCACAAGACCGTGGCTCATGCACGACTGGACAAATGGCTCTCTACTTAATGCATCAGCGACCACATTCTTTGGACCAGGGATATAGTTCAGGTCAAAACTGTATGCTGTGAGCTTTGAAACCCACCTCTGCTCACAAGCATCCAACCTAGGCTTAGTCAAGATGTATGTCAATGGATTATTATCCGTCCAGACTGTGAAGCGTTGCCCTTTTAGCCAATGGCTAAATTTGTCACAAACTGCCCATTTAAGAGCGAGAAACTCAAGTCGATGTGCTGGATAGTTCAGCTGAGAGTGGGAAAGTGTCTTGCTAGCAAATGCTACAGGTCTGGCCATCTTTCCATCAGGAGGCAACTGTGAAAGGACGGCCCCTATGCCATCAAAGGAGGCATCAACTGCAAGAATGAATGGAGCGCTACAATCTGGATGTGCTAAAGTGACACTGTGCACCAGCTCATACTTCAATGTTCCAAATGCTTCTTTGCACTCATCATTCCAGTCTGTTGGAGAGAGTCTGACATAGCCTTTTTTAAACTTTGGTTTGTGGCCTCTCCCTCTTTTGTGTGGTGTGGCAGGCTCAGCCACAAGGTTGAACAGCGGCTTAGCTTTGGCAGAACATCCCTCAATGAAATGGTGGTAATAGAGAACCATCCCTAAGAAAGACCGGATCTTCTTAGCACACAGTGTTTGCCCATCTTGCTCCATTAAGTCAGCTTCCTGTATATCATTTATAGCCTCCACTTTAGGTCGGTCTTAACACCATCCTCACAAATAATGTGTCCCAGAAACTTGACTGACCTGCGTAGAAAGTAGCACTTCTTAGGGGAGAGCTTTAAGTTGTTGGCTGCAAGACGTGAGAAAACCATCTGTCGACGCTCAAGTGCAACCTGTTCAGATGGAGCATAGACCATGAGGTCATCCATGTAGCATAGCAGACTTGTGAAGTTCTCATCCCCAAAGATGGACATCATCATTCGCATGAAAGTGGCAGGGCTGTTCGTCAAGCCCTGGGGCATCCTGTTGTATTCATGAAGACCGAATGGGGAGGAGAACGCTGTATATTTTCTGTCATCTTCATGCAGTCCGACATTGTAGAACCCTGACGTGAGGTCCATTGTGGAAAAGAACACATTTCCACCAAGCGCAGCAAGGCATCTGTCTGATGGGGCAATGGATGTGCATCTTTTACTGTTCTTGCGTTCAACAACCTGAAGTCATTGCAGAGGCGAAGGTCACCATTAGGTTTGACAACGATGATGAGTATTCACTCTGAGATTTGCGAATGATCCCTAATTCCTCCATGTCATTCAGAGCAGTCCGTAGCTTGTCATTGTGGCATGGCGGAACCCGCCTGTATGGAAGTCTGAAGGGCTTGTCATCAACCAGGTATATTCTGTGCACAAAATCCACTGCCTCGCCACAGTCCATTTTGTGCTTCGAAAATGTTGATTCATACTGCTCATTGATTTTCATCAGCTTATCTTTCCACTCGAGAGAGACCTCACAAGATGAAAGGTCCAAATCCTGCAAACCCATGTCACTCAAGACGCGGGACATCTCCTCCTCTGACCTTGGCTCAGGTGACGGGCTCTGTGTGTACTGTGCACTGGATTGGATGCGAACTGGATCTGGTAAATCCTGCACTGAAAGACAGGGGGACACATCAGCAACCTTTGCATTTTTTTTCAGGGTGAGTGGCTTTTCAGTGGGGTTTACAATTTTGACAGAAACCCAGCCATTTCCCCATAAGGACGTGACAACCCTCCCCACCAGAATTTGTGCAGGTCTGGCTTTTGACTGGGTGGGCTCAATGATGACTGTGCTCCCTACTGCAGAGACATCAGATTCAGGTAATTTCGCACCAAACTTTCAGACATTGGCTTCAGAGTTACACATCTTTTCAGTAACTTTTTTGTTAGTCACTGCTCCACCTTTGCATTAATCTGAGGAGGACAGCAGAGACATCAACTTGGGCAAACTATCACTCTGAACACTTGTCACAGGAGATGTGATATTTTGGCAACTTACAGTTTTTTTCATCTGCGAAATGAGCCACTTGATGGCATTGCTGCCGAGAATCATTTCATCAGTCTGGCCTGGCACAAATAGAACAGGAATTATTACCTTATAGCCATAAACTGATGCAGTAAGATCATACATGGCAGATGGAGTAACAAGGTGACCACCACAACCAACTATGGCAAAGTCTTCAGCTGATTTCCTTTCCATGTTAGGGGCAGATTGTGAAAGTCTTATGTTAGCTGCCTCACTAATTGTGCATGTCATAGATCCACTGCCCACTAATGCTTTGAGAGCATGTCCATTATCGGTGATCACAGCTGTGTGGAATAGACTATCAGTCTCTGCAGCCTTTGTACAATCAGTGTCTTATTTGATGGCACCATGCTGCTGTAGGTGTCATACAATGTTTCACAATTGTTACAGCCGCTGCCTTCCTGGGACTGTTAACTCTGTTTGTGTGTGTGTGTGTGTGTGTGTGTGTGTGTGTGTGTGTGTGTGTGTGTGTGTGTGTGTGTGTGTGTGTGTGTGTGTGTGTGTGTGTGTGTGTGTATACTGTTGGAACACCACCCAATGGCAGTGGTGGAAGGTTCACCTCTGCTCCGCGCGTCCCTTGATGACTGATGAGCTGGTCAAATTTATAAAAGAAGGAACTCAAAGCACCAGAATAAAGTTAAACAATAATCTGTTTTAATGGTAGAAAATAACAATACACAATACAGAGCACTCTGCAATAGTACCAAATACAGAGCGCTCCGGGCTCAATTCCTACCACCGTGTGATATACGTACCACGACAGCCAGTCAGGAAAAGAGCGCCGATTATGAACATTGGGACAGCCTAAATACAAATTATGTGGGAGGAGTTGTGACGGTTGCTCCTCCCTAGCTATTTGTTATTGGCGATTTCACTTCTGGGCGAGCTAGCCAGTGAGTTGGCAGTTCTCCATTGGCCAGTTTCACTTCTGGGCGAGCCCTAGACCGTGAGCTGGTAGTTCTCCATTGGCCAGTTTCACTTCTGGGCGAACCCTAGGCAATGAGTCAGCAGTTGTTAACTCCATCTGTTTCACCCCCTCTCCTTACAGTGTGTGTGTGTGTGTGTGTGTGTGTGTGTGTGTGTGTGTGTGTGTGTGTGTGTGTGTGTGTGTGTGTGTGTGTGTGTGTGTGTGTGTGTGTGTGTGTGTGTGTGTGTGTGTGTGTGTGTGTGTCTCTCTATGTCCCTCTGCCCTCAGGCAGTCCCACAGTCATGCTTTGGAGTAGTAGAATCTTACAGACAGAGGACTCTTTAACAGAACGCACACACATTCCCCCTAAACATATTCAACACACACACATCTGTTTAAACCAACTATTCCAAAAATGTGGTGGCAATTTAGTACTCATAACATGAAAGAATAAAACAGAGAGAAATCAATAAAACACAAACACAGGTATAGTTGAGCAGTAATTACACAGCATATAGCCACTGAAATGAACACATACATATTTGATCATGCAGCTTATCACACAAATGTCACCTGCTTTCCTCTCTGAAAGCTATGCTTGTTATAGGTTTAAACGTCATTGTCTTATGACATCCATAGGATTAGTTAACTAACAAAGGTTAACTGTTCCCATACCCTAAGGCCTTCTCTGAACTTCCTTCCACCTCAAAGTCAGCTCACTTAGAATGAATGCATCTATTGATAACTCAGAAGGACCATTGTCTCTCTAACTGTGTGACTCACATCATCTCATGGCTTCTTCAAATATCTGGAAACTGTAATTAAAGCATAGTTACATTCTGAGAAGGTCCAAGAATTGACATATTTATTCCTTCTATTAATTTAAGCTTTCCAGATCATACAGAAAACTCTTACAGACAACCTACTGAGTTCTGCCCCTGAAAGCCCAAAATGACTTTCTGAAAAATACTTTATCAACGGGTAATCCATTCTACTCAAGGCAGAAATCACAGGCTGTACTGTACCTTACCTACTCACAAATAGCCAAAAAAACACCTTCTGATTATTAACAAGTCAAGTGGAAGGAAAGACCATTTGCGCTAATCTACAACTTTCTGCTATAACATGTTACTTTAATACTTCAGTACATGAGCTGCGCAGTTCTCCTGATGCAATTGGCCGTCCCGCCCTCGCAACGTCCGAAACGGTGATTGGAGTGACGTCATCCAATTCCCGCCCGCTTCCGGAACGTCATCGGGGGGAGGAGTACAAAGGACAGGGACGAAGATCATTCTGGAGGCTCTGTGTGGATAGACAGACGCCTCTAGCCTCTTGTTACCTCATTTGTTGTGTTCGTAAACCCTGTAATCCTCTGTACTTAGACTGCTTAGCAGAGTGCTAAGTAGTGTGGTGTGTGTGGTATTGTGTTAGCTTAGACCCAGGTAGATTAGCTCCTGTTGATCAGCATTTAGGATTAGTGTAACGTGTAACAGTTTAGACCCAGGTAATTAGCACCTGTTGACCAGCTACTGTGTGTGTGCAGCCTTCCTCATTTCATTTGTACCACGTTTAACGTGAGTTTTTTTTCTCTCCTTTACCTATTACGCTGAATAAGCTTTACAACTCTCGTTTGGAGTTCTCTTTTTGTTGCTGGTTAGACCAGCCGTTTTGGCATTTTTGGTTTGTTTCAGGCCGATTGCCTGCCTTTGTTATCTCCTGTTATAAATAAAACCACTTATAATTGTTACCAATTCCACTCTGGTCGTGTCGCTTCCCTTTGGTTCCCCTAGCCCAATAGGGAACGTAACAACAATCATCAATGTCTTTCATATCCAAGGTGGGAGGCTCACTCACATGATCTGCACTATCCTCCCTCTTGCACAGATCATTCAGTTTCCCTGCTGGTTGTAGTGAGGAGGACGTCTCCCCTCTGGGCAGTCACGTCTTGGGTGGTGTTGTGGCAGACGTCATTCTTTGGCGGGGGCTCTAAGGCCCCCCTCTGCCTCCATGCGTCCTTTCGTGAATGGGTCAGATTAACAGAGGAAGAATTCACAGCAACCATTGGTAAGGTTATAACAAATATGCTGATTTAATGGCAAAAGACACAATAACACAACATCACGAAGTAATCCGGATTACCCCGGCCCTGGTTCCTCCCGCTGGGAAATCTTACTTACTTCGTCTTGGCAGCAGGAGGAAAGAGACCGGACACCAGGACTCAACAGGAGATATTGAAAAACAAGGGAGGAGCTGTGTGGATGCTGGTCATCTATTGGCCCATATATAAACGATGGGCTTTCGTAGCGTATCAGCGCGCGCCAGCCGAGATGATCCGGAAACAGTCTTTTAGTTTGAAGCAAAACAAACACATCTGGCTCGTATTCCTGCAGCTTCCACACACACACATTCTTCAGACTTCCCTCTCTGCTCCCCTCCCCCATCTAGTCTCCTGTCCTGCACAACTGCCCCCCACAATGCTTGGAGCAATTTTAGTCCTCACATTTATGAAAGAATAAAACAGAGAAATCAATATAAAACACAAACACCAGTATAATTGAGCAGTTATTATACAGCCTTATGGCTCCTGCAATGCATACATACATGAATATATAAAAACACACTTCTTATATATCAGGGGACATTAAGATGAATATACCAAAAATACGCTGTATCAAACTTTCACTTCAAACTTTCAAGTTACTTCAATTTTCCCTCAATTCCCCCTTTTTATCTCATTCTCAAGAGATAAACTTACACAAGGCATTTTGACACATATCCCCTGTCATTCTTTTCTACTGTGTCCGTCTCAACATTGTATAAATCTATCAGAAACTGAGACCCAAAGTACTTGAAATCTTTGGGAACAGAACACCACTTTCCATGGCAGTGAAGGAACCATGAGAGGGCAACCTGAGTGCTAGAAAGCAGTCTCCTTGTGTGGTGAATCATCAGCCCCCCCCCCCCTCAGAGGAATACGCCAACAAGGGGCAGCTGATAGGGAGGGGGAGATGCGGCTTTCCCTTCACTGGTGGAACTGATCAGAGAGAAGTAGACTCCTCTGCTGCCTCGACAAGTCCCCCAGCCCGCTGACAGCCTCTTCCGAGTAGTCTGCTGTAAGGATGTCTTCAGGGTCGTTCTCGTCCAGTCCACTGATGACAGCTTCCGAGTCGACCTCCTCTGCGAGGGCCACGTCCGTCCTGATGTCGTCCCCGGTCCTAGCAGGTGGTTTCCCCGCCGCACACTGGCTCCCGTGGTACGAGCTGTCCCCCTTTCCTCCCACGCGGACGGCATGAGAGATCCGCTGGGTCACTCGGTCGGGGCCGGAGAGCCTGGGGTTGAGCCACTTTGTCCTGATGACCTTCAGCCAGACGAACTCCGCTGTGTCAGCCTCCTGCGTCTCGGGTCCCTCTTTGGCATCACCAACCTGTGTGGAGAAATCTGATACAAATCCCTCAAGCCTACGCTCAGGGCTCCTGGGCCCTCAACAGTTTGACCCACCACTGTGTAGGCCGCTTGGAGCCTGTTGGTGGGGTGTCTTAAAACAACAGACGTCTGTGAACAGGTTTTCTAAATTAATTGTAGACCTCCTGTCTGCCAGTGCAGCTTCAGAATCTTAATACTTGGCCTATGGCAACAAAACAAAACAACATCTCTAGGTGAACCAAAATAACATATTTCAATAGCTCTGAATTTCTGACAAGCGTCTGTGTTATTCTTAATGAAATCCTTGAGATCCCATTTAAAATCTAAATATAATATGAACTGCTAATGTTTCTGGTAAAGAAACACACTAATGTTATGGATTCAAAAACAACCAAAATCATGATACTGACAAAGTGAATGATTTCCTGGTGATACTGCCTTTACCTGTCAGTGCTGAGATATTATCAAGCTGAAAAAATGAATACAGAATTCCAACAAATTGTCATCAAATGTCTTTCTATTATGAATTTAGATGAAATGTATATCCCCATAATGACCTAAACAATAAAGTCTATGGCTTTTACTTCTTTACCAGGCTAGTTACATGATGTTGTCTACATTAAATTCTGTCTCATTACATTACTATGTTTTAGCTTTAACTGTAATATGTTCTTTCTACATTTCAAACCTCAGTTACTTTAATACCTGTTGAAATATTACAAAATTGTTTCATCATCACAGGTCAACTTCTTCAGTATTCCATTCTGGACTTACATCACTCACAGTAGCCCCTTGGCCACTGATTCTGCATCTGTGTTACCTGTTATAACTCAATCAATATTAGAAACATGTCAACATCCATCAAACAGTATCTTATCCCCGGATATGGAGCAGGTCAATTCTAAAACTGTCAATCAATGATCAGATTGAACATCCGAGTTGGGGCAGCAGGTTCCTTTCAGTCCCTAAATGAAAAATGTACATTGTGAAGTTTACACTCCCCCTTTTTACACATTAACTCATGTGTAACCAAAATCCTGTATGGGAAGAAAACCTTCAGGTAATAATGGATTATAAGAAAATACCAAACATTTTTCCCAAATGTACATCCATCATTTCCACAGTAAACACCTCAGTGAAATGAAGTGTTTCTCTCCATCTTTCAGTCCTAAAAGAAACAGAATCTTCATGTTTTAGTTTGAGCTTCACATTCTGCAAACTCCTGTGGGAGTGCACAAGTGCGGTTTTCCAATTCTGTGGAATTGTGTTGAGCCCCAGAATAATGTGTTAGTCCAAAAGCATGCTTGATTAGTCATTGTTTTAAATCATGCAGTTACACTGATCACATGCAGACATACACTCACATTCACACTCACACTGTCAGGTTGTAAAGTCTTGGTCAGGTTCACCCCAGAGTCAGTCATTGACAGTGCCTTCTCAAGTCACACTGTCGGTCAGGGTCAAAGGTCAGTTGGTCTCAGTCTTTTTGGCCATGTGTCGTGCTCTGCAGAGACTTTGATATTTCAGCATAGGCCAGTATCCTTTGTCTACAAAAATCTGTCATATATGGAGCGCCATCATTTATTAATTCACGATTACAACTATAATTTTCCAGATATCTCTAACTTTTCATCGGAACAGCTGTTCCCCACATTCCCTGAAAAGTGTTAGCCAAAAAATGTCACTTCCTTATAGTACTACTACTGCAGTTTATTAACACCTAATCTATATTAAAATGTCTAATAGATCTATTTCAGAAACTTGTGCATATCATTATTATCTTGAGTCAAACCATTACTAGGACCTGTGTAGCTTTTCATCGGTCATTATACTCATTTATCTTCAATTCTGGTCTACCTAAAAAACAATGTTAAACTCTTTAGCAGTGTGTGGAACCCCGGGTGTCTGAACACGCAACCATTACTCCTTACTTCATCAGGGATTAAAAAACAGAAGTAATTTCATCACTGGTTTGTAGTTGAATTTAGGAATTGTCACCTATGGTAGAAATGGATGTCCCTTTGAAGGTGGAGAAGCATGTCTTTAAAACTCATAAAATGATGCCTTGCGCTCCCTGTGAAGCTACAAGTAAGACCTAAGAACCACAGCAGGATGGGTTCAGTGACCCCACATTCCTTCCAATTATATGGCTTTTACAAAATCAAATGTGCTGTTTCTACTTTTACTCTATTTTAAACACTACATTCTGGACTACAAACAACAGTTACTTCCCCCTAAAAAGTCCTCGTATAGTAATTTGTTAACATGATGAAAAGATTGAAGAATATGGTTCTACTCCGCCCCCCTTTATCCCTCAGTGTGTTTTAGGATGATTTTCTCACTTCACTTTAATAGTTTCCTTTTTACTGCTATTTTCAATTTACCAATTGATTAATTCATGGTTAATACATCTTTTTTTCTTCACTTATTTATCAAGTCAATTCAAGTTCTTTAAATGTGCGCTTATAAGTGTGTTTATGTGTAAACTCACTCATTCCCGTTGATTCCCTTCCCCTCTCCTCTGGTTTATCTCAAGCCGTGATCCCGGCCACCTCACATTCTGCTCGACCAACTCCTCTGACTCTGACTCCTCCCCCTTTGTCCATCAGCTCGCTGTAACTCTTTGAGGCAGCCATCTGCCCTGCTACATCTGCAGCCCCCATCATGCCACGGTTCTTGAATTGCTTTGCATTTAATCTCCTCCTTTACAGTCTCTCTGTTGCTTTATGGAGGGAGGATTCTGCTCTCATGTCCCACATTTTGCTCTTGTGCCAAATCTTGTGGCTCAGCTTGGAACTTCATGCCCTGCCTGAGAGACTGATGAGAGTAGATCTCTGCCTGTCAGCAAGCTGTTTGGTTCTGGATGCCACAGGTGGAGATAGTTCTGACCGCAGTTCTTATTGTTGTTGTTGGTTCAGCTCTGGTTCTCTGTCTGGTCTATTGAGAAGGAGCAGTCTCCTGGTTGGGATAGGCCTTTGTTTGCTCCGGCGGATCGGGGTCTTAGCCGTCTGACATGCAGAGAGAGAGAGTCCAGGTCTCGGGACGCATTACCTATAGAAATTCTAGCACACTGAGGTTAAATAAATCCAACCCTTTCCACTCTGTCTCTTTCTAATCATACTATTTGTCTTAGTAGTTAAATGCCATCTAAACAACACAATTAATGTCTACTAATGATATTACAAAAACTCCCTCTAATAATCGCTTCGTCCATTGTGACATATTTACCCAAACTAAGTTTTTCCACACCTACACGTTTCCAGCATCGCATATTTCACACACTATGAAAGAACCCCTCCATACTTTCGCCAATATTTTAAATCCCACCGTTACTCAGAACAGTAGTAGACCTGCAGAGCACACTAATCAGATCACAGTAATGTAATTTGACCCAAGTGTAGGCCTATTTCGTTCCTAAAAATGTTAGCAAACACCAAACTCCAACTACAACATTTATAGATAAATTGATTTAGCAAAATGAAATCTTATGTAATTCAAAATGTGACAAAAGAACAATGATTTGTCTTACACCAGATTGTGGTCTAACAGAATGACTCTTGACCTCATGGGGTCAAATAAATTGGATAACTGGGGGAAGGGGTGGGGATCACTCAACACATGTGCAGATAAAAACCACACTGCTTGGAGACTGAGTTCAATCAAAATTAAACCATACGACTTGTAGTCTTGCTTCAATAAAAATGTAACCAGCCTAAACCAGTAGAGGTAGTTTCCTATCTCACTGTTGTATGATCAATACAACTCCTAAATAACATTACAATATATATTTCTTACCGTGAGTTTGTTATCTAATGTTTAACAAATTATCCTCTTTCTATGTCTAATCTAGGTGGAATAATCCACTATTATATTTAATTTGAATCGAACCTTAACCTCAATGTACTTCATATACTCAGTAAACCTATTTTTACTTTCCCTCACCGTTACTGTATGCAATTAAATTCCTCTGAAATATAATCAAGTACAATTCTCAGTTAATGACAAATACAACGAAATTCACAATGCAATGCAATTTTAACAATCAGTTCTCAAAACTTCTCATAAAAACCACAATGTGACGTAACTGTATCCCTCAAAAATTATGCTAAAAACAACAAATTATAGTTTCTTATTTATTTCAATATCTACCACCTCAATTCACACATTGATCTATTAATTTTCAATGTTATTCACTCCAACTTCAGATCACTCGTTTGTGCCTGTTTGGGAATGTCTGACACTAAAGCAGCATTAGTGTTCACCTCAGCTACATTCATGTTTATCCTGCCTCTCTCTGTGGAAGACCTCAGTCCCTTCTCTAAATGGTATTCATCTAACACTTCCTGAACTTCTCGTGCTGACCATTTATCAATTGTCTTGGACCTAAATGTAAGAGCTAAATCTCTGCTGGGGCAGTGTCTGATGAACATACGTGTGACTTCAATACTGGGATTATCAAACACCTTACCCTGTTCCCTAAAACAACTGTCAGCCACATCGACAGCTCTGTTTAGTCTGAGCCAGTACTCATATGGGCCCTCTTGTTCTTTTGGTAGGGTGGAATAAAAGGCAGCCAGGGGCACAGAAGAGCTATGGCTGGAGCTGAAATGTTTGCGGAGGAGTCCATAGATGGCCTGCGGGTTCTCTTGGACATCAATTCCACTATTTCTGATCCCAAACTTCACAACATCCTTTGCTCTGCCCCTCAGGTGAATCATAATTTCTTCAGCTTGATGCTCTGGCTGGACACTGCTTTTCCTGATGTAATTTCTCATCAAATCCTCCCATTCATCAACAGGCAGTGTGTCTGAACTCTCTCCTCTGAACACAGGTGGGTCTTTAACTCCTCTCTGAGTGACTAGCTGGACTTGGGAGAGATCCAGTGTTTGGCTGGGGAGTGTGTCTTTTTTAATGCATGTTTCTTCATGACTCGTGTGCGCAGCAGCTGTAGTGTTAATGCGTGACATAATGCTATCAGCTAACTGCTGCCCTATCTGCTGCACAATAGTGCTCATTTGGTCAGCTAGTCTCACATCATCAGGAGGGTTGAGGACTGATGTGCTAAAGCACTGTGGTGTAGATCAGGGGTTCTCAAACTTTTTGTTTCTGCGGACCACTATTTATCATCAAGGATTTTCGCGGACCACCTCATATGCAAACCGTAAAAATAAGTACATATAAACGTAGTGTTAAAACGCAGATATTTTTTTATAGTTAATTATAGACAATCAAAAGTAAATTGAAGCCTATCTGATACTTTTGTTGCACGTGTGACCGGTGTCTGTCTGCGTTGTGTATGTTTCTCAAAGAGGACGGCGGACAACTTCTTTTTTTCTTTTGGTCCTTGACCATATATTCAAATCTGCATACACTCATAGAACACAACAGCTGCATCAGTGAACATGAACTGCAGCTTCAGCTCTTTCAACATCCGATTGTATCCGTGTACAATAAGGAAATAATAAATAAAATAACAGATTTTGTGCAATTATAGGCTAATTAAACTCAAAACAACCATGTTACACACGCACAGCAAGTCCAGTGGAAACAAATAATCTTATCAATCACACTGAATATAAAATAAATTAACATAAACATGTGTAATAAGGAAATAATAAATAAAATAACTGATTTTGTGCAATTATAGGCTAATTAAACTCAAAACAACGCACACGCACAGCAAGTCCAAGCTAACCTTATCACTCAGCTAATGAGATGGATGATGTTGCTTCGCAGACGTCAACATCTGGATGTCAGGTTCCAGCGATGACAGCTTCAATCTGAGATCTGGTTCAATGTTAAGTCTGTTCCGATATTTTGTCTTCAACGAGACCAGTGATGAAAATCCCGACTCACAGAGGTAAGTGGTAGGAAAGGGCATAAGAAACATCAAGGCCTTGTCGGACAGCTCTGGGTATTCTGAAGCAGCTTTTAGCCAAAAGGCAGGCAGGCATCTCTGAGAAAAATCCACTTTTAAAGCACTGTCACAGGACAGTTCAACAAGGCTGTCTTGCTCTCTGGACGTAAGGTTTGCGAGGATGTCATCGTCCAGGGTCGCAAATGGATTTCTGATCCAGTTCGCAGTTGTGTCAGGGATAGGGAAGAACATCCGTAGCTGTGTTTTCAATCTGTGCAAGTGCTCCCTGACATCATTTTTCACATTATTTGGAAGCTGCATTTCCGCGGTGTCCAAAAAATCTGATAGGTTTGCAAACGAGTCATAGTTTGACTGCTCCAGGCGCCTGGCCCATATCTCCATCTTCTTGATTGTAGCTTCAACTTTGTCTTGCACGTGAAAAAGTGTCACTGACTTCCCCTGAAGACTCCGATTGAGTCCATTCAAATGCTCAAAAATATCTGCCAGGTATGCCAACTTGGCAAGCCACGGGGCATCACTGAAGCGATCTGAAAGTTCAAATTTTGAGTTAAGTAAAAACATTCTCACTTCATCGCGCAACTCGTAGAGCCGCGCAAGCACCTTTCCTCTCGATAGCCACCGGACCTCGGTGTGCAGAAGTAATTGCCGGTGATCACTGCCCATCTCATCGCATAAAACGGCAAACAACCTGGAATTCAGTGGACGGGCCTTGATAAAATTGACCGTTCGTACAGCTTCATCCAGAACAGTTTTGAGATCAGGAGGCATTTTTTTGGCTGCGAGAGCCTCCCTGTGGATGCTGCAGTGGATTGATTTAGTTTGTGGAGCCAATGCTTGTACACGTTTAACAAGCCCACTGTGTCGGCCTAACATGGCTGCTGCCCCGTCTGTGCTAATGCCCACGCATTTTGACCAATCAATCTCATGTTCCGTTATGAAACTGTTCAACATGTCAAAAAGTGCCTCTGCAATTGTGCGTTTGCGAAATTTACATTTACAAAAAAGAAAGTCCTCCTCTATTTCTCCGTTGTGTTCATACCTTACGTATGAGAGCAGGTTGGCAAGGTTAGCTATGTCAGTTGATTCATCCAACTGTAGTGCAAAAAATCGACTGGCTTTTATCCGCGCTATTAGCTGGTCATTCACATTGCTGGCCATTTCCTCAATTCTGCGCTGTACGGTGCTGTCTGACAATGGAATCAAGTCCATTTGCTTGCATGCCTTTTCACCCAGCATAACACCCACCACCACCTTAATTGATGGCAGCACCACCTCCTCACCGAGTGTATGCGCTTTCCCATTTTTTGCGATAATTCTTGACAATCTGTATGAGACTTCCACTGCTTTAGCATTGTTGCTACCTGTAGATGTGGATTCCATGATGTTCTTGCTACTGTGAAATTATTGGAGCTTGTTTTTAAAAAACTCAACTGGCTTGGACTTCAACTCTCCATGCTTTGTCTCAAGGTGACGGCGAAGATTAGCTGGTTTTAGGCTCTCGTTAGCCAGTGTCTCGTAGCACAGAACGCATAATGGCAAAGGCTCATCTTCGGTGCCTGTGTATGTAAATCCCAGTTCCAAGTATTTCACATTGTATTTTCGCTTAATCTTCACTTACTTTGTTTTTTTTCACGGAATCTGGCTTGTAGATGCCTCCGACTCACTCTCATGATCTTCATTAACGTTAACATCTTTTCTCTTCAGACCACCTGATGCTAGCCACCGATCCATGTTTGTGGTTTTGCACTGTGCACTGAATCCCCATCAAAAGTTTTCCTATCCCCCACCTTAAAGTCACCTGGTGAAAATGGAACAGGTGTGCTACCCCTTCCAACATTGAAAGGAGTCATTTCAAAGGTATTAAATCTACTGGAACTCATGTTTCATCGATAGTAAACCAAAATAAATTGACAAGTTCAAAAGAATAAGGCTTATATCAACAAAATAAACCTGAGAGTCCAACACACTGAAGGAATTGAACCTCCAAAACGTTGCAGCGGCGAGAAGACATCCACCCTGGTCCGGCGTAGTCAAGAACGGGTCACGGCAGCAATGTAACCCCGATGTAGTGTCCCCTCGGCAACAGACCACTCGGAGCTGGTGATTACTTCAGTTTATTTACATACTCTCAACAGATCCTGACGCGTAAATCTCCTGCATGTCAATGGACAACATAAAATGGACACGTGAGCTGCGTTTCTCAACAGATCCTCACGCGGTATCTCAATCTCCTTTACAAAATAAGTGTCCAATAATCAACAACACAACAATGATCGTATAGTGGTAGTATAAACAATGTGAAACATTAAACATAAACAAACTGGTTTACAAAACTCACATACCTGCATGTCAATGGACAACATCAAATGGACACGTGAGCTGTTGGAGAGATAGCACCACGCTCACGTTAGCCTATTAGCTCAAATTAGCTATTGATGATCACATTAATAAATCATATAATACAATTAGCCAATCACACAAAAAACATGTTGCTGTGAGCATTAAACGACTAATATTAAACTAAACAAACACAACAGAACGTTATTGTCCTAATAAAATAACATACATTTTGTCCACCGACATAATACAATAGCACCTTACTCTCAACAGATCCTCACGCGGTATGAGAATCTCCCACAATCCATTGCGGTAACAAAGCTACAGTAATGCAGGCACGCGTTTGTAACACCAGATGGCGTAATTCTCCAATTTAACCCAGATTTTACACCAACCTTTAGAACTCTGTTACATATGCGCAGATCTAAGATCCAGTAGAAATGATACAAAAGTAAAAGTCTGCTGCTTATTGTTCTACTAGGCCAAAATAGAGTCAAAGAGTATATGAGAGTGAGAGTGCGTTAATTAATATATTTGGCAGTTTGGAGTAAGTCTGTAGATTTGTTTGTGTGTGTGTGCACTGTAAAAAAAGGCTGTAGATTTTACGGTGTAAAACTGTCAAACCACGACAGTAAAAGACCGTAAACTCAAAATTGGTTGAATACAGTTTATGTAATAGTAGAAGACCGTAAATATATATATCAGCCAAAACAATAATTTGTACCTATCTTTTCTGAAAAAAATGCATTTCTCCACTATTAAATACTCTTGCAGTGTGTTTATAACAAAAATATACCGTAATATATATAACAGCCAACACTGTAATTTTTGCAATTTTTTAATGTAAAAAAAACATTTTGTCACTGTTAAATATACTAGCCATTGTGTTGATAACAGAAATATGCTGTAATATATATATATAACAACCAGCACTGTCATTTTTGCATATATTTTGCTTTCCTTTTTTGTTACATATACATTATGTCACTGCTAAATACACAAACCATTATTTGCTGTACAACTGTGAAACCCTATTCCATTTCTATGAGCAAAAACAATAAATCAGAATGTCCTGTGTTTGCTTTTTCTGTGTTCTATTACACAACAGTTAGATCAGGTTGACCAACTTCTTAAGAAAATAGCACAATGATTTTAAATGCATTTCAAATGTGAGTAGGCCTACAGGTTTTGAACAGAAAGGGCGCCTGATTTCAAACATTAACGTCTGAACTCTGTGATGCGCCGTCCAATCAGCGCATTGCATTTTGGATCACATGTCCCAGGACTTTTTTTTTTAACCACTCCACTCAGGGTACTCCATCTGAATTTTCTGGACTTTGTCTTAACGTCTCAGCCTGTCTTCAGTTATCAAGTTACCACGGTGAAATCAATTTTAGTAAGGTAAAAACAAATGTATTTTCGATTATGAATGAGTTTGCGCAGCTTTGGTCGCACACCAAAGTATAGTTAATGTTTAGCTAGGCTAATACTGTTCAGATGTCTTTGGGAGAAGGGGTAAATTGATAGCATTTTTTTCTTTGTAACAAGATTGTCCGAGTGTAGTGACTCTTGCAAAAGTGCTTTGAAAAAAGTGGTGCCCGTTCCCAGGCATGCCTGGACACATTTCAGGCTAAAATGCCATTGCCCGTCAAATTTGAGCGGAGGTTGTGGACAGAAAGGGCGCTTGAATTCAAACATTAACGGTTGCCTCTCTGATGTGTCGCAGTGATTTGAACTACTCGTCTGATTATTCTGGACTTGTCTGAACGTTGCAGCTTGTCTTCAGTTAACACGGTAAGGTGAAGTCAATTTTTGCCCGTCAAATTTGAGTGGAGGTTGTGGACAGAAAGGGCGCTTGAATTGAAACATTAACAGTTGCCTATTTGATGTGCCGCTCCCGTGTCGCAGCTAGGCTAAGTGCAGTGCTAGGCTAATAATGTTCAGACCTCTTTCTGAGACATGGTAACGAGATTTTCTGTGTTTTGTGGCTCTTGCAAACAAAAACGTGGTGCCCGATCCTAGGCATGCCTGGACATATTTCAGGCTACTTGTTAGTTTTATGGTGGATATATGTCTGTTTGACCATGTATTCCTGTTGCATTTGTGGAGAATCTGTTCAGTCTCTTAAGGCGTATGTTGTACATTGCAAACTCCACCGCAATGAACCTCATTGTATTTTCATTTCAGTCTTTATTTCGAACAGATTAAAAAATAACAAATAACAAATGTGAAAAACAGAATACCGTATTGTTATAATACAGTATTTATCCACATTCATGATAATATTTGTATATTCAACAAAAAAAAACAAAAAAAGTTTTCATATTAATAATAATAATAAATCATATGTGTCCGAAAGGGAGTAGGAGGAAGCAAATGCTTATTAATTCCCACCCCTTACTTGATCAGTGATTGTCCTTTAAATCATTATGCAAGTTATTCCTACATACATTTACATTTATACATACATATACAATCATTTCTCATCTTCAATCACCTTTCTTCATTCTCATATTTTTCCAAAAAAGTGTTTCTGTACATCCTTTTAAACTGAATTATGCTTGTGCTTTGTTTTAACTCCTGCTCCAAACCATTCCATAAAATCACCCCACAGATTGTTAAACTCATACTTCTCAGAGTTGTTCTGACCTTGAGTTGTTTAAAGTGTAGATTTCCTCTCAAATTATACCCACCCTCTCTGTCTACGAACAATGTTTTTAATTTCCTAGGAAGTAGATTATGTCTGGCTCTGTACATGATTTGTGCCGTTTTAAATTTAACCAGATCAATGAATTTCAATATGTGTGACTTCAAAAATAATACATTAGTGTGTTCAAGATATCCAACATTATTTATAACTCTTATAGCCCTTTTTTGTAATGTGCATAACGGCTGTAGGTTGGTTTTGTACGTGTTTCCCCAAATCTCCACACAGTAAATCAGATATGGCAATATTAGTGTGTTATATAGAGTATGCAATGAGTTGTAGTCCAGAATGTATCTGGCTTTTCCCAATATTGCGATAGTTTTAGCCAGTTTTGCTTTTACATGAGTGATATGAGGTTTCCAGCTGATTTTGTGGTCTAAAACCACACCAAGGAACTTCATTTCATATACTCTTTCTATGTGTATGTTATCTAGTATTAATTGTATCTGTGGATTTGTTTTTCAAATAACATAATCTTTGTTTTGCTTATATTTAATGATAATTTGTTTGTGTCAAACCAATGTTTGACACAAACAAATTATCATTAAATATAAGTAACTATTTTCAAGTGTGTTGTAATTGATTGTAAGCAGGTGTTTTCTGGATATGCATCATTAAAGTCTCACTTCTATCGCCACCATAATGGCACATCGTCGGTTGCTCAGGATATGGCTTTGGCAACGTTAAAATGTGCAGTTTCACTTTGTGAACGCCAGTGTGATGGAGTCAAAGAGCTGGTTGCACACCTGAAGGAGCACATAGCAGAGGGACGTCTTGTGAAGTGTCCTGTGAGAGGATGCAAAAGTGTGTTTCCTGTAAAATCTTCGTTTACTTCCCATTTGTCCAGAAAACACAGACATTGTTCTGTAAATATGATTTGCGGCTCATTCGAAAATGCATGTCCTTCTACAAGTGAGCAGAGTGCCACTACCATACAGGAAACTGCCAGTATGTCAGATGATGAATACACTGTTGGGGACATGTGTAATTTCAATGACTTGTACCACAGAAATGTGTGTATGTTTTACATAAAATTGCAGGGACAACATCTTATTCCAGCATCTACTATTCAGAACATTGTTGAAGAGATTCAGAATATACATGAGTTGGGACCATAGACTGTATATATAAAGGTTGGGACAGACATATACTCTGAATAGATTAAACTTGCTTCTGAAAGATTTGCCAGTATCGGATTAGGACATTGTAAAAATCTGTGATACAGTGAAGGAATCTGACTTGTTCTCAGCTTGCCACACAAGGCCTATGAGAACAGCCTATCATTTGTTTTAGAAGAAATGATTATGAAAATACTCAAGTCAGGCCAGTTCCGTTTCCTCTGATGGCATCATTAAAGAACTGAGCTGGTAAATTGGCTGCATATTTAAAATATATACATCAGATTTGTATTCTGCATCTAAAGTATTGTTTCCCTTCCAATAGGCCAAGCCAAACGTGTTCAGTGGTCCTCAACTGGATTCTTCTTGACATTATTACTGTCACGGTTGAGTGAAGGAAGCAGGATCCAAATGCAGATAACTGATAAACCTTTATTTCAAGGATAATGAAACTAACATAGACAAAACAGAACATTCACCGGTGAACTCAGTCACCAACAAAAGACGAACCAACACTGAACACAGGAAGAGCCAAGACTAAATACAGGGAGGGGTAATCACAAGACGAGAAACAGCCGGGCAGGGGAGGAGAAACACAAGGACAACAGGTGAACACAATCACTAGGGCCACCAGGGTGGGTGGAGGGGGTCTGGAGGACGGGTTTTGGGCTGACAGCCCTGGAGCACAGCGGAGGGCCCGGAAGGGATCTCGGGCGGACGGCCCGGGGGCAAGGCAAAGTCCAAGGTGGGGGTCTCGGGCGGACCGCCCGGGGGCAAGGTGGAGTCCATGGAGGGGCGAAGACCACAGCGGGCAAACTCAGGGGGCCGAGCATGAGGGCGAAGGCAGCGGCAGGAAGAGTCAGGGGGCCGAGCATGAGGGCGAAGACCGTGGCACTCAGGGGGCCGGGCTCGAGGGCGAAGACCGCGGCTCTCAGGGGGCCGGGCTCGAGGCCGAAGACCGCGGCTCTCAGGGGGCGGGCTCGAGGGTGAAGACCGCGGCTCTCAGGGGGCCGGGCTCGAAGGCGAAGACCAGACAGCTCCGGAGGCCGGGCAGGACCCGGTGTCGGCCGGACAGGAAACAGAGCCGGTGGGACAGGCTTCGGCAGGATCCCCCACGGAAGAGGACCAAGAGTTGGCAGGACCAAGAGTTGGCAGGACCCCCGGCGAGACAGGTAACGGCGGGACCTCCAACGGAACAAGACATGGGATTGGCAGGACTCTCAGCGGGTCCTCCAAAAGGACATAGGGCTGGCAGGACCCCCGGCAGAAGAGTCGTCGGCGGGACCCCCAACGGGACAGGACACAGGGTTGGCAGGACCCCCGGCAGGAGAGCAGTCGTCGGGACCTCCAACGGCACAGGACATAGGGTTGGCAGGACCGCCGGCAGAAGAGTAGTCGGCAGGACCTCCAACGGCACAGGACATAGGGCTGGCAGGACCCCTGGCAGAAGAGTAGTCGGCGGGGCCTCCAACGGCACAGGACACAGGGTTGGCAGGACCCCCGGCAGGAGAGTAGTCGGCAGGGCCTCCAACGGGACAGGACACAGGGTTGGCAGGACCCCCGGCAGGAGAGTAGTCGGCGGGGCCTCCAACGGCACAGGATATAGAGTTGGCAGGACCCCCAGCAGAACCTCCAACAGCACAAAACACAAGGTTGGCAGGACCCCCAGCGGAACCTCCCATGGCACACGAGTAGGGACTTGAGTGGAGACTCGAGGAAACTTGGGAGACCAGGCAGCGCAAACAGGTCTCTAGTTCCTGGTTAATGCGCTCTGACTGGCCATTCGACTGGGGGTGATATCCTGAGGAAAGACTCACGGTGGCTCCAAGGAGATGGCAGAACTCCTTCCAGAAACGGGAAATGAACTGTGGGCCCCGGTCTGACACAATGTCCCTGGGAAAACCATGATTGCGGAAGACATGACGTAACATGACCTCTGCCATTTCCTTGGCAGAGGGAAGCTTGGATAGTGCAATAAAATGTGTAATTTTACTAAATCTGTCCACCACCGTCAAGACGGTGGTGTTACCTTCTGATATTGGTAGTCCGGTGACAAAGTCCATCGAGATGTGGGACCATGGCCGATGAGGAACAGGAAGTGGCTGCATCAACCCCATCTGTGCTTCCGTGGAAGTCTTGTTCCTGGCACAGACAGTGCAGGCCGCAACATATTCTGCCACCTGCTTCCTCATAGCCGGCCATCAGAAACGTTGCTGGATCATAAAGGTTGTGCGTTTCACTCCAGGATGACAGGCGAGCACAGACATGTGAGCCCAGTGTATTACCTGTGATCGAACGGAAACGGGGACAAACAACCTATTTCGTGGGCAACCACTAGGTGCCGGGGTCTCACCATTTGCCTGCTTCACCACTGATTCTATTGGCCATGAAACTGCTCCAACCACACGGTTAGGTGGAAGGATGCTCTCGGGCTCTTTGGCAACAGGTTCAGGATCATACAAACGTGACAATACATCAGGTTTAACATTCTGTGTGCCTGGTCTGTATGACAATACAAAATGAAACCGATTGAAAACAATGACCATCTAGCCTGGCGTGAGTTCAGTCTTTTGGACTTCTTAATGTACTCCAGGTTCTTATGGTCAGTCCAAACTAGAAATGGTTGCTCAGCCCCCTCCAACCAATGACGCCATTCCTCCAAAGCTGTTTTAACTGCAAAAAGCTCCTTGTTCCCCACATCATAGTTCCTTTCTGCAGGTGTCAACTTACATGAAAGGAACGCACATGGGTGTAGCTTGTTGTCCTGGACAGATCTTTGGGACAGCACCGCCCCAATGCCATCGTTGGAGGCATCCACCTCCACAATGAATTGTCTCTGTGGGTCGGCCACTGTGAGGATTGGGGCAGTCATGAACAGTTTCTTGAGCTTCTGGAACGCTTCATCCGCCTGTCTATTCCACTCAAACATGACTTGGGGAGAGGTTAAAGCATGTAAAGGTGCTGCAATGCCACTAAAGTTTCTTATAAACCTCCTGTAAAAGTTTGCAAAGCCCAACAATTGTTGCTCTTTCTTCCTGTTGGTGGGGGATGGCCAATTGGCCACTGCACTGACCTTCTCTGGATCTGGTTGGCCGAGATGATGTACCCCAGGAAGGAGACGGTTTTAACGTGAAACTCACACTTTTCAGCCTTGCAGTAGAGTTGATTCTCCATCAGGCTTTGCAGTACCTGGTGGACATGATGGGTGTGGGTCTCCTCATCGGGTGAGAAGATCAAGATGTCATCGAGATAAATGAATACAAACTTGTTAATAAAATCCCTCAGCACATCGTTGACAAAAGACTGAAAAACCGCCGTAGCATTGCATAATCCAAATGGCATGACCAGGTACTCGTAGTGACCACTGGGAGTGTTAAAACCGGTCTTCCACTCATCCCCCTCTCGTATCCTAATGAGATGGTAAGCGTTTCTCAAGTCCAGTTTGGTGAAGAGTTTTGCATCCTGCAAAAGTTCAAAGGCTGAAGACATGAGAGGGAGTGGGCATCTATTTTTAACTGTTATTTCATTAAGGGGACTATAGTCAATGCATGGACGGAGGGAGCCATCTTTCTTATCGACAAAAAAAAAAAAACAGCGGCCGCTGGGGAGGAGGATGGTCTGATGAGTCCAGTCTTTAGAGAGGAGTCAATATAGGACTTCATAGCCTCCCTTTCCGGTGCAGAGAGAGAGTAAAGTCTCCTTTTAGGGATCTGCGAACCAGGCAACAGGTTAATGGGACAGTCATACGGTCGGTGGGGAGGTAGAGACATGGCCCTAGTCTTGTTAAATGCTTCCTTTAAGTCCTGATAACACAAGGGCACTTTAGTCAGGTCGGGATAATCTGAAATGGAGTCAGGCTTATGAGTATGTTTGTCTTGTTCCTTTTAAGGTTCTGTGGAGAACCTAGGAAGGTCTGAACAGGTCAGCCTACAGCCTGGGCCCCAGTCCTTAACCCTCACTGATCGCCAGTAAATGATCGGATTATGTTTGATCAGCCATGGATAACCCAAAATCAAGGGGTGTAGTGCAGAGTCAAATAAATGGAATTTCCTCTATGTGTGTATTGTCAATGGTTATTTGGACAAGTTCAGATACATGGGTTATTTTAAATAATAACTTGCCATCTAAGGCACTGGCAGTAACAGGGAAAGTCAACGGAACAGTCTTGATGCATAGTCTTTTTGCCAAACTTCAGTCCATCAGACTTTCGTCTGCACCTGAATCGACTAATGCCCCCACAGTAATGTCTTGGTCAAGCACTTGAATATTTACCATGGTCAATGAACGTGGAGGGAAATCAGTTGCAGAGAATTGGCTCACCAGCGCCCTCCGTCGTGCCGATGAGCCTCTCCTTTTACTGGGCAAGAAGACACCACGTGACTCTGATGCCCACAGTAGTAGCAGCTTCCTTGTTGGACTCGGCGCCGTCTTTCTTCTGGAGAGACCTTGGCTCTGCCCAGCTGCATGGGTTCCTCCGGTGCAGCAGAGGGCGCTGGTTCCTTGGGCGAGGCTGAGGAAGGTGGACTGGAGCTCCATGGGTGTCGAAAGGCAGGTGAGCAGCCCATGTGGCTCGGAGGTTGTGCACTGGTTCTGGTTATCTCCTCCTGCCTTTCATGAAGCCTGTTATCAATGCGAATTGCCATGGCAATGATGGAATCAAGATCTGTGGGTTGTTCATGGGGTGCTAACTGATCCTTTATAGAGTCTTTTAGACCATTCATGAAGGCATCGATTAAAGCAGGGGTGTTCCATCCACTGTCTGCTGCTAGGGTACAAAAGTCTATTGCATAGTCTGTCACTCTCTGTTGTCCCTGTTTGATCTGCATAATGACTTGTGAAGCTTCTCTGGAAGGTGATGAGTGATCAAACACACGGCTTAGGGTCTGGGTAAACATGTTCAGTGACTGACATATGGGCGAGTTTCTTGACCACTCGGCTGTAGCCCAAGCAGCGGCTCTACCAGACATGTGGGACAACATGAAAGCTACTCTAACCTGGTCCGAAACAAAGGCAGCAGGGTTATGAGCAAAATGTAGTTCACACTGTAACAGAAAGGGACAACAGTTCCCAGAGTCCGCGGAAAACCTCTCCGGAGGAGCCAGACGAAGCGTCGATCCAGGTGAGGTGGTGTGATCCGAAACAACAGCAACAGACGGTGGATCTGGCATTGCTGGAGTAGGTGCAGAGGAACCGGCTTTGAGGTGGGAGAGAACTTGCTGCATCTGAAGTGCCAGGTGATTTACTTGGTTGGTTACAGCTGATTGGAATTCAACCTGACGATCAGTGAGGTCAATCATTCCTCGGTTGATGGAAGACAGCTGTTCAGCATGGATGGTTAGCTTAGCTTTCTGCGCTAACACATCGGCCTTAAAGGAACCGGAGTCGGCTGAGTCCATTTTGTGGCCAGTTCGTTCTATTAAGAACCTTGACAGACACTTGGACTCAAACGCACGACTCAAAAGAGAGTTTGTTGTTCAAAAGGTCTTTACTTTGGATAAGTATAAAGTTCAAACAAAAATCACTCCTGAGAGGCAAAACGTAGCAAAGCAAACTACAAACTAAATAAACTTGACTATGATCACAAAGTACAAAATCTCTTGGCGTTGGCAAGCTGGCTCTCTTAATGGCACAAGGCACAAGACGAACTGGCACATGACCAAGGGAGACAGGACTATTTATACATGAGGTAAGTGGGAACAGGTGGAAACAATCAGGGGCGGGGCAGACGCTGACGATGGCGGGAAAACACACAAAGGGAGGAAGTAAGGGGGGCTGAAATGAGAGACAAGAGGTAAGTACAAAATAAAACAGGAAGTGCAATGACAGGACTAGACAGGTGAACAAAAAGACTTGACTAAACATAAATCTAACCTGGGCTATGAACTAAACGTGAAACAATAACATGAACCTGATTAACATGATATGAATGATTTAGCAGACATGATGGGATGTTATACATGTGTTTGACTTTCATTAGTGAATGAAACTTTGTGCCCTTTATAGTCTGTGTCCAATATTGTGTATTTGTATATATTGTATATATATCCTATATATATATGCTAAGGTCCCGCTACTGACACGATAGCAGTCATTTAGTGCGCATATGTGTAATTAAACCCATGGTATCAAAATCTAACTCCAGCCAGGTACCCACAGTTGGCAACCCTGGTGATGATCCTTATATTTCTATAATCTGTGGAATCTCAGGATGTTATCTAAACTCGTTTGTGCAGATCTAATAAGTATATAGATCGGTATAGCTAGAGTTCTGTGCTAACGGCCTTAATATTTTTTTGCCCGTGGCTAATTCAGAGGCTCAGCGTTAGCTTTGAGGTTTAAAAAAAAAAAAAGATCAGTTGTTAATTAATGTTGTTGTTTAGGGTTTAAATTACCATGAACTTAACAGGTGTCACCAATGGAGCTCCAATACCATGGCAGCAGTAATACAGTGAATAAAGGGCCTCCATTTAAAATTGTGTGGATGTGAATGCATGTGCAGGGGACCTAGCACATTTATTGAAGTGTCAATACGTTTTCCGCCCCGTGTAGCGGGTGTCTGCGGGATCGGTAAATAAAATCCAACAGTCAATGTTCTTTGGAGGCCGTTTTTGTGACTTTGTTATACTGCTGCCACTCCCGGAAACTTCCAGACACCTTCTACGCTCGCTCAACTTCTCTCTCGCTCGCTCTACACATGCACGCGCCACACACGTATCCCTCCCTTCTCTTTCTTAAAGGGATATGCTGCCCTAATCTGCATTATGCTACTATTACAGTATGTACAGTAAAACATCGGTATCGGCAGAAGTGTCGCTCTAAACATCGGCATCGGCTGACATCCCTAGTTGAAATTGTACAGAATCCATCGTGTGTTCAGGCGCTCAGGTGTGATTGCTTCTGGCAGTGGGGGGGCTTCTCCTCTGACAGGGGTGTTTGTAGAAGCAGGACAGCTGGGTGAAGCATCTGTCACACAAGGAGAACCGGTACGGTCTCTCGCCAGTGTGTGTTCGCTCGTGCACCGTCAGGTTGCCCTTTTACAAATCCCCTGCCGCAGTATGTACAGATGAATGGCTTCTCGCCCGTGTGGCTGCGGACATGCCGCACGATCGTCCCCCTCCTGCCAGAATTCTTGCCACAAAGTGCAACCATAAGGAGGCTTGCCCGAGTGGATCCTCATGTGGATCCTCAGGTTCCCCGCAGTGTGAAGCTCTGACCGCAGACGCTGCAGCAGAAAGATGCTCCTTTGTGAACTCTGAGGTGAAACTTTAGCTTCTCTGTGCGATCCAGAGGTTTACCGCACACACCACAGTCTCTCGGATGTGCCAACGCATGAAAGAGTAGATAACCCTCCTTCTGGAAGGACTCACCACAAACTTTACAACTGAACACCAACAGAGGCGGATGTGTCAGTTTGTTCTTCAACAACATATCAGTGGAGCTGTTCACCTTTGCGTTATGGGATGAACTTTATCCTTCTGCTCTTTCTGCCTCCTCTGGGTTCCAAAGTCCTGCAGCCTCTCTCCAGTTGTCTCCACCGTCTTCTGGCTCAGAGAACTCAGCAAGGGGTTGGCCATCAATTGTTGTTTCTGAACCACCGGGTGGATGAAAGTCACAGTTTGGTTTTGACACTTCATTGTCCTTACTGCAATCTTCAGTTTCAATGTGAGCAGCTGCTGACCACGCAGTCACTGTGGTGGAGCGGGACGCTAAGGACTTAGCGCTAAGGACGCTAAGGAATCTTCAGGGTAGGGTTTTATCCAGGAAACTTGTCTGAAGGGAGGCAGAAGACAAGAAAGGATAAAATAGTTATGTGTTGTTGAATCCGTCCGTGCTGGCTGAAAGTTAATCAGAATTAACTTTAAAGTCTCTGAGTATTAAATATGATACTTAAGGACACCTTTGAATTGGGATAATATATTGCAGGAATATGGTAGCTGTTTTTATATTGACTCATCATGGAGAAGGCATTTAACTGAAGACTCCATCCTTTAGTCCCTGTCCTCTATGACCTTTGGCTCAGTTGGTAAAATACTTCCTTCTAAAACGATTGCAAATCTCCCACATGGTGACCATTTTGGGCTCCACCTTTTTGATCTACCAAGCTGAAAGAAGTTGGGGTCCCCCTCACAGTGTCCACCAGAGAGCACACTCTAAGGTTCTCTCAGGATCGGCTGGTTCAAACATCCTATTATACTATATTTGAACAATATATTATAGAGTCATAAAAGCATGCCTCTGAGGTGTTCTGTATAGATAGTGCAGATTATGGGTCTGGCCCTTAAATGTAACCGAGCTGCTGCTGCCACGCCAGTGCCATTGTATTTATATATAACAACTTTACTCTAAATCCCTTCCGTAGACATCCTGCTGAATACACAGACAGCTGCAGGAGGGGATTCAATTAGCGACTGCATATGGGGACGATAGGTTGGGACGTGGCCGGGACGTTGACAGGAGTTCAACGTAAAGCAAATCGCAGCAAATCCGGATCAGCTCCATTGTACCCTTGTTGTACTCTTTAGAGATGTGGGTAAGGAGGAAAAGAGAGACGGTTGTATTTTCTGACACACACACACACACACACACACACACACACACACACACACACACACACACACACACACACACACACAATACATTTAATAAATGTGAACAGATGTTGCATTACTGTAACAGTATTTTTGTATAAAAATAACATGAAGTAACAGCACTTACACTTGTGTTATGTTGGCTTTTAAAGTGAGCCAAATCACGTAATTAATGTCTCAGTTGTGACTGAATGGAAATGATAGTAAATAAAAATGTAAAATTAAAAAAGCTGTTATTGCTGACAGACATTAAAGGTCACCTATCATGCAATTTTTAGGCAATAGCATATGTCTCAGATATATAAAAAAATATTAAAAACATGTTTATGAAGTGTTTTGGTCAAAAAACCAAACAGATCACCCATTCTAGCCTCATATCCCTCTATTTCTCTTCCTGTTTCAAAAGTGCTGATTCTGGGTATAAAGCTTCTTTTTTTTTTTTTTTTTAAATGAAAAGAATAAGATGGGCCGGAGCTTATTCCGGCTCATGCGGGACCTGGCAGATAATGTACTGTCTAAAATGCTGCGGTGATGAAACACAAGGATTAGATCAAGGATTATTTCTGATACAGTATGGAGCTCAAAGGCTTTCTCTCTCTCAGGTTTACCACAAGGTGAGTTCCTTTTTTATATACTGCTTCTTTACACATACTTTCTCCAGTACAGGTTAGCTCTGAGTGTTAGCGATGCTTGCTAATGTAAACAAAGACTCTTACGTCCAAAACACGTCGGGAATTGTTTCTGATAGTGCGGTGGGCTAATCTGGATCAGCTCCGTTGTTCCCCCGTTTTTAGAGATTTGCGCACAGAGGAAAAGAGAGAGGGTTTTATTTTCGGACACTTTGTGAGTTCCCTGACACACCGGGGACACATATTTATGTATAAAAGACATCAAAAAGTGCATTTTGCATGATAGGTCCCCTTTAAATCTGTCTCTCTTTTAATTTGTGTTCATAATATAAATGAATTGGAGATCATGAAAGAAAATTCCAATTAATAAAATGATTTGTGTCCACTTTGTTGTTCAGATACAGATGTAGCACTCTAGAAAGGACTCCACCCAGCGGATTCCAACCAAAAACCCAGCGTTTACTAGTGGCTGGGATTTTAAAGCCCTCCCACTATTTCCTGAGAGGGCGTTGCCAGATTACCCCATGTGTTCAATTTCAGGATTTAACCATGAGATGGCGCTGGTGACAACTGGGTGAACTTTGGTCTTCAGTTTGTTTCATGGAATTTCAGTACTTCAGTAATGTTATTTGTAATGTTTTTCACAGGCTACTATAACGAAAAAACATCAATATTTTAGATCAAATGAAGTATATCTAATCTTATTATCTTAATTGTAATTCAATTATATATGGTCTTTATATATTAAATAATCATAATAATGATGTAAATGTTAAACTTCTTTCATTGTTATGCTCATACTTTTACCTTTACAATAGTTTGCTTTAATATGCAGTATATTTTTTGTAATATTGGTGTGGTGTTTTTACACAGTGCAGTAGATCGAAGTAAATCAATTTATAAATTATCACGTATTATTACATGGCTTAGATGAATACTCGATTCACCTTCATGGCGATCTAGATCCCTCCGCTTCGCGTCGGGCTCCTGATCAGCCTGTCGGTGTTCTTTTCCCCATAATGACCGCGTCGCTGCATATTATCCCTTACTTATTACATGGCTTAGTTGAATACTCGATTCTGATTGGTCAATTCAGAACACGTGACACGTTGTTAATCCAGAACAGACAGACCGCTGTCAAGGATTTATTGACCGTTGTTAAGGACGCTCACATCTGCACAAAGAAGTCAGTTCGATTTAACTGTATACAGTTTGGCCGAAAAGCAAACTGCATGCAGTTTGCTTTTCTAACTGACAAGACAAGAGCGACAAGAAAACAGCGGAGAAGTAACGGGCAGAAACCCTCCTTTTTACGCAGCGGTCCAGACATAGACATCAAACGGTGACACATATTCAGTGTGCAGTTCCTTTGCCATTAGGGCAGGGATATCTAGATACTTCCCAAGGTTTGACATCATGAATTGTGCTACTTTTAAAGCAAGCAGCAATGTTTTCAAATCTGTAATCAAAAAGCTCCTCAAAAACGCTATCGAAGCAGTTCCTGCCGTTGCTACGTTAGTTCAAACAGTAACAACGGACTATTTTTCTTAGCGGATGCATGTCAATTTAAATCAATACATACAACTCTTTTTTAAATCAATAAAATCATTTTCTAAATCCATAAAAGCATTTCAATTAATATTGGAGTCTTTGTTGAGAATGTGGCCATGTAATAAGCGGGATAATGTGCAGCGACTTGGTCATTATGGGGAAAAGAACACCGACAGACTGATCAGGAGCCCGACGCGAAGCGGAGGGATCTAGATCGGCATGAAGGTGTTAGCAAAAAAGTGTTTTATCTTTGTGCTGACTCCTTTCAAGCACAGTTCAGGCAGATCCACACCAGATTCTCCTCAGGGTGTTTCTGCTTCAGAGGATGAGTCCTGCAGCTGAAGTTACGGGCTGCATGAGACCTCGACATCCCACAGAGAAGCTCCTCTTCATCTTACTGCTTGTTGCGTATCACAGGAATGAAATAACCAGCCAGCCAAACTACACATATTTGAAGCTTTGGCTTTGCAGCCAGGTGTTTTTATTTACTTGAAGGAGTGTATGTATGGCTGTGTATGTCTGTTTGCTAAAGAGACATTATCAAAGGACTTTGACGTTCCAAACAATTCAAAACATCGAGGTCAAGCTGGGTCAAGATCATACATCTGTTTACCTCAAAGACACATGAAACGGCACAAATGAAAAACGAAACGCCATGAGAGCACACTTACTCATGTCTCATTCTCACACACAATCACTCACACACATACAAGGTATAAGGAGGTTTAATATGTACGAGTGTGTATGAGTTTGGGAATGAGGGAGTGAGAGAAAAAGAAAGAGAGAGAAAGAAAGATATATGTGGCGAAAACTGTGACTTGCTGTAAACTAAATCTACTGTATATTGTTGTCTCTGTACACACACACTGTACACACACACACACACACACACACACACACACACACACACACACACACACACACACACACAAACACACACATTTCTCAGCTGATACCACTCTTCCACATCCACTTCCATCCATATGTGTCCAACACACCTACATCATATTAGTTGCATACATGTATTCCAATGGCTGGCAGGGCCCCATTATACAACAGGAAAAGAAACCAAGAAATGACAAGCATGTAATTCAATGGTAAAATGTTACATCTGGTCATATACAGTAAAAAGGACGAATTGAACTATTTTCCTCCAATATAAAACCCTGACATTACAAAATGCATGATTTTATAACGGTATGGCGGAGAGATCAAAAGATGTGGTTATAATGGGAGTGGATGGGACATTTTTGTCCGCGAGTGGATGATGTGTGAGTTTTTTGTTTAATCTGAGCCGCCACTGTCTTTATTGCTGCCACCTTCCCCGTCAATGTATAGTGTTGGTCCACAGCGCAAACATATTAGTTTAACAAAATTGTGGCATAGATACGTTATTTTCCCCTGTGCAATTCCAGTCTCACATCTCACAGCACATCGTCATTAACAAATACCGGAAACAGACCGAAAACATTTAAAAAAAATAAAATAATACTTTATTCCGAGTGTGCTTGCTTTTCTCTTTGGAGGTCATCACATAACGGCATTGTAATACACGGTTCGGCTGCATTAAATATTACATATCTGCCGTAGTTCTGTATTTATAGAGCCCTGATGAGAAGACTTCTAGACAAACATGAGGAACTGAAAACGTGACGTGGATCATAAATATATCAGCCATTAAACAACATCTTACATTTCTTTTCACACAATACTTCTCCTTGCAGTATCAACACTAATTCGGCTGACTTTTATATTTGATCCAATTGGTAGATAGGCTGTATTTACACCATAAAGGTGCACAGCTGATATAAAGGGACACCTAGTGGTTAAAGCATGTTATTGAATTTCATTATTTTTATTATTAGATATTAATAGGATCCCTATAAAGTATATTCATTACTCGTTATTCTCTACTAATAGTTAATTAAAGACTGTATATAATGACTATTTTGCACATCCCTTTCAAGATTTCAAGATTTTCTAAGGTTTATTGACATATCATATAGGCCTACACAACTATGGTGTAGTTATGCATTGAATGAAAAACTTGGGTCGCAGGTTCCTCAATAGTGCATTACAAGACATCTATCAATATTTGTGCATACCTCCAGCAATGTTAACTATGTTGAAGCACTTATTTTAACTGATATTATACATAATGTATTATACTCTTATAAGATGTATTTAGATATTTCATCTCCGGCCTTGTCAGGTATTGAACAATCAATAAATAAAGAACACAGAATTGTTAAATATAAAACACAGAATTTGTGTGATTATACTAAATGATTTACAAATAAACACCACTGCATATTTACAACTGTTACACATGCTGATGTAACGCAAATGTTCCAACTTGGGATCAATAAAGTATATCTTATCTTAAGCTGATCGATGGCTACTGCCATATTTGCAAAATGTGCCTCTGAACCTTGACAAGTGCATGTTTCAGGCTTATCAATGAACAACAGGAGGGGTCACAGACATAAGACCAGCTGTTAAATAAAGCTCTTCTGACCTTAGCTGGCATGTGGGTATATATATTAATGCTGCCCATTATGGGCACAAGCAATTTTCACCCATTTATTAATTATATGTTTTAAATTTGAGTGTTTCCTATCCCCTAAACCTCCAGGGATGTACACAGTTTAATACTGGCAACTTCTTATTATGGGAAATACGAAAACGTCTTTTAAAACTACAACTCCCAGTAGAGACGTGCCACAGATAGAGAACATGTTGCGAAACACAATAGCCAGCATGTGTAGTTCTGGGGACGGGGTAGGGGAGAGGGGGGACGCGGTGGACCCGTTCAAATCCAGTTTTGGACAGTCTGCCGTGGTTCCATCCCATTTCAAGTGCTGTTCGAGGCTCGGCGTAACCCTCGGAGCACACTCTCCAATCACAGAGCTTGAGGACTATCACAGGGTTTGTCAAGCGAAGCTGAGAGAATACTTACTTCCCGGTGTAATATTCTCTAAAGCAAATGAGCTGCTCCGACCCTCGGTCCTGACGGACTCCAACTTGTGTTTATTAATCAAACAAATAAATAAACACAAGGGTAATTATGTGTTATTGTTGAGTAAATAGAGAATTGCACAGGGGAAAATAACGTATCTATGCCACAATTTTAGATGCGGATTTTGTTAAACTAATATGTTTGCGCTGTGGACCAACACTATACATTGACGGGGAAGGGGGTAGCAATAAAGATAACACCATTAAACAGTTACACAACATAACAGAAATAATATCGATAGCAGCATCCCTAGCAACCACCTTGGTGACAATGAAAACGTTGTATAGACACAATTTCCTGAAGTAATCTTTGTAATAACTAGCAAACTAAAGATCATGTACATCCACTGCACACATAATCTGAAATAACAACTCATATTTCTCGCATCAAATGACATCAAAACGCATTTTAATGGCCAAACTAACTTTAAAATAGGCATTTTCTACTGAGAATAAAACGAAGTTCGGCCATGTTTTTTTTTTCTGCAGGGAGAAATGTGAAGATCACGTGACATAGACGCCAGCCATTGGAATGAATGGTGAAAAAAAATGTAGGGATCTTACAATTGCAGAGGCGTTTTTGTAGAAATACTACGTCCTACGTTGTGGACCAACGTAGTTATTACACGTTTTTTTGTGAGACTGGGTTGGAATGACTAATGTGTGAGTTTCTTGTTTAATCAGATTTTGTGCAAAAACTAATAATGCAAAAAAATAAATGTTGTTGCTAATCTTTGACATATCCAAGACTGTTATAAAAAAAGAGCCAGTCCCCAGATATGTATTTTATGGAAAATAACAAATTTTCTCTGTTTTCATCATGAAAAAAAACAGCGATTTCATGTATTCAAAATGGCATTTAAAGGGTTAAAATCCTGAAAATGATTACATTCTTGGTATTTTCTATTAGGGCAGAAGTTGCTTTAAAGATTGAAACCAAAAAAGTTGTGAAAAAAACCTTTTAATATAATGTTTTTATCAAAGTCTTTTGCAGTGGAAATGTTTGTCTCAAATTACCAATTTGTGTAGTCCAATCGAATGATACCGGAGGGTTAACGGGAAGAAACTCAGCTATCAGACAATATTAACAATTGTTTGCAAAACGAAACATAAGGGTAATAACAAAGGCTCTGAATTAGCCCTGAGCAAAAAGATGCTAACACACTTAGCACAGAACTCACGTTAAAATACCCTTATTACTTATCGGATCTGCACAAACAAGATATCGATTAGCAAACTGAGATTCCACAGATTCCAGAAATATAAGTATCATCAGTGAGCGGCCGCGACCAGAGCTCGCGCCATGGGAAACAAAACCAGACATCACACAACGTAGCTTTAGGTAGCAAACACGGGACATTGTCTTACCTTTTGCTGTTTCTGATCAAAAGTTGTGTTCAATGGCATTAAAACGATAAAAATGCTGCTGAAGGTTAATCCATAGGTTAATCCAATGTGTCTGAAATGATTACGGCTAATCCATATTCATATTTATGTCAATAACGTGGTTTTCATATTAGCTGCTATGAGAGTGTATGACAGCTTCCGGTTCTGGGCATTCTGGCTACGCATCACTCATTCACCAATGGGTAATGTTTAGATGGATTTTAGGAACTTCCCCTCGATTCTATTGGCTCTAACTGTTAAAAAGAGGTGTTAATCATCAAAATCGACAGAGGGGGGCCAGAGATATGGAAAATCCACACAAATGACACCAGAAGTGTTTTATTTTTGCTAAACCTCTCTAAAAAGGTCACATGCAGTGTTCGAATTACCCATTTGCTTTCGGGGAGCCCTATTTATTTATTTTTTTGGCGATCATATAGGCAGACCTGAAAGATATATATGTGTCCTGCATTAGATCAACATTGATTGCCAATAGGCCTACCTTGTTTGGTAGGACATCTTTTTTCTCATCTCCGAAATCTCGATCGCTTTTTCGTGTGCCTGGCTCTTAGTGCTTATACATATTTTCCGCAGGTTATTCTGTTGATCACAGCTGACTTTTCCCTGAATCCATTCTTGTGAAAGGTGCACAAAGGTGGATTTTTTTGCGAGCGGCAGGGAGATCAATATACTTTTTGCCTCTTTGCAAATCTCACATCCACATTTAATTTTTTTTTTGAAAAGCCATGGATAACTTTCATTCCACTCACTCCATATGTTCTGTGTCCAGTTAAAAGGCAGGTCATTGGTATCGTCAGGAAAGGTTCCCTAGCGCAGCCAGGTGGCGCCGGCGGCTGTGGCCGTTGTTGAAGCCTTTTCACGCTCCGCATCGGCAGGCCTCTCCCTCGGTGTGGAGCTGTCAAACTCGACCCTAACGCAGCTTAAGGCCAGCCAACTAAAAGTTGTTCCATTCACGTTGTCATTTTTAGACTCCTTCGCTTCTTTGCTTGTGAATCCAAAAGCTGCAGGGCTTGGCTGTTTTCGTTTCGCCATATTTTTTATTACAAAGCCAGAGTTAAAAAAAATATCAGTATGAAAATATCAAATACCGCACCAGCATCGCCTGCCGTAACCATAGCAACGTAAGTTGTGTAAAGAATGCAGCACCGCCACGTACAGATGGAGAGACCAATGTGTCCAGCTCGGAGGACGGCGCGTATTGGCTTTTTTGATCAAAATGTGATTGTAGTTCGTTGTCAACCTTACCACGGTACTTAGGAGACGTCATTTGTGTCTGAATAACGTTTTGTTCATGAGTTATTGATCCGTGAAATCAGAATCTCCCAATATCGTTCCAACTTTACTGAACTAAGCCAGAAGACCGTCTCATTTCGTAGACCGCTCGGTTTGCTGTTCCTTTATTTTTATATTTATATACATTTATTTTGGACGAAAACTTAGCGTGAGGAAAGGCATGTGTGGCGTGAGATATGGGTTAATTGCGTGACTCTCACGCTCAATGCGTGAGGGTTGGCAGCCCTGCAAATATAAAACAAATATTCAGAAACTGTAATGAACAATGACTATTATTTATTTCAAGAACTTTTATTTACAGAAACTCAACATTTCTAATCTGTGTGATACAAATATGCACGATTCTTTTGGGCTCCCCCTATTTATCTCAAAGTCGGCCTTCAGGGGAGCTCCCTCCCTCTTCGGGGGAGCTAATGGCGCGTTTCCACTGCAGCGGGTAGCTCGCTTTAAGCGTGCCGAGCCGTGCGGGGCCCGTTTTTGGTTGCGTTTCCACTTGGCCTAGTTTTGGCCCGGGGCTACTTTTTCACCTTTTTTCTGGCCCGACTAAATCGTGGTTCTAGGGCCAGGAACAACCAGGCTGAGTCGGGCTGAGTATGCTAAACTAGAGAGAGAATCGCTGGCAAGGGGGCTACAACTACAACAAGATGAACATATTTGACCGTGATCTAATTGTAATACACGTTTCTAAATGATGCCGACGTAACAACATACTGATACCGGTTAGTAAAAACCATGAATTAATGCTTTGACAAGTCTGCAGACAGACGGCAGGCGAAAAACCCTTTTAAAATGCTTGTTTTCTGAATGGAGCTTGGCTAAGCTAACGTTATATATGCTCCGACCGTCCACACTCACAACAACGGCCTATACAGACATAAATAAACCAGTGACTGTATTCTCCATGACACAGACAGTCTGTGGTTTGTACTTGTTTAACTTTTGTCTAGTTTCTGAACAGATATGAGGAGCTGTGAGCTCTGAGTGCTAAGAGCTAACGGCTGTGTTGTTTTTCTGGGGCTCTCATTGAAGATGACGTCACGGCTCCGCCTACACTGCGTTACTAAAGTAACTACCCCAGTTCCTAAACTGTAATGGAAGCGCAGCATTAAAGTGAGCCGGGCCTAATAAGGCCTAACCAAACCGAGCGAGGCCGAGCGAGGCCTGCAGTGGAAACGCGCCATTAGCTCCCCCTGGCTCCCCCCCATTTCGAACCGTGGTCACATGTCACTTGTTTTACATATAACTTGATACAGGGTACTTATAATATGTTATAGTTTGGATTCCTAAAGCTTTTAGTCTACTATCCCATCATTCAAGGCTGGTTTTCACTATAAGTAATGTATTTTTTTTGGATGGACACTATAATTTCAAATGTTTTATTATGTTCAATCTGAATTTTCTTTAAAATAAAAAAATTCTATATTGATTCTGACTATTCTACATCCAACTCACAGGTTTATCATTACTTTGAGAAAAAAGATTATTAATTTACCCCTTTTAGAAGTGAAGATAATAGTAATTTGTTCTGGGAATGTCATTTTCGAGCCTGAGGCCTGAAAAACAGGCTCGGGGCTAGGGGGGATGGGAGAGTTTTATCACATTCCGTGGATCGGAGAATTCAAAAGCATTTTAGACTGCAGTGCTGTGAGAATCCGACTGCACTGACACTATCGACGTATTTATGATGCGCCAGCGGACGTCATGAATATGCGTCTGCTGTGGGGAAACTACAGTTTTATATACAGAGGACTACATGATGTTTAATAAGAACGACTACTGTAAACCCATCTAGAGACTCTGCACCGTGCTCTGATGCTGTTGTTTTATGCTTTATGAACGTGGACAACAGAGTCAACCAGGAGACTATTGATGTGTGTGGTGAGTTTGGTAGTAATAAGCTCATATTCTTCATGACCAAGGTTGGAATTTAAATAAAAAGGAAAGTGAAACTTATGCTCGTCACCCTCTCCCTCCAGTCCACATTATAATTAATTATTATTAATACAAATGATCCCAATACAGTACGTATATGGTTGTATGAAAAGACCCTAAAATAAATACAAATGTATTTATTATAAACTTGTTAGTCCTTAACCTATCACTGTGTATATCACCATTAAACATGTTTTAAAAAGTTTAAGAAACCCCATACAGTTCAGTAAACACTGTGAAATGTTGACTTTATTTGATAATTTCAGTAAAAACTAACGTTCATATTTCTCCTTTTGATTATTATAGTGATGAACGTTAAAAACAAAGCACTTTGGCTGATTTTGGATCCCCTCACAATTTTTTTCAACTTTAATTAAATGTTTGATAAGTGCATGCAGATCACAGTACAGTATCCTCGTTCAGTAAAACACGTATAAATTATTTTTGTATTAACGGTTAGGGTTATAACCTAACGATATGCTACAGTATAGTAATAAAAGATAAATCCCACTTGTTGTACCTGGCAGAGCAAGAAACACTCCAGCCTTTTATTTAAACTTCTTTAAAACATATCTAAATAAATATGTGTGTCCCGGGTCATACATGTAATTATGCTGTCAGTTTTCAGATAAAGCCACGGCATCACAATTCTTCTGTGTTCTACAATATAGTTATTTTCACCTCCTGTATTGCTTTCAACCCACCAGCTTTTATGGAGAAAATAAGTTATATAATTATTAACCAGAGGCATGTTTCTCACTAGTTTATGCATAGAAACAACAGACTACTGTGTGTGTGAGGAATCAGCTGTTTATTTCATATGAGTTCCATTGTGGCAGCATCCATCACTGCATCCAACAGCTGGTTGCAATACACAAAGACAGCTAACTGGGTAACCTTTGGTCTTTTTTTAGGCCTTGGTTCACACAGTATGTTTCCCTGACAGTAGTACTTGACTTCTCAACTTGTCACTCAGAGGGGGGTGGGGGCTGGTGAACGGTATGGTCAATGTTTGTTGGTTTAAAAATGTTTGCAGTCGCGAAAGCTCTAAGCCAATCAGACATGGACAAAAAAAATGATCAGTCACTAGGCTTGTTTGAGACGAGCTGCGGCTCGCCTCGAAAGTAGACGAGAATAGCCGATCGCAGCCGGGGGAGGTCTCAAAAAGCTCGCCTGAAGTCGGACAGCTCGGAGTCGGCTTCTTCGTCTTCTTCTTCTTCTTCGCTTGGTTTTTTGGCGGATTGCAAACAACTTGAAGGTGCATACCGCCACCTCCGGAGTCGGCTTGACTCGGTTTGCATTTATAAAGAATGCACACATGTGTTTAATCGTTAATGTCAGATATGTACTAAGTAAATACATTTGTTCCTGCTCAAGATTAGATTCAACTTTATTGTTATTGCACATATTACAGGTACTGAGACAACGAAATGCAGTTTAGCTTCTAACCAGGTGCAACAAGCAGTGAAGTGAAAAGTAATGTACACAATCTACAGAATAAAATATAGAATGAATTGAATGATGAATAAACAGTGAGGGGTATGAATACACTAGATATCAGCCTGTGAGCAGTATGAACAGTGTGTATGAATATGCTAAGATATATAAAGTATGAAAACGGTAAGCAGTGCAAGTATAGTATAAAATATATAGATATTAATTTCATGATGATAAACATTGTGGAACAATGATGAAAAATGTGAATGAGAGCTGTGGCTGATGGCCCATTAGGTGTGTAAACAAAGAGAGTCACACACAGCTGATCAGCTGATCCCGAGAGCTGCCGAGTTTCATTCAGGCCCCAGCCACACAAGGACGATAACGGTCGTATCTGCTACAGTTCACTATCAGATAGACGGTTTGGACACACGAGGCCGACGCGGAAACGCAGAAAACGATAACGGGCCCCAAGGTGGGTAGATCTGCAAACGAAACACAATATGATACATATTAACTTTCAATTTTATGCATTTTAGTTCTTCAATAACATTACTTAATTAACACTTCACTTTCCTGACACAGTTCCACTAACATACATTCACTGTCGATTGTTATTTTTTAATATTCTTTGCGGAATTTGGCCGTGTAAAATGTCCTCTTGGGTTGCCGTACAGCCAATGCGTGACGTCATTAGTAAGCGTAACGGACCCCATGCTGATCTGGTAGGCCTTGCAGATGTGGTACCTACACCGGCTCTTCCCCAGAGTTTGCCGCTTGGATATAACTCATAGCAAATAAAGTATACAAATATAAGTAATAAAAAGATAAAACACTGGCATGTAATTTACGTTAAATAGAATGGTTTTGAATAATAGATGAGAGTCAAATCTACGTCACTTTTTTTGTATGAATTTATGTTTCATCCAATGACAGAGCTTGTTGACTTATCACGGGGTTTGTCAAAGTCCTACTAAGTATATAAGGAAAGGATGAAAACTAACAAATTAAAAGTTTCAAAAATGATATCTCTGCGAGTGCTGACTGAACTGAATGTCCTATATGTTTCTCTTGTGTTTCAGGGGTGGATCACATGCAGTGCAGATTTTGCAGATTTGCAAGCTCCAATCAAGAGACTCTTCTAAAACATTGTCTCCTTTGTCACGGAAAAGGTGCGAACTGGCCCTGTATTCACACTGACTGTGTATGTCAGTCAATTGGCAAAATACTATGCCCTGCCACTCCACTACAGGCCCCTCCAACACACTACGCCCCACTTTCCAATCAGTCCCCAAAATTGTAATACCAGTTTTTTTTTCAATTCAAAACATCCAAACTATCCTCTGAAGATGGTGCAGATTTTGAACAAGACAGCTACCCAGGAATTTGCTGCACAAAAAAAACATGACATTGTGGTTACAATCAAATTACATAGTTTTGTTATTGTGTTTTTCAGATATCTGAAGAATTTCATCGGATCACCAGCAAAGACCTCCTGGGGACCTTCGGTGCAGCCTTTGACAAACATGTGCCTTGCCTGCTGAAACTGTACCGGGCTAGGAAGGGAGCTTTGGGACAGAAGACCTCTTGGAAAAACTTGATGAAAAAGTGAGTGAAGTGCCTCATTCTAAGAGCATGCGAAAGTTGAGGGGAAAATGGCCGGAGCCGGGTCCACCAAAGCCCTTTCCCCCCGTTTGAAAATATGAAATGCTCCTTCGCCTAACATTTGTAGGAGCAAAAACGCTTTGATGGAAAGGCTTCAGTAGAAATGGATGTTAAAAGTCATTGCTTGGTGTTCTTAGTTGGTGGAATTTGAGAACTATAACAGTATTTTTAATTTGTAAAAGTAGAAATTAAAATTGTCCGCAGGATTGCAGTTTTTGTTTTGTTTTGTTTTGCCAGTCTTTTACTGAAGCATGCTACTGGGATCTGACCTGTTCTTTATCCTCCTCATTACTATACAGAACGTCGGATTTTGTATAAATTCACTACGGCACTAAACTAATTGATATGTTTGTGTGTTTCCACTGGGTACTCCTTAGACATCCGACATTGTGTCTCACCGAAAGACAGCAGCACTGAGAGGCCTGCCGAGATGACACAACCAAGTTTCTTCTGGAGTGTTTGGTAAGTAATACTAACTGTAGGAAATAAACGTACACAATACAAGTAATATTCCTTAATGTAGCTTAAACATGTTATGACCTCATAGCCAGTGTTGGGCAAGTTACTTCCAAAATGTAATATATTACATATTACTTATTACTCTCTTTTGAAAGTAATAAGTTACATTACTGTCATAGTCTGCTCCATCATTCACCAGTAGTTTTCCATTCACCTGTCTCACCTGTTTTCCACACCCACTCGTTAGCTCACTCTCTTTCTCTTCTGCACCCATTAGTTTCTGCCAGTATTTAAACCCGCACCTTACACACACTCTTTGCCAGATTGTACTTTGCCTCATGCTTGTCTTTCCCGCGTTGTATACTAGATTGCCTACCCGGTTCCGACCCTGCCTGTCCTCGATCTGCCTGCTCTGCCTGTTCCCTGATCCTGCCTGTCCCTCGACTATCCTGTCTGGCCTGTTATCTGACCCTGCCTGTATCTACGCTGACCGCCTCGCTTACTCCCTGACTCTCTGCCTGTCTCTGACTCACCTTCTGCCCGCTGTCCTCCGGTGCGTTAAACTGCTCGGTTGGTATTCCTCAGATCCAGTGGAATCTCCAATAAAGTTTATTACCAATTCTCCTTGGTTTCTCGAGTGCTGCATTTGGGTTCTCCTTAAGATTGTGACAATTACAATATTACTGTCTCTGAAATTTAATGAGTTACACTACTTTAGTTACTTTTGAGTTACTTCACCAAAATAACCGCAAAAGAATGGCTAGGTATTTTAAATGCTAAAATGTAGTTTAGTGCAGCTCATTCTACATCCAGTGAAGGGCAATGTGGTATAGCATAACAACTGTGTAGGCCCTTCAGGCTACTAACAACTTGTATTACACGGCTTAGTTGAATACTCGATTCTGATTGTAACTTCTTAACATGTGACACGTTGTTAATACAGTACAGACCACTGTCAAGGACTATAATGAAGGTTGCTAAGGAGGATCAAGAAAGAGAAAGGAAAAGAGGTTAAAAGACGGAGCGCTGGACGTCAGATAAATCACCAGAAGAAGGCAGACAGGAAGTAAACACTAACAGGACACGGAATGGGCTCTGTAGTGTGTTTAGTATATGGCCGTGTACAGGCCCGGTTCCAGAACAAAATGACTCAGAGTGCCTCTGAGATTACAGGGGGCGCAGCAGTAGTAGGTTTACATGAGCAATAGTGGCCGGCAACAGCAATGAAAAATAGCATTGATGGTCCCAATGAACAGATTATGGCATTTGTTATGTTTTGAAACCAAGCAAGTGAGAACATTTAAAGTGAGTTAAAAGTGCAATCCTGAAATGTTTCATATAGTCCAAAGTGGACTATGGCAAAGAAAAGCACAACAGCTTCAAAGCTGTAGGCTACTGATAAAACAAATGAGAACATATTGTAAATCAAGGCACATATTATTTAAACCAGCTCATGGTTTGAAATGGCAAACATTGAAAAGCAAAAGTATTATTAAAACCATGTACTAAACATCACCTTGGTCCCATCATATACTCTGGGAAGAGAATATTTACTGTGCTTGAAAACTGGTATCACATCATCATGTGAGGTTGACTTTGTGACCTGGAGAACATTTCAGCTGCAACATTAGCTCGTTGATAAGCTTGGGATATGAGATATGTTTGTAGCCATTTGTGGTGAAGGCATCTGTGCTATTGTATGCATTATTTTTGACCCAGCATTTCTACAGGCATGGCAGAATATGGCACTATTTTCACATGAATATTGCATTGTCTATTTTTATACCACGAGCTGCAAAATGACCGCCTCACCCCACTGTACAGGCGGGTACTTGTTTAGATATACCTGAGCAGGCTCTGTTTTGCCGTGGTATCCTGGAACCTGCGGGCCGCAGAGGGGCGGCGTAGTTTCGGGCGACGAAGACTGCTGCTCCGGGGGCGAGGGCGGCGAGTCAGGCGGGAGTAAGCTAGTGTCCACAACGGAGGGTAACGTGATGTCCCCATCTGACCTGTTGCTACTGTCTGCAGTAGATGCAGTGTTGCTGGCGTTTAGTGATGGTTGCTTTAACCATTTTCGTATAAATGATTATCCACAGATGTGTGTCGCTGCTGTGGAAGCACTTTGGAAATGATGCACGCGCAGCGGAGCAGGTCACGCGCACCTGACACAATTTGTTGTTTGTATTTTTCGCTCCCTTCTCTTTTTTGAATGGTTGCATAACATTCAACTGCCCCGAAGATCCTGACGCGAAGCCTGAAGGGTAAACACACCAGGTTTACTAATCTACCTGCACAATTTGTCTCCGGTGTCGGAATGTCTCGCTATCTTAGTACATTCTTAAAAAACAAAACACCATTTAATTTCGGGTTAAAACGTGTTGTAACTGCGTTACTGAGCATTGTAACGGGTAATATATTACCCATATTTCATTAGTAATGCGTTACATTACTTCGTTACAGCAAAAAGTAATATATTACTGTAACTCCGTTACTTTTGTAACGCGTTACACCCATAGACTGTATATATAAATGGACGTAGTGTCCGTGACGTCACCCATAGAATTCTGCAGAGTTGCCGAGAAGCCCTTAGTAGGCGGAGTCGGCCACCAACGGCTCGACTGTGACGTCAGAGTCTAATCCCGCCTGCTCCAAATAAGGGCAAAGAGGCGGAGCCGAGGCGGGACCTGCTGCCTCCGAACTGGAAGTAAACAGAGCTAGCTTAGGCTAAGAAGCTAAGCTAACATGAAATACATGCATACCAAGTTACTGCTAACAGTGTAGTTCCCCTATATAAACTTTACATTCATAATCAAATGAGACAATCTGCAAGAGAATTAGCTATATTTTGTTATTCTTAATGCTTGTCATTCACACGTTGAGAAAAGACGGACTCCACCGCCCGGACCTAACGGAGCCGCAGTGGGCTAGCTCCGGGACGCCGGCTGGAGCTAGCCCCCTGCGGCTCCGTTAGCTCCGGCGGCCACCACTGGGATAATTGGGTCCCCTATTAACATTTGCTCCCGTTTAGCATTATGGGCGTCATAGCCATAGACTATAAAAGTCTTACCCAAGGCTGAATCATAAACTAAAATGTATATGTATGTATAAAGGGTTACGTCCTTAGCTGGCTAATAAGTAGCAAGCTAAGCTACCACACAAACACCTGCGAACGGGGTTAACATGTATAATATTATCATTTTAGACTTCTTGGAAGTTCTGTTAGTACATTCAAGCGCACAGCACAACATTTTAATTGTCTGGTATTTGTAACAATATTCCCTAAAAGGCACAATCACCACGAACACGGCTAAAGCTAAAGGGTCAAGTACAGTACTATGACTAACTAACGTTGTAGCCTCTATGGTTGTAGCCTAGCAGAGTGGACAAGTTGCTGTTAGCTGACAGTGAGGCATGTACGTGTCCATCAAAGTGACCACGCCCTAATTTATGCAAAAGCTTTAAGGCTTAATATTAATTAAACAGATGAGTTGAGAACAATTTCACCCCCCACACAGTAGTCATGAAGGGAGAATCTAACTATACAGAGAATATGGTTTTTTGAACCACGATGTAAACATGTTTATTTCTGCTGTAAAGTTGGGCATTTTAACATGGGGGTCTATGGAAATTGCTCCCTTCTGCAGCCTGCTCCTACTGGCCACTAGATGAACTGCAGTGTGTGGCACTTCCGTAATGGCGTCCTGGCTCTTCCCCAGAGTTTGCCGCTTGGTTACACCCAACACTGCTCATAGCTTATGCCAGGGCCGTATTCACCATATACATTGGGGGGGACACATCCCCCCCCAATATTCAGATACACTCAAAATGTCCCCCCCAATAAATAGCACAATTTTTTTTTTTTTTTTTTTTTTGATTAAAATAAAATTGCTATTCTATGACTTCTTTATTTTGGTTATTTGTATACTTGAAAATGTATATTTTCTGTTATTGTGAACTTCACCAAAATGATATTTCTTTTCATATGTAAATTGGTTCCTTATTTTGTACCCGGGGGTGTATTTCGCTGTTGCACGTCTGAGTCCAACTTCAGTTAGCTTGATGCTCCAAGCAGGTCAGTCATGTTTTAATTTGCCCTCCATCAGTTCTGGTATCTTTTCTAGTTAGCCCTAAAGTAATCTATATTATTTTATTTCGTAATGGTAATGTTAATGAACCCTCCGGTTTAGCTTCTTTGTGTAAGTAACTTGTAGTTCTGATGTTAAAACCGAACTTTTCAGGAATAGTAGCTAACTAGCTGTGGGCTAGCTGGTTTCAGTTGTTAGCCAGGGTTTGGCGGGCTAGTGTCAGCTATGTGGAAAATGATGGTGTCGTTTTGGATGTAATCCAATAGATATTTATTCATGTGGATTATTTCTATTTTATTTTGTAATTTGTAGGGTGTGGAAAGATTTAAAACTGTGATGTGTGACACCTATGGAATACCAAAGGTGCCAGAATTAATTAAATAATAAATACTCTACAATTATTATGAAATAGTATTTCATAATCGTCAGAAGCATTTAAAAGATACTCACACGCAGGAGGTTTGCAGTGTGCATCATAGCTTGTGCTGGGTTTAGAACGCTCAGAATTGCTAATAAACATGTTTAATTATCTTATATCCAGCGCTGCTGACCCGTATTCATCACATCAGCAACTGCAGATCGCCGAGGTCAAGCTGTAAGCAAGAGCAAGAGGAAGGGTGGCAGTGACATTAGACAGTTTTTTGGGCAGCCTCAGAAAAGAAAAAAAGTAAGTTAAGAGCAGTGAGAAAGTGAGTATTGTTACCAGTCAGATAGCTTGTTTACTGATAATATTTCTTCCATGTTCACTCTGGTGTGTTCAGAGTAAAGAGAGAGAGGGAGAGAGAGAATGTGAGCATGGCGACCAGACAGGGAGAGTGTGCGCTGGTGACATGGAGGTAAGTCAGAAAGGAGCTATATTGATGGTTAAGACAGAATAATGACAACATAGCAGTCTAATGTTAATGTTAATTTAAGATGAGATCATCCTCATATGTATTTCAGATAATACCATCAAGCAGGGAGAGTGAGTTTGACAATGAGAGAGAGAGCAGCCAGGCAGGCGAAAATGAAGGTACAGGAAAGGAAGGGGAGGAGCTTGGACTTTGCCCAAATCATCCAAATGTGAAAGTCATACCCAGTCAAACCCTATCAAATAGAATACTCTACTTTCAGGAGAAGTGGTTTGAAGATCATACATGGCTCCATTACAGCCCCTCTGTAAAAGGGGTCCTCTGTTTCTATTGTGCTAAATACTTTGCAGCACAAAAGTCTAAGCTTGCGTCAAAAGCAGATTCAGCGTTTGTCAAGACTGGTTTTAACAATTGGAAGAAGGCACTGGAGAAATTTAGTGTGCATAAACACAGCCAGTGTCACAAATTAGCTGTGATGACTAGGATTCAGGAGCCAGAGCCTGTTAATGTGCAACTTTCACGTGAGCTTGAAAGACGGCAGCAACAAGCAAGAAGAAATCTGATGAAGATTGTTGAGGGTGTGAGGTACTTGGCGCGGCAAGGTCTGGCTTTTCGAGGCGATCAGAAGGAGAGTGGGAATTTAAGCCAGCTTCTAAAGTACAAGGCAACGGGCGATGCAGAGCTGACCTCCTGGCTAAAAGGTCCCCTCGATTTCACCAGTCCGGAATTGCAGAACGAACTGTTGAAGGTGATGGCCAATACAATCATCAAAGAAATTGTGTCGGAAATAACATCAATGCCAGTGGTCCAGTTCCGCAATTATCATTGATGGCACCCAAGATATATCAGGAGTTGAGCAGGAGTCAATATGTGTGCGCTCTGTAGATGCAGATCTACAACCAAAGGAAGAATTCCTGGGAATCTACCAAGTGTCATCAACAACAGGGCAAAATATAGCCAAGATGGCATGTGATGTGATGACGCGCCTACAGCTTCCTCTGTCTCAACTCCGAGGACAAACTTATGATGGTGCCGCAAACATGGCTGGACGATTGCAGGGAGTACAAGCCATTTTAAGGAAAGAACAACCGCTGGCTGTGTATTGTCACTGTGGTCCCCACTGCGTGAACTTAATTACGCAGGCTGCCTGTGGAGCCTCTCCACTAGTAAGAGATGCAATGGGTCTGGTCCATGAATTGGGGGGCTTCTTTAATCAATCTGGCAAGTTCAAGTTGATTTTCCAGAATATCGCAAAATCAGAGCATGGTTCAACTTTCACCTCATTGAAGCCTCTCTGTCCCACCAGGTGGACTGTACGTACCCCTGCCATCCGCTCAGTTCTCAAGCAGTATGAGTCAGTGCTGATGGCCCTTGAAGAAATGGCATCATGCAGCTCACCTGAAACTTCAGCCAAGGCCAATGGTCTTCATGGAACATTTCTTAAAGGGAACACTGTGCTCGGCCTTTTAATGGCTGAAGACCTGATGGGGGATTTGGAGTGCCTGAACACCTCCCTGCAGCTTAGGAAACAGACCGTTTCAGGCATGTTGGAGGCTGTAGACCATGTCAAAACAAGCATGCAGGTCAAACGAACGGAGGAGCATTTTGATGTATTGTTCTCGAAAGCAACTGCTGTGGCAACAAAGTTGGACCTACAACCAATTCAGATCCCTCATGTCCGCAAACCTACAAAGCGTTACACCGGTCAGGCTGCAGCCCATATCCATCCCGATGCCCAGTCCTTGTACAGAGTCCAATTCTACAATGCCTTGGACACAGTGAATACTCAATTCATAGAGAGGTTTGAACAAGCTGGATTCCACAAGCTGCAGCAGCTTGAAAATGTGCTGCTACACGGAGACATGGACAAGGTGGTAGAAGAGTATCCTGAATTGAATTCAAGACTACTGCAGGTGCAGCTGGCCATGTTTGGGGCTAATTACACCTATGAAACAAGCTCAGATGTTGCTAGCATTATTCGGGAAATGGTGCCAGAGGTGAGAGGTCTCTTCGGTCAGGTGGAAGCTTTAGTAAGGCTTCTGTTGGTCGTCCCTGCCTCTTCTGCAGAGGCTGAGAGGAGTTTTAGTGCCCTGAGGAGGCTTAAGACATGGCTTAGATCATCGATGAGTCAAACGAGGCTGAATAATGTGGCCATATGTCATGTGCACCAGAAGAAACTGGACAGACTGGACCTTGAAGGAATATGCCAGTCTTTTATCAGTGCCAACGATAAGCGCAAAAAGGCTTTTGGGTCCTTTACTTGAGGGTTGGGCTTTTTGGGCGGGTGTCTGGGAGGAAGTTGGGGGTCTTTTTGATTTTGAATGAGCGGCAAGCAGCTAGTGCGAGTCGTGGTTGTAAAACAAAAGGGCAATAAAGTGTTCCTGTTTCTACTGAAATTGCGTGGCACAGACCTTTCTATGGATTGAAATGCTTTAATGTGATTATGGTTATAGTTGTACTTTATTCATCCCTAATCTCTGCCATTACAAACAACAAAACAAGAAAAGCTAAACTAGATAAAATAGGGCGATGTAATACAATGCACAATTAGACATTATGCTAAAACATTTTAACCAGTTAAGCCCCAAGCCTGTTTTTCAGGTCTCAGGTTTGAAAATGACATTCCCAGAACAATTGACTATATCTTCACTTCTAAAAATGGTTAAATTAATAATCTTTTTTCTCAAAGCAATGATAAACCTGTGAGTTGGATGTAGAAAAAGTCAGAATCAATATAGATGTTTTTAAAGTAAATTCAGATTGAAAACAATGTAAATGATAGTGTCCGTGCAAAAAATAAACCATTACTTATTGTAAAAACCACCCTTGAATGATGGGATAGTAGACTAAAAGCTTTAGGAATTCAAACTATAACATATAATAAGTACCCTGTATCAAGATTGATGCAAAACAAGTATTTCCAAGGCACACCTTTATATGATCATTATAGTTATACAAAATAAGAGAATAACAGAATAACAGGTATGAAATCATTCCAACTCATAGTACAGTTTAAAAAGGGAGTGATTTGTAAAATATGCATAAAGAAAAAGTAAATCTGTTCAGTTCTGTTTCACATGGGTGTTGTTGAGATGTATCCATAGATTTAGTCCCTAATGTTGCTCTCAAAGTGCACCAGATTGATGCTTTTAACTTCAACATTTAAAAATAAAATCTTCCCGGGGGAGCATGCCCCCGGACCCCCCTAGAGGAGGCTAGGTCCCCCGCCCGCCCACACCCCCCGTCAAATTGTCCCACCCACATTGAGGATGCTTCCTACACCCATGCCTGAGACACAGTTTCGTGACTATTGTTGTGTTTTGCCCCCACGGGCAGGGGCATGGGGTTTAACAGGTTTTAAAGTATCCAATGTGTTAGTGATTTTTTATGTATTTTCCTTTAGAATGGCAGGAAATTAGTATTCAAATTTTTATTGAATTTTTGGTCCCCCCCAATGTTGACTCCCTGGCTTATGCTAATCATTTTATGCATAATACACTTTGTGTAAGATTTAATTTTGAGCCCAGAGATGTTTTCACCTCATGAACCCGAGCGCGATGAGTTCACCCAAAATTAAAAATAAATATCAGCGCTGTTTGAGCAACAGTCAACCCGATACAGCTCGCCATTGTTTTCTGGTGTTCTTTGTCAGAAAATACTTGTTTTATAGAACTCGGCACAACAAGGTTGGTGGTGATAGTGCTGTTGAGTTGCAATTATAACTTCCACAAGCTGAACGGTAAGACTCAGTAGCTTGGTGCTAAAGTTAGAATCAGTGGATGTGTATTTTGTCGTTTAGTTTTCCAGAGCACTCATTCATGCATATTTGACTTTTCCTCAGGACACTGACCATGAAGAACGATTGCTCAGAGGTGTGTCTGTGGCCATCCTCACCATCATTGAAGATGATGATGCCGCCATATCACCAAATGTGCGAGACGTGGCTGTTGTGTGGGAAGGGACCATTGTACTGCATGACCTACCAGACCTCTCTACTGCCTTTGCATACCTCTTTGGCCTACTTTATGCAATAAACATGGTTATCCAAAGGAGACGAGGTATACCTTTGAAGCCATTCAGACTATCTTTTACGAGCTTGGCTCTCGATGGTCTCGGAAAACAAAGCTTTTGCTGAGAATGTTAATGGGGAAGCCAGACATGACTTTAATCTGTCGCCTGTTCTAGTGCATTGTGGTTAGTGCTCATGTAAAACCTCACAGCATTCATTTTATTTTAAGCATATAAGTTATTTTCTGAAATAGAGAATCAAAGAATGTGTGGATGTGTAAGTTGCCAGTTCCAAAGAGGGGCATATCCAGTATGTCTACTGTTCAAGTTCATTGTTAGTGATCAGGTAAAACTTCAATGTATGTACATGCTTGCACATGCAGTCATTTTAAGCATGAAGTCCCATTTGCCTGTGAAATTGAAATGTGTGGAATTGTGAGTTGCCAGTTGACAAGAGGCACTGGATTGTAATTGTTGTATTTGTTTATTCTTAAATTCTTTGATTGTGATGTGCTGAAGAGGCTGAGGCCTGATTTATCACAATGATGTCAGGTGTGTGAATCCTATTTTGACCTGATGGATAAAAGCAGAAGCAGAAACGATCCTCAGAATCTGTGTTCAAAGGCCATCATCATTTTCTGTTTAAAGCAGCTTTGCTAGATGTTTATTATGTCAAGAAATATCCTTAACTTGTGTTATGTTGCAAAACGTGCATTTTTTCAAATCCATATCTTCAGCATGTGAAGAATGCATGTTATCAACGTCTAGCAAAGCTGCTTTAAACAGAAAATGATGATGGCATGGGGTCTGCGAGACAGCGAGACACAGAGGAACTCAGCCTGAGCAGCTGTGAGTGTGTATGTGTGTGTGTGTGTGTGTGTGTGTGTGTGTGTGTGTGTGTGTGTGTGTGTGTGTGTGTGTGTGTGTGTGTGTGTGTGTGTGTGTGTGTGTGTGTGTGTGGAAATCCCTTATGTCACTTTAGTCAGGAAGAAAAAAATGGAAAAAGATAAATCTCCAACGAGGCGTTCTGGGGCAGCAGACAGGTCTTTTCTGTGTTAGAGTTTTACTCGCTACAGGGTGTACTTTGAGGGTTTTGACTTTGCAGACCGTTTACAGACAAACCTTCATAACACACAAGGGGACGGGTAATAACCGGAAAAGCATATGATGAGACCTTTAAAAGAGAGAATGTTTTGTGTGAATGTTTTGTGTGCTAAAGTGGACAAAACATGTACAAAATGTTCATATAATTGAATTAAATCGGAAGAAATAACTGAATAAATAATGGGATCTTTTTTTGTTTGTTCATTTTAGTTTATTTTCAATGTCCAACATCAATGTTGATTGCAATCTTCAGCGTGACAATATCTCAATGTTGATTCAATGACTTTTTGCAATCTGATAATAACATTGTTTCAATGTATAATGCAACGCATAATATAGTTGAATCAATGTTGATCCAATTCTACATTATTTCAATGTTGATCATATCGTAATTGAATCAAGGTTGATTCATTGTTGGGATTGGTTGAACATTCAATGTTGTTTCAATGTTGATCATATCGTAATTGAATCAAGATTGATTCATTGTTGGGATTGGTTGAATATTCAATGTTGTTTCAATGTTGATCATATCGTAATTGAATCAAGGTTGATTCATTGTTGAGATTGATTGAAAATTCAATGTTCAATGTTCTTTCAAACGAGCACTTTCAATGTTCATTTCAATGTCTGACATCAATGTTGATCGCAATCTTCAGCGTGGCAATATCTCAATGTTGATTCAATGACTTTTTGCGACTTTTTTTGTGGCTTCTTGGTAACAGACTAAGAATCAGCACTTTTGAAACAGGACTGAAACAGAGGGGATTATGGGATGCTACAATGCATGATCTGGTTGATATTTCGAGCCAAACACTTCAGAGATATGTTTTGTATATATCTGGGACCTATAATATATTGATGAAAAACAGTATAATAGGGCACCTTTAAATCTGTAACGACTTCCTCAGGTGTCCAGCTGGGGTCAGCAGAGTCTCACTGTGGACCCTGCAACTTCTCAGTTTTTCTGAAGACATGTCTGCAGATTGTTGTGTACTTTATTAGTTTCAGTTTAAAACAAACATTTCCACAAAAAGCAGGACTTAATAATAGACAAAACAAGCCAGGTATATGTTCCTAACATAACCTATGAATGTATGCACCATTAATGCCATAACTTGAACGTAAAAGTATATATATATCAGTGGCGAACCGTCAGGGCCTTCAAGGTATTCAGAGAATACCCTGGAACACTCAGATAAAACAAACAAAAAATCTATTTAATTATATAAATAAAATGTAATCAAATGTATATAAAATGAATAAATGAGAATCGTATCTGTGTTGTTGATCTGTAATATTACAGTGTTACGTTGATTTGTTTGTCCTTCTCGGACCATGCACTACGCATTTCAGTGGTTTTGTGTTAGAAAGCAACCAATCAGATCTTGTTCTGGGTCTCTGGGTAGAATATCCTTCAACCAAGGTATTCTACGTTCTTGATAGAATGCCCTGGCCGTTGCACTGACTGAGAGCGTACGTTTGGACTGACAGTTTGATCAACCAATCATATATTGATTTGTAGCCAATGGGCGTGTTCTTCCAGAGTTTCCCTCGGTTCCAGGGTACTCTAGAAGGCCCGCTAGTTAACTGGCTCGAGACAGAGGATCTAGATGAATGCGACGAAGCAATTCATGCCGTTTTATTGTTTTTAACGTTGAAATTACAAGTGCAACAGGTGAAGATGAAGTTGTTACGGAATTGTTGTGAGTACCCTTTTCAAGACGACAATTCAGTGAAAAAGACGGACATTATAATGTCGCGGAGGGGGGGGGGGGGCGGGTCTACAGAAGGTCCAGTTGTGATAGACACGGTTCGCCACTGATATATATATATATATATATATATTGTAGGATAAGGGGTGTAAGAATAGGTTGGTTAATGTAAAATACTTTTTGTGTATTGCTTATGGGCAATTCATTTTTTATTTTTGCCATGTATTTGATGCAACAGCCTATATATTTTCTAAAGTTTGAATGACAGATATGTTTGATAAATAGTATATAAATACTCTGTTACAAGTTCAAGTCTGGCATTCAAATTTGTGCTTAGAAAACAAAAGTATTAGCATCAAAATATACTTAAAACAAAACTAAAAGTAGTTATTATATGGAATGGCCATTTTCAGAATATTAAATAATTTCATTGGATTCTAATAACTGATCTGATCCTTATCACGAATATTATGTTATTAGTCGATTTAAATACTTTTTAAATTAAAGAGGAAACTGAAAAGTAAACAGTGGTGGAAATTAACAAAGTACATTTACTCAAGTACTGTAATTAAGTACACATTTAAAGTACTTATCCGAGTATTTTTCATTTTCATTATACATTATATTTTTACTCCACTACATTCATTTCAAAGATGTATTTATAGTTACTTTATAAGTTCAGATTTTGACACACAATATATATGATTAGTTGGTATGGATTAAACCATCCAACAATATATTTAAGTAACTAACCATGAGTGGCTTAACAGAAAATAAGTTATCTGTTCAAAGATATTTCACAGTTCCAGCTTGTGAAGATTTGCTGATTTGGATTCCATATAAAAAATATATACTTTTTGCTGCTAAAAGTACTTTTACTCCTTATATTTTACCATACTTAAATACTTTTACTCAAGTTTGAAATGTAGTATTTATACAGTGTAGTATTAGTACTTTTATTCACGTAAAGTATCTGAATATTTGTTCCACTACTGCTAACTGATGTTGTCCTTAAGCGTAGTGAGTTTCAGTATTTGCAGTTTGTGTGTGTGCCTGTGTCCGTGTGTGTGTGTGTGTGTCTCTTGGTGTGTGTGCAGGGCCGGTTTTTGGAATAGGCAACATAGGCGGTCGACTAGGGCGCCAGATCTGGGGGGGCGCTGCGCTGGTAGAAAAAAACATTTTTGACCGTTGGCACTCATCCTAATTTTCGGCCTTGACAACATTCATAATTAAGTAAATGTAACACCCTTTTCACCCCGGTTACACTTTTAATTTGCCCTGTACGATGGGCGTTGTAAGTGATGAAAGTGGGGGATGTTGGCGTCCGCAGCTCACAGCCAAAGTCCGAGTGAGCGAGCGAGGGAGAGAGAGGGCGCACCGATACCGACCAGGGTGGGATTTTCAAGGCGGCCATGACGGCCATGGCCGTCGTGGCCCCTCGGTCTGGCCGTTATGCCCCACAAATAATTGTAGGCCTACGTCCTACGGCCACCATGGCCTTTGGGCCCCTCACACTGTTAAAAGTTGCTTTAAAAGCTTCAGAACAGTGGTTTCTGAACTGCATTATGCTACGTTCACAACGGACGCGATGCAAATATTCTCATCGCTCTAACCGCTGGAGTTTCACCGCGGCTGTCAGCTGTGTTTACTCCTGTCATTCAAACAGGATGCGCTGGAGAGGGGGCGGGGCGTATCTCCATGTAAATACTGTGGTGGAAACCAACTACGACCAAATTAACCTATGTTACCGTGATTTAATTGTAATACACGTTTCAAAATGATGCCGAAGTAACTAAATACTGATAACGGTTAGTAAAAACCATGCTTTAAGTGCTTTAAGTGTGCAGACAAGACGGCATGCAAAACCTTTTCAAATGCGCGTTTTGTGAATGGAGATTGGATCGATCAGGCTAAACTAACGTTGTAGCTGCTCCGTCCAAACTCACAACAACGTCCTAAAGACAGAATTAAAGCAGCGACTGTATTCGTCATGACAGAGACAGTCTGTGGTTTGTACTTGTTTAACTTTTGTCTAGTTTCTGAACAGATATGAGGAGCTGAGGAGTTGATTAAAGAGACACACACACACACACACACACACACACACACACACACACACACTTTTGCATTTCAAAGTATTGCTTGTTCATACAGTTGGATGTTGGAGCTTCACTGTGCACTGCTGAATAATGTATGTGCAGAGTTTGACCCTTGAAGGCTGTTTCTTCTGCTCTGAAATGGAATATATTTGTTACATATTAATAGAATTTTTGATTTTTAGATTTCGGATTTGTGAATGGGAGAAGTAGTAGATGGAAAACATACCAAACACTAATTATTCAAAGTAAAGTATTTCATTTTATATACGGTAATACTCAGGAGGCATAGGCCTATATGATGATACGATTATTGATATTAAAAAAGTGATTTGTTTTTTGTCATTAGAAAGTGAAGTTATTTATTTGTAAGCTCCAAATCCTAATTTTTTCCTCAATGGCCTTTGTGCCCTGGCATGTGGCCTTTGCGCGCTGAAAAAATGTGTGACACCAAAGGCCAAATGGCCTTGCCCCTAAAATGACGAAAATCCAAGTCTGGTACCGACGCTGTTGTTATTAGCATCTGGTGCTAGCTGCGCTAACGGATATAAGAAGAAGAAGATGTTTCTACAACAAGGGTGGAGGAGAGCTCTCTACTGTCAGACTGAGGGGCCCAGTGAGGTAAAGGACTCTCAGTGTTCAGATTAGTTAACTTTAGTCTAAGTTATCTCAGTGGGTCTCAAACGTTTTTATCACAATTTATGTAAACAAATATTTCCAAGGCACTCCTTTATAATTATTGGGATAAACAGGTTTGAAATCATTTCAATGTATACTATAGGACAGTAAACCAAAAATATCGTTTAAAACTGGAATGATAAAAAAATATGCATACATAAATACATGTTAACTAGGTCAAATAAGATATGAATGAACAACAAAAATAAGTTCCATTTATTTGTTATAGGCTATGGTAGGTTATTGGTTATGTTCACATACTTATTTGATTATTAAAATGTAAACCAATCTTTTTAATATGGGTGTTTTAGAGTTGTACCCCCTAGATCTAGTCTCTAGTAATTGTGCGCTCAAAGTGCACCAGATTGAAGCATTTTACTTTAAAATGTTCAAACATTTCTTCCCAGGGGAGCATACCCCCGGACCCCCCTAGAGGATGTGATGTCCATCCCCAAATTCAAGCATGATCTACAATTATTATATTATATTACCTATGTCAATACCTTTCTGTTTTTGTAGTGTATTTGTCTTTTGTAGAGATTTTTAATTTATTCTATATATATTCTATTGGGGGGGTGGCGCCAGCTAAAATCTGGCCTAGGGCAGCAAATTGGCTAGAACCGGCCCTGCATGTCTCTGGGTGTGTGTGTGTGTGTGTGTGTGTGTGTGTGTATCTGGGTGTGTCCTCCAGCAGGTACAGCTCTCTCTCTCTCTCTGTTGGACACACTCAGTGTTCGGGATGGATGTGCTCTCTGTGACGCCGCTGCTGCTCCTGCTCTCTTTCCTCGGTAATAACTCTTTCACTTATTATTATTACATAGTTATTATAACATAGGTATTATTATAAAGTTATTTTTAAATAGGTATTGTAATCTCAGCAAGACATCAGTTTGTGATCAAACTGATTTATACAAAAATGTAAAAAGGTTTCCATCGTGTGGCTCCCTGGGTACTTTTGTTCATGCTTAAATTATGCAGAATAATGACCCTATCCCCCTCCCCCCCCCCCGCCTCAGGATGCTGTGCGGGGCAGGACGTGTTGCCCGACGGCCCGGTGGACGCGGTCCTGGGCAAAAGTGTGACTCTAAAGACGCTGGTGGACAAACCAGTATACGTCTTTATTATCTGGAACTACAACGACGGGAGTGAGCAGACTCATGTGGCCACAGCCAGCCACTCGGGGGTCAAAGTGAACGACCCGTACATAGGCAGGGTGACGGTGAACCAGACCAACGGGTACCTGCACCTGGAGGGGCTGCTGGCCTCCGACAACGGGGACTACAGCATCAACATCATAGCCGACGATGGAACCACTACAACCGGGGAGATCCACCTCCAAGTCCTGGGTGAGAACACTTCCGGCGGCATATTACATGTTCAAATAGTTATCTCACTTTTCCTTCTCGGCTTTTAGAAGGAAGGGTGTTTTAATACATGTTTCTGGCTCATACCGTGTCCCTGTATAACAGCAGTGAGTCCGCTGCGGGCCACACCTGTGTCACCTGTAGCGCCATGTTGAGCGGGTATCCCTCCGCCAGCACTACATCTGCATTCACCACGCAGCAGTTACCGCTCAGGGACTATATTCCTTGGCGAGATCCTGTTCTTGAGTAAAAGTAGAAGTAGCCTCCCAGAGTGTATGAATACTCTGTTACAAGTAAAAGTCCTGCAATGAAAATGTTACTCAAGTAAAAGTAGAAAAGTATTATCATAAAAATATAGTTAAAGTAGGCTACCAAAAGTAAACGTATTGATTGTGCAGATTGGTCCATTTCAGATAGGTCTATGATATGTTTTATAAGTATTGATCATTAAAGGTGAGGTATGTAATTTATTTCAGAAACACTTTTTGTTATATTCCATGGAATGCTCTTAACATCCCGATAGCAATGAATATATTAAATGCTTTGACAATAAATACATACAAAAATGTAATCTGTGGAAGCCGTAGCGCTGTAAAAAGCACGACCAATCATTTTAGCCAGCACGGCTAAAATGATTGGATGGCCTACCCATAGATATATATAAACTAGGGCTGTCAGTCGATTTAAATATTTAATCGCGATTAATCGCATGATTGTCCATAGTTAATCGCGATTAATTGCAAATTAATCGCACATTTTTTATCTATTCTAAATGTAGGCCTACCTTAGAGGGATATTTTTCAAGTTTTTAATACTAGCTAATCAACATATGAGTGGACAAATATGCTTTATGCAAATGTTTGTTTATTATCATTTGAACAATGACAAATATCCATTAAACACAGCAACCTCTGAACATTAAAAATATCCGCCTCAATTCAACCTGGAACCTCTCTCATACAATACAATAATACAATACAAAGTGTGTGTGTGTGTGTGTGTGTGTGTGTGTGTGTGTGTGTGTGTGTGCGTGCGTGCGTGCGTGCGTGCGTGCGTGCGTGTGTGTGGAGAGACACTGTGATGGATCGTTGGAGCTATGTGCAACTCAAGGCATATGCTCGAACGGGAGCTGCCTGGACGCTGCAATCATGTTGCAGTGTGCTGACTTTTCGTACAATGTCCCGCTGTCTGGCTTCCTGCATAAAGTCAAGTGCTCGGCGCAGTTGTCGGCGAAATGTCGCTCCTCTGTTTTAATTGAAACAGCTCTTTATATCCGTTAGCGCAGCTAGCTAGCACCAGATGCTAACAACAACAATACACGTAAGGTGTGCGCGTTCTCTCTCTCTCGCTCGCGCCACACATACACACACCCTCCCGGTCCTCCCGATGGCCAGTCCGGGCCTGCTGGTGAGCGTGGAAGTGTGGTCTGCCGTAAGCGGGCGGCAGGAGCGGGACTGTCAGCATCAGCTTGTAGATGGTATATTAAACTTGATGTGCTCTGAAACTACGGGGTGCGCTAGAATTTGAAAAAATCTGCCACTTCCTTACAGAGCCCCTCCTCCAACACACAGGAACGCGCACATGACCAATGAGGGCACGAGATAAGTTTGTGCACGAGATGGAAGGCTGACAGGCAGGTAGGCCATCCAGTTATTTTAGCCGGGCCGGCTAAAATGATTGGTCGTGCTTTTTACAGTACTATGGCTTCCACAGATGACATTTTTTTATGGATTTGTTGACAAAGCACTTAAAGGTGGGGTAGGTAAGTTTCAGAAACCGGCTCGAGATACATTTTTTGTTATATTCCATGGAATGCTCTTAACATCCCGATAGCAATGAATATCTTAAGTGCTTTGACAAAAAATCCATCAAAAAAATGTCATCTGTGGAAGCCGTAGTACTGTAAAAAGCACGACCAATCCGTTTAGCCGCCCGCTAAACGGATTGGATTGCCGCCCTGTCTGTCAGCCTTCCATCTCGTGCACGCACAAATGTATCTCGTGCCCTCATTGGGTGTGCCGTAATTGGGCGTGCATTGCGCGTTCATGTGTGTTGGAGGAGGTGCTCTGTAAGGAAGTCTGAAGGAAGGGGCGGATTCTTTTCGGCTGTGTATTTTCAAATTTTAGTGCACTCGAGCCGGTTTCTGAAACTTACCTCCCCCACCTTTAAGATATTCATTGCTATCGAGATGTTAAGAGCATTCCATGGAATATAACAAAAAGTGTATCTCAAGCCGGTTTCTCAAACTTACCTACCCCACCTTTAAAGTGTTCTCAAAGCTGGTAAAGGTGCAGCTAGTTTGAATGACTTTGTATACTGCAGGGTAGCTTGTGAATTTACTCCAGGTGGAACTAAAGTCTGATTTAACACTTGATTATATTTCACATCATTAATCCAAATCTGTGAAGTAACTAAAGGGATTACATACATGTAACTAACCCCTAACCCTGTAAAAGTACACCATTTACCAGTAGTAACACATTGAAATACTCAAGTAAAGTACAGGTGCCACAGAATTGTACCTAAGTACAGTACTTTACTTAGTTACTTACACCACTGTTGAGTGGAGATCTACCAGCCTGATCCGACGGACACACAGAAACCAGCGGGCCCCTGCCCTGAGCCCCTTCAGGGTGTGGCACTTCCGGGGGGAACTGTGTGTGTGTGTGATTAGTTACAGTTAGAGATGTTTGTTTAAAGCTGTGACCTTACTGGTGAATGCCGGTGGCAGAATATGTTACAGTGTAAACAGTAACACACACACACACACACCAGAGTTCCTGTTAGAATATTTTTGCCGGTCAACATGTCCGTTAAAGTTTGAATCTTACGGACAAAATTAGAAAAGTGCCAGTCAAAGGTCTTCTTTGTTATTTATTGAGCTTTAAAACAAATTGATATGATTCAATTTTAATTAGAACTAATTATAGTAGATTAACAACATTATTCAAAAGTGTACAGTAATTTACAATAACACGGGAATAACTGAGCGCTCTCTCCTTCTCCTGACAGCCCGTCAGTATCATGCAGCTCGCGGGTCAGTAATGAGTGACCCGACAGTAAGACTAAACTAAATATATAACTAGTTTAGGTAGTTTGAGAGGTCATTAAAATAGCTACGTCTGATATTCTAACCTGAAGTGTGTGTTTTGTTCCGCTCACTGCTGCAGGTGATGCAGAGCTGCATGTCGACTCTTCAGCATATTTTACCGGTCATAGTCCGGTAATTACCGGCTAACGGGAACTCTGACACACACACACACACATGATTATTTTGTTAAGGATGGCCACATGATAACTTGAGCATGAGTAATTTCCCCACATGAATCGATGCGCTAATGAAACTCCTGCTTTAATCACATGCAGTAGGGCTAAACTAATGACTCCTCTGGTTATACGTTTTGACATATGTTCTTGTAAAATCAATTAAACATTTTTAATTATCAAAACAGTTGTGGGTTAATGAACTGGTTGGTAATGGTTGCAGTTGTCTGAGCTGGTTGGTGATCAGTCAGTATGTCCTGAGGCAGCAGTCACTTAAATAAACATCTCCACTCAGGCTGGTGCTCGCCACATGATGTCAGCTTGGACCTTTATTTATCAAAGGATGGTTGAAAGTGGAGCATGCATGCCTCCCAGCATTCCTTCTGACACTCATTCACACATTTCTACTAATTTCCACACGGTGAGCGACCAGTTAAACCACACTTTGACAAATACAGAGAACAAAAGCACCAGTGTTGTGTTTGTGTCTTCTTTTTGTATCAGAGTACAGTGGACCAACGAATGTTTTGAAAACCGATCCATACTAGTCTGTGCCAATATTCTTAAGCATGGCCATTACATTTAGCTGATGCTTTTATCCAAAGTATCTTACAACAATCAATCATCTATGAATGAACAAAATCAATAATATTTTAAATGGGTTAGCCGAACCATTCTAAGTTGTACACGCATAAGTGAGCAGTTTGAAAAATAAATTATTATTATTACTGTTGGCCCTGATATCGATTGGGTATCCAGAATTGTTTGATTTTCCATGTTATTACCGCATCGTGACATCCATAGAGTGGACCTTGAATGAGGTCTACAGAAAGAGGTGCACCTCTGAATTTCCCGTGGGATGGACTGAGGTCTGCTGCCACAACCTGCTTTCACTCTGCTCTCACTCCTTCACTCTGCTCTCACTCCTTCACTCTGCTCCCACTCCTTCACTCTGCTCTCACTCCTTCACTCTGCTCCCACTCCTTCACTCTGCTCTCACTCCTTCACTCTGCTCTCACTCCTTCACTCTGCTCTCTCACTCCTTCACTCTGCTCCCACTCCTTCACTCTGCTCTCTCACTCCTTCACTCTGCTCTCACTCCTTCACTCTGCTCCCACTCCTTCACTCTGCTCCCACTCCTTCACTCTGCTCTCACTCCTTCACTCTGCTCCCACTCCTTCACTCTGCTCTCACTCCTTCACTCTGCTCTCACTCCTTCACTCTGCTCTCTCACTCCTTCACTCTGCTCCCACTCCTTCACTCTGCTCTCTCACTCCTTCACTCTGCTCTCACTCCTTCACTCTGCTCTCTCACTCCTTCACTCTGCTCTCACTCCTTCACTCTGCTCTCACTCCTTCACTTTGCTCCCACTCCTTCACTCTGCTCTCACTCCTTCACTCTGCTCTCACTCCTTCACTCTGCTCTCTCACTCCTTCACTCTGCTCCCACTCCTTCACTCTGCTCTCTCACTCCTTCACTCTGCTCTCACTCCTTCACTCTGCTATCTCACTCCTTCACTCTGCTCTCTCACTCCTTCACTCTGCTCTCTCACTCCTTCACTCTGCTCTCTCACTCCTTCACTCTGCTCCCACTCCTTCACTCTGCTCTCTCACTCCTTCAAGCTGCTCTCACTCCTTCACTCTGCTCCCACTCCTTCACTCTTCTCTCTCACTCCCTCACTCTGCTCTCTCACTCCTCCGCTCTGCTCTCACTCCCCCGCCCTGCTCTCACTCCTTCGCTCTGCTCTCACTCCTCCGCCCTGCTCTCACTCCCCCGCCCTGCTCTCACTCCTCCTGCTGCTGCCTCGTCAGCACACCCAGCCCTCACATGTAGACACGCAGCTCCAGGATCAGTGAAACAGGTCAAGCAGGTCGAGTCAGTGCCATTTCCCGGCCATCTTCATTCACTCATTCAAATGTTGATTTAGAAACACAGTTAGGATATTGTGCAGAGAAACCTCAGGCGGTTATGCAACTCTCCACCCCCTGACACCATTAGCTGCTCCACTGTAGCCGCATAACTGGGGGTGAGTTTAGATGGTATTTGTGGATGAATGTTGATTTTGAAAAAAAGAAAAAATACCAGATTTTCTTCCTAAGATTTAAAGAGGGTCACATACTTTATCACTGTTGTAAATTATTTTCCAGTGTTTCCCACAGATTTGAAATATACTCTGGGGGGTGGTGGTAGCGGGGGGGGGGGGGGGGGGTTTGAGGTGACGTGCAACAACATTAACATAAACCTTTCTGTTGGTCGCTTGTTAGCAGACCCTTCAAATCAAATCAAGTTTTATTTATATAGCACATTTATATAGCACATTTATAAACGATTTTTGGTCGAGCCAAAGTGCACAGGGAGCACAACAACCTTCATGCGATGGCAGAGCGAACAGGTACAGGCAGAGCCCTGATAGCCCTATAGTTGAAATATACTACCCACAAATAAACATATGGACATGGGTTACTATTTAAAACAAATGGTAAATGTATTTAGGAACCTATCCATGTGATTTTAAGTGGGGGTGGACCTCAAATCCTCTAGGGGGGGTCCGGGGGCATGCTCCCCCCGTAAGATTTGTTTTTAAATGTTGGAGTTAAATGCATAAATCTGGTGCACTTTGAGGGGAAAACAAAGAGACTAGATATATGGGAACACCTATATGAAACAGAACTGTATACATTTAAATAATCATAAAATCATGGCCATATCCAATATGAAAAAACACTGACACCCTCAAATGGAAATATGTGTTTACATAAATGGTGACCAAACCGTTTGAGACCCACTGAGATAACTTGGACTAAGTGACCTATCTAGACACTCAGACAGTCCTTTACCTCGCCTTTTTTATATAAAAAAAAAAACCTAAATGGGTCGCGATTCGCGAAATATACTTGGGCGGCCGTTAATATACCTGGGCGGCCCGCCCAAGTATAGTCTATGTCTGGGAAACCCTGTTTTCTATGCACTTCTATCTATATATCCATATAATAGAATGTCCTTTGACGTAAGGTCGGGAAATATGATTTGTTCCTCCCACATTTAGTTCTGTTCACTCAACAGTCCATTCCCCAGTCCTCATGCAGCCATTTTTCCTGTCCTCCATACAGAGCCAGTGTCAGCTGTAGCCATAACATCCAGCTTGACCGAGGCCACGGAGCACAACAGCACCGTGGTGCTGACCTGCACCGCTAAAGGCTCCTACCTGAAGTTCGCCTGGCTCATGGGCACCAAGGCTATCGTCGCTGATGGCAAACGGATCACCCTGAAAGAGGTGGGTTTACACCATGGATGTATAAACATAACTGGATACAGCCATGGAGGCGGGGCCCTGAAAAAGGCCTGACGCTGTCGAGAGAGCAAAATGAGCATCTGGGTCCATAGAGAGCGAGCACTTGAGTTTTCCTTAAGCCCTGCTTGGATTCAGCTGTTAGTGCAACTTTTAGACCCTGTTGATTTAGGGCTATAAAAGTGTTCATACTGGTTAGTTTTTTTAGTAAAGATCTGCTAATTTACAGACGTCTCTTTCCCAATGTAAGACAATGGGGGATAGTATTTCTGGGCCCTATGACGTCACGACTGAGACAGGCGTTGTAGTACTACGAACATTTGGTTCAACATCCACCGCACTTCCTGGGGGCTTGGACGTGTCTTTGAAATGTTTTTACAGTATGTGTTCTAAATTGTATCTGCTGTAAAGAATGAGATGATTGCAGATTGAGTCTATGGCTAAGAATCTGGGTGTAAATGCACTCTATCTAACAATCAGAGTGGTTCTATCCCTCCCCCTGCAGTCAAACATGGTGATGTGTGCTTGGGCCACATACTTAAAACCAAATTGCTCCAGTAGTGTGTTGCTTTGGATAAAAGCCTCAGCTAAATAAAGTAAGATATTATATAAAAAGTAAACAGTTGTATTTATTAATGAATTCCTTGGATGAATAAATAATCAATGTGCTTTGGATGGCCTGTCAGGAGAAACTGTCCAGTACTCTGACCATCACAGGGGTCCTGAGGACGGACCTGCCGACCCCCGTCACCTGCAACGCCACCAACAATCTGGAGAGCCAGAACAGCGCCCCCTTGAGCCTCATAGTGCACTGTAAGTAACTATGAAAGTCAGCTGTTTGTTTTCATTTTTCACTCATCCACACTTTTGATGGTTGTGGAGGCACTGCATGATGTAGTGTTTAGGACTGAAACACCATAACACACTATTTCTGATTCAACAAGATGATGAGGCTAAGTAATAAGTGGATTTGAAATGAACTGCAATAAACCTGACCTGTGTGCTCTGATTACCCACTTTTAGTGTGTATTTGATAATGCCATGCCTCTCTACTGCTGTTACTGTGATGTAACAGTGTTATCAGCAATGCATTTTCTACGCCCTCATGACCGTAGCACAGTGAAAGACTTCCCCACTGTTTACTCTCAGGTCTGAGTTGTTTCAGATGTTTCAGAGAGAGAGTGAGTCATCCGCTGACACTCCCTCACACCCCTCTAATCACTGCTCATAGTTTCTGGCTCACATGTTACCTGACTGTCACTAACAACTGTTTCCAATACTGTAGAGCTGCTCCAGTAACTAACGCTGCTCAGATTCCTAACCCTTGGTTGTAAACAGGTGTAGATGTGACTGGTGCAGTGTAGAGTGTGATGTGTGTTTCATGGTGCCCCCACCACACTGTGTACACAGCGGCCACACTTCCACTCCTTCCCCATGACTAACCAGAAGGCGGTGAAACCACACCGACCACTAGTTAACCCTGTTATTAATTAATCTAAAGCTCTCCGCTTCATCTGGCTTTATGTGCAGCCAAGCCCAATGACTCATTTCCAACAAACATTTTCAGTCCATAAACTTGACAATAAAATACTTCAAAATATATATTCAACATGGCCCTTCTCTAAATATCAATAACTCTGAAGATACGGTTAACCACTTTCAGTAGCTGCTGCTCTTATTTCAGTGCTTTAGCTACATATTAAATCAATGTAAATGTAATGCCGCGTTTCCAAGACACAGCTTCAATTACTCCACTGACTCACTTTTTGAGAATCAGAGTGAGCTGATACTAAAAGGTGCAGCTCTAACT